>VZRJ01012460.1:96233-138435 GCA_013397565.1 Ptilonorhynchus violaceus
CTGCCACGGGCAGGGACACCTTCCACTATCCCAGGCTGCTCCAAGCCCTGTCCAACCTGGCCTTGGACACTTCCAGGGATGGGGCAGCCACAGCTGCTCGGCACACCCTGTGCCAGGGTCTCCCCACTCTGGACATGTATTGCTTTTTTTTCTTGTAAAACATGGTTGACCCAAAAATCAGGTATTAACAAATCAAGATCCTCAGTTGGGAAGGATTAATAGTGTCTTCTTTTTTGCCACAGGAGCAAGAAAGTTGTTGATTATTCTCAGTTTGGGGATTTGGAAGATGATGGTGAGTGGCATGTTCCTGTACATCAACAATTGGAAATCATTGCCTCTTAAATAAAAGCACATGTTAGAGAGGTCTTGTTGAATTTTCATTTAAAGCATATTTAAAGATAGTACAGTTAAATGAAATTTAAGAATGAAATTGAAGAATGTAGGAAAACTCGTGAGAGCTTGTTGCTGTTTTCCCACAGATGAAGACTTTGCCCCTTCAAGCAAAAAATCCAGAACACAGCTCAAGGAGCAGAAGAAGGAGAAAAGAGAGAAGCAAAAAAAGCCGTCCAAAGAAGTGACCCCGTCACAGACACAAACACTTAATAAAAGGTAAGAAATGTTGTGGTCAGCTCTGTGTAAAAGTGGATTTCAAGAATAGTATTTAGGTCTGGTTTTTTTTTCCCTAGAGTTTTAAGCAGCTGAGAATAAACAACTACCACATGGCTGGAATAACAATTTTGAGTTTTCTTGATGCACTTGCAAATGAAAAATTCTGAGTTTCTTAAGGACTCTTGAAACTGAGAAATGTAAAGCCAAGCTTGAGTCCTTCAAAAAGAACATGTTTAAAGGAAGACACAATGTCAATAAAAGAGAAATCTGATTTTTATTATTAAAGTTGTGTTCAAATATTGCATTTTAGTGTGGCATTTTAAGCAAATGCAATCAGTTTTTTTCCTGTGGTAATGCTAGTTAATAATTCATATATAGATATAGACACAATGTTTTGCAATCATAATACTTTTTTAAGTATAGAGTGCTTTAAAAATTAATGTGTGCTTTGTCTAAATAATTTCAGAATGTAATATTTGTAACAATATGTTATAAATATTTTTTGAAATATTAATCTCTTTAAAAGTGTCTGAATTTTAAAAAGTTCAGTGAGTCAGAAATAGATGTATAATACATGTAGTTTTATTATTTAGCATGTTTGCTTTTTTCCCCCCCAGGTTATCCTTGGATGACAAACTTTATAAAAGAGATTTGGAAGTTGCCTTAGCCTTATCTGTCAAAGGAAAATCTGCAAATCCCCTTGAGGTGCAAAATTCAAAAGAACAAGGTTACTTTACAGTTCAATGCAACACTCTTTATTTATATGTAGTGAAATCGAGCATGGCAATTTATTTGACAATGAAATAGACTGAAATCATGTTTTATGTCAAGATGTCATGACAAAGTGAGAATTTCTAGGTAGTGCTGTTTTCTTATGTTCTTGGGGTTTTTTTCTGTGAGAAAAGTAACTCTTCTAAGATCTTCCAAATAGATAGTTTGATTAGAGACACATAAAAACTGTAGCTATTTTAGTTTCTTAATATTTTTATTTCTTATTATAAGTTTTTTGTATAGTAGTATTTCATTTTTTTGTTTGTTTGTTTTTTTCCCCTGGGTATTAAAACAGGTAAGAATCCTGAATCAGAAAACACACAGAGGAGAGCCCCTTTTTCCAACTGCAGTGTAGACAGTGAACTTTTAGGTGAGTTGTTCCCATACTCTTTTCAGAAAGAGCTTTTAAGCAGCTTATCTCTTCCTTGTTTCCATTGGTTTTCACTGATGTGGGAAAAAGAGTCTTGATCTTAAATAAAAGTCAATTTACAATGAGAATCACATGAAAAGAAGTGTCAGTGATCATGTTTCCATGTGGTATAACTCCAAATCACCAAAATGCATTCTGGGGACTCAAATGCCAAGTTCTTTTTGAAAAGGAGAAGAAATTCACTGTGAATTTCAGTGACCTGAGCCACTCTCTGTTTTGCAGGACTCAATCAGGTTCTGGAGGATGACACACCCAAGGGTGGTGGTAGGCAAAGGACAGCAGCACCCAAAGTTCCAGCACCTCAGAAGGCACTGATGGTTGACAGTGATGAGTCTGAGCCAGAGCCTGTACCCAGTAAGTTCCTCTCCACAAAACCCTCTCCTCTGGTGTGCTTTAGTGGGATGCCTTACATTTAGTTGGGATTTTCAGTGACGTTCGTTTTTCCAGTTGCATCCTGGGGTTTGTGTCAAAACAGTGACTCTGGAGCAGTGTCAGGTGTCAGTGCTTTCACTGTTGGCTTTGTCTGAGGTTATTTTAAAAAGTAGCCTCCCTTCTTTCCTTCCCCTCATTCTCAGCTCCTGGAAAACCAAGCTGCATCCATGTCCCTGTCATTCCCTAACAGGTCACGTGTCTGTGTAAATATTGACTGCTCAGAGAAGGGACAGTCTAGGACCATCCTCATTATATTCTGGCTATATCTGTCATCTCACACGATGATTTCTCTGCTAAAGACCATCCCTCTAAAGCCACTTTTCTTTTCCAAGTGTCACCTGTGGTCTCTCCTTCCCGGATAACGGAAGAAAACTCCGAGCCAAGGCAAAAAGGGATGTCCAGTTGCTCAGGAGCAGTTGGGAGGCCTCTCCATGCCTCAAGTCCTGTCACAGACAAAAAGCCTAAATGGACACCACCAGGTACATGTGAGCTTGCAACTGTAGGCAGATACATTAAGTTTTGAGCAGTTTCTCCTAAAAGCAAACAAAAAGATAAATCACTTCAGGAAAATGCTTGCCCTTTTATAAGGAAGGGTTTTATTTTGATAGATTTAAAGCAAAAAAGAGAGAAAGGAAGAAAAATTATCTTTGTGGTTGTTTTACAGCATTATCCTCAACTCCTTTATCTTCAGGGGGTAATAAAATATTATTATATAACCATTCCCATACATGGCTCTTCCTGTTTGGCTCCTTTCTCTCAAGCCCTTTTTCCCACTTGGAAGTGAGTGATGTGATTCTCTGTGGAGTGCCTGAAAATGCACAGTACGCTGGGCACAGTTGCCCAGTGTTGCTCCAGGGTGTTGCTGGTTAATTAACCTGTGCACCATTCCCAGGGATGGATTCCTGGTGAGTGTGCTGATTTTCCTGTGCTTCTGTGATACCCTGTTCAGACGTTTTTGCACTTTCTTTAGATGCTTTTTTTGTTCTGCTAGGAAAACTATTAAAAGTCAACAGTCATATGAATTTTTTTTCCCCTTTTAAACTTCTTACGCCTTCTTTTTGTTTTAAAATTCTTTGCAGGTGCATCAGGAAGCAGCAATGCCTGTGGGAAATACGTTTCTGTGAAGTCACCCCCTCAGTGTCTCAGACTTGGCCTCTCCAGACTGGCAAGAGTCAAACCACTGCATCCCAGTGCCACCAGCAGTTAAATGCTCAGTGACAAGGTGCCACACGAAGGAAAAGACTGTGCAGGGTGTTCTGCTTCTGAACAGAGGGTGGGGCAGCATCGTGGCATCATCCCTTCTGGAGGACTGTTGTTATGGGTGTGTCTGATGTTATGATGAGTTTTTATTCTGCTGCAGAATAATAATATTTAATCAAGGTGACATATGGGTCACCAGCTTTTTGATGTATTATATTCAGAGATGTTGGCTTGTGATAATTTTAATTCTCTAATATCTGAACTCTTGGCATTAAAGTAGTCTAGACAGCACCATGGCAGTATATATGACAGGGAAATGTTTTTTAGAATGTTGTATTTTTAAAAAAAAATGAAAATAAAATACTTTATATAATCTAGTTTTATTCTTTGAATTTATTAATTTTGAAAATCTGTTTGAATTGCCACAGCTTCTCTGGGAAACCTGTGCCAGGGTTCCTCCCCACCCTCACAGGGAAGAATTTCTTCCTAATATCCAATCTAACCCTACTCTCTGTCAATTTAAAGCCATTCTCCCTGTCCTGTCACTCCAGCCCTTGTCCAGAGTCTCTCTCCATCTTTCCTGTGGGCTCCCTTCAGGCACTGCAAGGCCACAATGAGGTCACCCCAAAGCCTTCTCTTCTCCAGGCTGAACAATCCCAGCTCTCCCAGCCTTTCCTCCCAGCAGAGCTGCTCCATCCCTCTGATCCCCTTGGTGTCCCTGCCCTGGCCTGGCTCCAGCAGCTCCACGTCCTCCCTGTGCTGTGCCCAGGGCTGGGGCAGCTCTGCAGGTGGGGTCTCAGCAGAGGGGGCAGAGGGGCACAATCCCCCCTCCCCTGCTGCCCACGCTGGGGGCTCAGCCCAGCACAGGGGGGTTCTGGGTCCCAGCTCTCACCCACCAGCACCCCCAGGGCTGCTCCATCTGCTCATCCCCACCTGGATCCATCCCGGGGGTTGCCCCGGTTTCAGCACCAACACTTGCTCTTGTTGAACCTCTTGAGATTCCCATGGGCCCCTGCTCAAGCTTGTCCAGGTCCCTCTGGATGAAATCCCACCCTTCAGGTGTCATTTATGCCTTTGGAAAGCCTTCTGTTGTGGGCTCACTGATTCCTTGCAGATCAATTGTCTCTTTGCTCTTGATGCATTATCAATCACGTTACTCTCACAAGGCAAGGATCACTGTTTCAGCTTTCATTATTTCTGAAGAAAATGGAATTTAGTCATGAAACTCTCAGTGTGTGATTATTTTCTTTGTGATTCAAAAGGTCCAACACCTCTCCTTCGTTTCCCAGGCCTATATTGGTTATTCTCAGATATTCTGTTAATGTGAAAACCTGTGTCTTTTAAGTGACTAAATAATAAAGATGTATCTTAATGCTTATTCAGAGATGTGGGATTTAATAAGGGAAACAAATATTTTCCTACTGTTTTTTAATAGAAACAAAATGCCATTTGCTGAGCTCAGTTGCATCAGGGATTCCATAAACCCCTCTTTAATTTTGGGCAGAGGGGTTGGGTGTAATTTGCTCTGAGCAGATAAATTTACTCTGTCATTCGTGTCTGATCACTTTTGTTGTCAGACACCGGCTGGTAACGTATCAGTGCAAACCACAAGGGTGAGAAGAGGATGTCACCACTTCCTGTGACCCTCTGTGCAAAACCCTGCTCTTTGCATCTTCGTCCTGCTGCTTACGAGGAACGGCTGCTGTGCCCCCACTCATGTGTGACATCGTGCTTGAGAGGAAGCCAGGAAGCTGTGACGAGAAAAAAAAAAGAACTTATTTGGACTTGAGGCTGTCCCTGCTGTGCTGAATCTGCCCTCACCCCCCCCAATATTTACACTTGTGTACATTTTAAATGAAGGTTTGTTGTACAGGAGTTGTTCCTGTACATTTGGGGTATTGAAAATCTGAAACTTCTTTTTTTTTGTATATATTTTGTATTTTTCCCCACTGTTTGTTTTTTTTAAAATTGCTTTTGCATATAATTCCCTCAAAAGTTTTCTCTAGCCTTGACTGGTAAGAGCATGGAAAGACATGAAGCTTAGCTGGCACTGAGTGTAAAAGACAGAATCCCCATGTTCCTCAGTGTATCTAAGCTCTATTTAATGCTCAGGCACCTCAATTCCACTCCCCAAATCCTTTTCCACGATGACAATCCTTGGGGCAAGGCGATCGTATTTATGATGTCATTAAAGATTATAATTCTCTGATGCACAAAGAAATCGCCTGAGAAAATAGAACTGATCGAACACGACAGCCAGTTGATATTTGTCTGCTTGCTGAGACCATCTTGCAGAGCCAAAGATGCCAGATTATCTTTCTGTTCCCCTCCTTGAGCAGATGAGAGCTTTACTTGGGTGTTACACGTCTTTTTTTTTGCTTCCAGTCAATCTGTGCAAACCTTGCTTTCTTCCCATTATCTTTGCAGGATTCATTAAACTGAAGATTCTCAGGAGTTAAAATCAGGCAGGTCTTGTAGAAATACCTGTGAACTCCAGCCCAGCACAAAGGTTGGAAGATTGGAGCCTGGTAAAAGTCGGTAACAACGTAGGAAATCAACATTAGAGGGCATAATAACATCAAGTGATCATTGCAGAGCAGTACAGCTACATGGCCATGGCTTGTATTCGATGATTTAGGGACTGGAGCAGCTCCTACAGGGAAAGGCTGAGGGAGCTGAGGCTGTTCAGCCCCATCCCTGGAAGTGCCCAAGGGATTGGATATTGATTATTACCAAATAATCCTCTCTTCTACAAATGGTACTTTTTTTTTCTAACTCAGGGTTGCACAAATAATAGAATATTAATTATTCTACTCCTAAAAATCCCGGAAAAAGAGGCCACAGCTTGCTGAGGCATTTCTGTGCTCCCAGTTTAACATCAGACAGTAACAGCAGGGTCAAAGCAAAACAGAGATGCTGCCAACAGGGCATTTCCACCGGCATGGTGAGGCAGCACAAACTGACCTGAGGGATGAAAAAGGCACTCAAACACCTCCCTGACCCAAATCCCTTGTCCTTAACCACAGGGAAGGTTCCTGCCACTGTGTGGTGAATTGGAAGAGGACCAGGTTAAAACTAAGCTGAGTTTAATTTTAACCTGAGTTATTTTTTGATCCAGTTTGTTGTAGGACTTTGTGAACATTTGTGCTGGCATGAAGAAGGGGACAGCTGAGGATTGTGAATAAATAGGGAAGGGAGGAGCAGGCTTCTCCCTGCTCCCTTTCCCAGCCCTCTTTTTGCAAAAGGGCTGGTTGAAAATGCTCCTGAAACCACAATGTTCTCCTCTGTCCTGCTGAATTCTGTCTCATGTGTGAAAAGGCATCTCGGGCATCCCCTCCTTCTCAATTGTCCTCAGTCTGGACCTCTCCAAACAGCTCTTATCAACTCTAAATCTTCCTTTGGTGTATGGAAGGGCAGTGCTTTATGAAATTTGTGTTAATTGAACCCAAGGTGGGGGGGAGCAGACAAAGGCAAATGTTGGAGATATGCAGTTTCTTCTGTACTTGGTGTTTTATCTGTGGTAACACATCCCAGTAGGAAGAGGTGTGGAATGTGAGGGGATATCTGCCAGTCCTTCCCTGTGAGGGTGGGGAGGCCCTGGCACAGGTTGCCCAGAGAAGCTGTGGCTGCCCCTGGATCCTTGGAAATGCCCAAGGACAGGCTGGAGAGGGCTTGGAGCACCCTGGGCTAGTGGAAGGCGTCCCTGCCATGGCGGGGGGTGGCACTGGATGGGCTTTAAGCAGGATGAACCCGCTGTGTCTCCATACACATGGACACAGGGTTTAAGTACACATCACCACCCTCACAGCAGAGGATTTCTTCCCAATATCCAATCTAAACCTGCTCTCTGTCAGTTTGAAGCCACTCCCCTTTGTCCTGTCACTCCATCCCTTGTAAACAGCCTCTAATAATACCCAGAAGTCCTGCAGTGGTTTTAGGTAGAACCCAAACCCCTTGTCAAAGATGTTCCCTTTGGCTGTGCTCACGTGGCAGATGTAGCCATGAAGCCCCTGCCAGGCTTTGGAAAGGCAGGCCAGCTGTAATGCTTGAGGGAAAGATCATTAAACGGACACTTTTGAGCTCCTTTTCCTGCCATGTGGGCGGGTCTCGGTGCTCTGGTGCCTCGCCTGGCTGCCCCCACCCATCCCACCTGCCCTCCTGGCAGCTGGGAAGACACAACAGCACAAAGCCTGTTCTAGGAAAGCTGAATTTTGCCCATAAATGAAAGGCAGATGAGATATATTTACCCAGAGCTGGCTGCATTTGGGCTACCTGCAAGGGAACTGTGAATGTGGAGAGCTGCCAAGCATCCTGGGAACATTTAAATCAGCAGGATGTGGATGTAGCACGGAATAGTTCCGAAGCCATCGTTTTGAGAAGAACCATGGACTGTGTGAGATGTGTTTCCCACCTCTAAATTGTGGGGCTGTGGATGGGATAACATCTGATTCTCCTTATTCATCCCCTTGGTGCTGTATCTTCCTTCATCAGCCCCAGTGAGGCTGCAATAATAAGTGGTAAAAGAGAATATATTCCCTGCTGAGCTGTCCCTTTGGAGCTTGTCTGAGATCAGCTCCCCCTTCCCCTTCCCTCAGTTGCTTTGATCCATCTTTCCTGCCAAAGGAATTTGGAGGCAGATTTTTCCAGCTGCTCCCAAGAGAGCAGGGAAGTGTGTTATTGGAGTGCTGGGAAGCATTCTGTCCTCCACACTTCACAGCCAGCCTGTTCCTGAGTGGGAACGCTGCCCAGCTCCCAAATTTTGGTCCCTATCGTTCCTGAGACGTTTTACCCAGCACAAACTGCAGCAGCTCCTCTGTACACTTCTCATTTCTTCCGTGCATCTTCCCTGCAAAGGGAAAAAATGGATTTATGAGCAAATGTTGGGGTTTTTTTAATGTGCGCTATGATTTATTACTGTCCTGACTACGCCATTATTTTGCACTCTGTAGCTGAACATGCAGGGGGGTCTTACACAGGGTGGGAAACTGAGTGTTATTTTCCAAAGGGTGAGACAAGACTGGTAACACGCCTAAAAACACAGGTCTGGTGTGGTAAAAGTGACACTGCACTACTACAGTCGCAGAGTTGTTTAGACTTGAAGCCCCTGCTTGAAACATCTACTTTAACTCTAATTATTCTTTGTACAATAATGTGTATGAAGCAGTTCCTTGAAATCTCCCTAATATTCTGAGAATTTATAATGGACATTAACAGAGTATTATTAAAATATTTCCTACAAATAATAGGAAAGGCGTCTGCTGGATGGGAGCGGGAGGGAGTGGGCAGCAGTGAACCACAGCCCCGAGCACGCACCTGCATTCCCGACGGGCCCGAGTGCCTGCAGCGTTCCCAAAAACCGGCTCTCGGCCACCAGAACCTGTGCAGAGAAACGTGGGCATCTTGCAGGAGCTAAAAGTGGATTCCAGCAGAAGGCAGTCCAGCCTCCCTAAATAAACTCCCCGGGCTTCACATGCAGCCCCTGCAGGAAGACAGAGCCGTCCCAAACACTCAGAGCTGGTCTGAAACAGAATGCAGGCGGAGGGACGTGCCTGGAGGCTGCATCCTGCCTTTGCATCTCCCCACCTGGGCAACAGATCTGCTTTGAAATAGGATCAAAAATACATGGATAGCACTTTGTTTCTTTTTAGTAGGGTATAAGTGAGGAGAGGTTTGGAGAGAGAAGTGATTTCTTTCATGACCCTCATTTAAAATGTTGGAAAGTCACAGCCTTACTCCTTTTTCTTGGTTGTTTTCATTGTTTGTGTCATCTGGTTGCTTTTTTCCCTTTTTAATCTGGGCTCTATTTTCTGGAATCAGTTAGGCAGCTCATCTGCAGAGCTGAAGTTCATTCCTGCACTCACCCATTTGTTCTAACTGCATTTGCCATATGCTTTTCCCACTAAATGGTTCACTGGCAGCCGTGACAAACTGGCTTTCCTCCTGTGGGGAAAGTCTGGGAGAGTTGGGATTGCTCAGCCTGGAGAAGAGAAGGCTTTGGGGTGACCTCATTGTGGCCTTGCAGTGCCTGAAGGGAGCCCCCAGGAAAGATGGAGAGAGACTCTTGGCAAGGGATGGAGTAACAGGACAGGGGGAATGGCTGCACCCTGACAGAGAGCAGGGTTGGATGGGATATTGGGAAGAAATACTTCCCTGTGAGGGTGGGGAGGCCCTGGCACAGGTTGCCCAGAGCAGCTGTGGCTGCCCCATCCCTGCAAGTGTCCAAGGCCAGGTTGGACAGGGCTTGGGGCAGCCTGTGATAGTGGAAGGTGTCCCTGCCCATGGCAGGGCGTGGGACTGGATGATCTTTAAGGCCCCTGTCAACCCAGGCAATCTATGATTTAAAAAAAACAAAAAATAATTGAAGATTTAATTTCTTTTTTTATTCCAAACCACTCTGGCTTTATTGTTTTAAGCCTGGCATTGCTCCTCTGTTTTTTTTTAATTTTCCTTTCACTTCATTAAAGTTTATGTCTGCATTTTTTCTGCCTTTTTTTTTTTTTAAACATAAATTACTTTATCATTCTCAAAAAAAAGAAAAAAAAAATCAATTGAGACTAAGCTTTACCTATTTCCCCATGGAGTCTGTCAGGAGCTCTGAATAAAAGATCACCAAAGTCTGCTCCTTGAATATTCCAAGCTAAGGCTGTCCCTGCTTGCAGGCATTTTGCTGATGGAATATCTGAGGGGTCCACAGAGGATTAAAAGTGTAAACAGAGACAGGGCTACCTAGAAACAAGACTGCCAGTAGTTTGGAGCGCTAAGGGTGAGTGTGATGCTCGGGGGCATATAACACTCTGAATTACCTTCGATTTACCTTCATTAGGCAGCTCACGTTTAGGGCAGAGCTAAAGCTACGGCCGCGTCTTTGACAAAGAATTAAAAAACAAATGAGAAAGGAAAGGAAAGCCAAGCAAACGATGCACCCCAAGGGATGGGTTTGCAGTCCTGCTGAGCCCCGCTGACGAACACGTCGTGCCTGTGCAGAGCCCTCCAAGATTTCTCGGCGCGTCGGCTCCCCGGGGCAGCTCGATGTGCTCGGTTTGTGTCCCTGCACAGACCTGATCCCGGCCAGATCTCCCCCAAAAACCACCCAGCGGCCCAGGCTTTTCCTCACCGAGGGGCACGGCTTGGATCAGCCTAATTCCAGTGCCAGGGTTAAATCACAGAGGGAACAACTGAATGGAGACAGATTTAAACCACGGAGCTTTGTCCTCATGGGGGAAGCAAGAAAGAAGCGGGGAGAGCTGCTGTGATTTCAGCTTCTTCAGCCACTCTTGCTTGAGGACAAGGGATAAAAGGGTCCAGCCTCAGGTAATAAAGGTTGGCATTTGTTTTCATTGTTTCATGTTTGTATTAGGTTGTGACACACCCCGTGGGAGGAACTGGAAATACCTATTAGAAGAGAGAAAGAAGATAGTTCGCTCAGTTGTACCATCTGCCACCGATTCCGTATGATATTTTTATGGCATTAACCATTATTTAAATTTCTATGGAGAAGTAGAATTTAGATGTATAATTCTTGGGACTGTCCTGGGCAGGGGCAAGATTTGGGCTCGATGACCCTTGTGGGTCCTTTCCAACTCAGGATATTCTGTGATTCTGTGATTTATTTGCCTATCAACTTGGGGGTTTTTTTGCCTGTGACTTTTCACCGTACCTAGACCTACATTTCATCTGTGCACCCCACTTGATTCAATCAGCTTATCTGGTCCATGTCCAACTCCTGCTTTTCATGTGATTCCTCCTCAGTTCGAGAGTCCAGGAATAGCCATATTTTCTGTTCTTGGAATAGTCCTGAGAACAGATTGATGCATTAGAAAAACCTGCTGGAGCACTGATTTCTGGGCTCTCACTCCTTTGCCCGGTCTGTTTTCTAGAAATGATGATGTTCCTGGGGCCCTTTTGGCTTCACACAGTCAGGGAGCTGCTTGGAAAATCCCCATGTACCCAAATTCTCTTGGAATTCAGTCCAGAACCCTTGCTCAGACGTTAGGAATTATCCCAAAATGTTCTGGCAATTACACCCTTAGTGACACAGTGCCTTAATTCCCTCCTATGTAAAATTGCATTCCTGATTCTCATCCAGCTTTTGAGCCCTTTTAGAACCAAACAGCGTTGTGAAATTTTTATCTTCTTTTCTAGGAGAAAGAGCAGACCTTAACCATGACAGGAATTGTTGATGAACTTCAAAGAGCCAATTTACCAGCAGGGAATTTAAATGCTAGGACCTTGACTTTATCATATCCCAAGCTTTTGTGCTCTTCCGCGGAAGACACATTCCAAAGGAGCCACAAAGTGTGACTGGCTTTTCCATTTCTAGCAGACTCGGACCGATTGGTTGCTGCGGTGGGTTCTTTGCCCAAGCAAATGTGTGGAAAACCTTAAATCACCCTCTCCCTTTGCACTCATTTTGCAAAAGCCTCACTGGCGTAGTTCGTGTGCTTTATCACAGCAAATAGAGCAGGAGTGGTTTAAGGAGTTTTCTCTCCAGGCCACTCACATTCCTGTAGGGAATTTGGTGTTTTTCTTCCCTGCTTCAGGCTGCAGTGGCAGCGTTTGGCTCTGTCTGTGGCACTGCTCAGGCCTGTAGGGATGCCACAGCATGGGACTGGGAGTGCTCCTTGCTCACCTGTGACTCCTGCCCTCGCTCAGAGCAGGAAGACTGAAGGGTAGGAGTAACACAGGAAAGAGTAGGATCCACCTAATCTAATTCTAGGGCCATAAAAGTTTGGGATAACCAATCTACATTATTTGCACAGGCTCAATTCCTCAAGCCAAGCCAATAAAAACACAGGGCACTTCCACAGGGAAATTTGTTTACCTTGGATATTTAGCTAAGATAGAATTAATCCCCTTCCCACTCCAGAATGCATGGAGTTTTCTTTGCAGGGGAAGTTCCTTAATTTCCTTTACCACTAATACTATTCTGCTTCACAGAGATTTGCCAAACTTCTGGAATTTGTAGTTAAAGATGTTGCCTATGTGAGGATCACAGGCAGTGATCACATCCACAAGGAATTTATCTACCATTGCACTTAGCTCCTTTAATTAAATATCTTTCAGAAGTGGGTAATTTTTAAAAAGATGAGTTACAAAGATCATGAATATTTCCTCCAAACTTAAAAAAACCCCTGCTTTGGAATTTATGGCTGAAACATTTTATGCACTGCTTTTTACTTCAGTGTAGCATGACTGGAACTTAGTAAGAATCCTGGCAGGTTCCTCTTGCTTTGAGAGAATTGTGGTGAAATGGAAGAGAAAACTGTATTCCATCTCTTGTGCTGTCAAAAGTTAGTTGGTCCTCTTCAGGTATGGCAAAAGAAGGAGCCTGAGGATTGTTTTTATTCCTGTGTGATTTAGCACAGCAAATCTGAATACAAGAATGTAATAAAATAAAATGAGGAGAAGAGAAAGCATTGCAAAGATGGGAAATAAAGAGAATAAAGTAGGGGATGTTGTTCTTAATGGGGCACAGCTGAAGCATGGACATATCTATCTTTCACTCCTTTCTGTGGAGGCTGTCCTGGGAATGTTGATGGAGAGGGACTATTTACAGGGGCCTGGAGTGACAGGACAAGGGGGAATGGCTTCACACTGACAGGGAGCAAGGTTACATGGGATATTGGGAAGAAATCCTTCCCTGTGAGGGTGGGGAGGCCCTGGCACAGGTTGCCCAGAGCAGCTGTGGCTGCCCCATCCCTGGAAATGTCCAAGGCCAGGTTGGACAGGGCTTGGAGCAACCTGGGATAGTGGAAAGTGTCCCTGCCCATGGCAGGGGATGGGACTGGGTGATATTTAAGATCCTTCCAACCCAAGCCATTCCAGGATTTTATGATCTCCATGCTTTCCCTGCTGGCACAACAGCCTGTGTGGTTATTTGGGTAGAAAAGGAGAAGTTTCTCTTGCGTGTGAGGTGGGTAAAACTGGGGAGGATTTGTTGACTGGAGGATTGCCAAGCTCGGAAGAATGGAAATGTGGGAGTGAAGGAAGTGGGACGGATGGAAGTGGGAGCGATGTTCCTTTATAGGATGGTGCACCTCAGCGATTCCATCAGGGAAAGGCCTTGCAGACACCACCACGGGTGCAAAGGGATAACCTGTGTGTCCTTTGACCGGGCTGTGGGAAGCCCTGACCATTGCAGGAGCACCTGCAAAAGCAGCAGCCTTCTGTGGGTGAGCACGTGCTGTTCCTTGAAAACCCCGGCTTCCGAGGGAAAGCAGAACTCTCCTGGGTGGCTGGCAGATGCAGGACCAGCGGGGAACGTGCCACTCCCTGCCTGTGTGAAGGAGGAGACCACGCTGCATTTTCATTTCAGATATTCCCCTAACGCAGCGGGGGCATAGGGGCGCCTCCATCAGTGCTCCATCACACGTGCCCCGCATCCAAAAGGGGAAAAGGAGGGACAGGATGGCAGCCGAGCTCTGTCTCATCACCCACACCAAAACCAGAGCCTCGTTACCTCCCAGGACAGAGCAGCTCTGCACTGACGCTCTCAAGAACCACAGACCGAGGTGCCACCGTTTGGTCCTCATTAACTGGCACATAACGCCCAACGAGAAACCGACCCTTGAGGAACTAATTTAGTTTCATTTTCCAGTCTGTCAGTCTTGGGGAAGAGATTTTGCTCACTGCATAGCAAGGTCGCTGTGACAAATTCTGGCAAAATCCAAGTTCGAGTGTTTTTTGGTTTCACAAGCGCATGAGCTCAGTGAGAAAGAACAGACTGAGATGACAAGGAGAACAGCCAATCCTGTTATATTTGTCTTTCTTATTACTGACTTGCCATGATAAATATGGAAAATTATATTTGGCTAGAAGGAGGCTGAGAAAGGGAACAGATGGCCACCAAAAGAATACTAGAGCAGCTAATAGTCACTGGCATATTTCCGGGGTAAAAATTTAAATCCGAAGCCAGGCAGAAGCTTTATCCATTTTTTCCTGATCAGGGCACTGTGCATGAAACTGCTCCTGCTATGCTCTGACTAGATGAAGGTGGGCTTCCTGAAATGCCTTCGCCGAATGGAATGAACAGCTCCTATCCTCCAGTCAACAGCTCCTGCAGTGATGCTGACAGAAATAGTTGACAAGGTGGGGAAAATGTTTGTGTTCCTGCTGCATTTTGAGTGAGTGAGAGGGTATTTGCTGTGGCTTTTTCATGTGTTGCAGGGTTTAGCCCCTATGTTGCATTTTCTCTGTGTATTCTACAGGCTTTATTCGGTTTGGAGAACAGAGGGAAGAGAATGCCTGTTTAAATGAGGGGACAGTGGAGTCTGTGTTTTGTAGTTGTAGATTTAATAATTCCCAAAATATTAACGCATTTCTGATTTCTGTGGTCAACGTGGTACCGAAGAAATAACCTGATATTTTGGGAATTATGAAAGTGAGTGACAATGTCTGATTTTACAGAATGCTGTCAACCTAAAACTCCTCGTGACTGCAGACTGGGTGGTGGATGAGGACATGGTCCTGTTTCGTTAGTGAGAACTGGAATGAGGGAGGTGATCCAGGGTCTGCAGGGCTGGAACAGCAGGAGGTGATAGTCTGGGGCTGAGGTGCCATGCTGGAGCTGTGGGACACGGCTGGGTGCTACAGGAGCAGGGAAACCAGGAATGAGACGGGGTGGAACAGTCACAGTTGCTGCAGGTTTTCTCTGGAGCGCATCTGCCAGGACGAGACCAGTCACAAGTGCCCAGCTGCACACCCCAGAGCACAAATCCAGGGTTTTGCTGGAGCAGCTCTGATGGGTCTTGCATGGAGCCCATCAAATAAGCCATTTTTTGGGCTAACCAATAAATCCACCTGCTCCCCATTCAGCCACCAGGGGTAGGCACAGATCAGTATTTCTACAGAAAAAATTCTACCTATTTGGGGGAATTTTATGAAGGTTGGTCACTTATTGATTTCAAGATGTTTACAATAAATCCTTAATAAGCAGGATTGAGAAAGGGAGTCGAAGAGGATCAAAAATCCCCATGGTTAAAAAAAGGCACGGCCAGAGGCTGATGGACTGATCTTGCTCTGGCACTATAAAAGGAGAAATGTCCTTCTCGAAATCTTGTTAATCTTTCCCCCACTGAATGGAAATTAAATGGATTCCAGATTCTGGCAGCACATCTTGGAGCCCACTCGCCTGCTTCCTTAGCTCTTGGGAATTTTTCTTGCTCTTCTAGTAAATCTTATTTTAAAAAATCGGTAAAATAGCCATAACTGCTCAGCTCTTTAAAAGTATTTCTAAGAAATAAAATCTTATTTTGGAGTGATTATTCTGCAGTCTGTAAAGTCATGTGAAGTCCATTCCTTCTTTGGTTTTCAATGACAGCTGTTTCTGTATAAAATCCTGGCTTTATATTGACTTGTAGCTAGAAGAGCATAAAGTAGTTAAGAAATTGTCTTTACATGAAATGTAATATTTTCATCAGCTCCAGAAATGGAAAATTATAGCTTGCTGGGAATAAAATATGGATGAGGTGTGGGAAAAACTATAACAGCACTAAAATTAATGGTGTTATTAAGAGCTGGACTGATATATTTGGAGAGTTATGAGTGTGTATCCCAGACTCACCTTCACAACAAAGGTGATTCTCCCTTGGAATGCAAGATATGGAGACTGCACGAGAAGTGTCTGTCTGAAAAAATACCCTGGCACTGAGTTGTCCATGGAATCATCACCTGTAGGGAAGCTGTGGCTGCCCCATCCCTGGAAGTGTCCAAGGCCAGGCTGGATGGGGCTTGGGGCAGCCTGGGATAGTGGAAGGTGTCCCTGCCCATGGCAGGGGAGCTGGAACGAGATAATCCTTATGGTCCCTTCCAACCCGGGCCATTCCATGAGTCCGTGATTCTGTTCAGGGCAGGATGTGCCATTGCTGAGGAATCTTCAGCTTGATCCCACCTCTGTGGCAGTGCCAGTGTGCCCTGGATAGATGAAGGTCACTGTGTGGGGGGGGATCAGTTTGCACACAAGCATCCCTCACCCACCACAGCTTATACAGATATATTTATATTTATATTTTTATACCTGCAGTGTACTGGCACAGGTGCAGCATCTAATCTGCGTTGTCCCTGCTGCTTCCAGGCTCAGACAGATTCTTTCAGGAGCACTTTTGACCCAGCCCAGTGGGGTTCACCCCAGCCTGTAGAGCAGAGCTCCAATCTGCTTTCACCACAGAGTTTTCACTGTCCAAATTATCCCAAAGATTTCTGCATTTCCTTGCAGTTTGCTCTTGGACAGAAATGTGCAGTTCTACTTATCATGTTTAGTAAGAAACTGCTGAAAGCACCAGCAAACCCTTAGAAATGGTGAGCTGCTTAGCACTTGCCCCATGCTGGTTTTTGGTATTTATTGCTAATATTGTCTGCCCATTGGAACAAATGGGCTTTTTTTTCCTATACCTCAATAAATCTAAGCCCTGATTTTGATTTTATAAAATCTGTACCACGAGCTGAATCAGTTTAATGCTGCCTTCAGCAATGGGTGGGCTCACAATCCACCTCGTGAGGCAGTTTGAAGTGGTCCTTCCAAGCAGACTCACCACCAGCTCCCAGGGACACATTTTGGGATGGGAAAGGGCCCCCCTGCTCCCCCCTGGCTGACCCCACGGGCACACGGAGCTTGCTGAGAGGCAGAATACCCAAACAAGCTGTCCCTGCACCTGCCCACAAAGCAGCAGATTCCATGGTTTCTGTTTCCCAGCACCATTTTCATTAAAGCATCGCTTCGTGTTTGCAGTCTTCCCACGTGGATGCTTTTTCTCAGCCCCAGCTGAGCGTTCAGGAGAGAGATCATCTGGGCTCTAACAGGGTCTTCCACCAGGTATGTGACTCTTCAGCTGACTCTAAATGACCTGAATGTTTTCTAAGTGACCTCTTGTATGAAATGAATATGAGCTGGGGCGAGTCCTCTATTCCCTGCCCTCTCCCATTTGCCCTCTGGCTGTGTGACTGTCCCAAATGCCCGCAAGAATTTTGGTCTTGCTGTGTTCATCAGCAAATTTCTCCTGCCAAATCACTTTTGTTTCTTGATGCTTTCAGGAAAATCCACTGGAATCCCAGTTTTAAGGTTTTAAAGGCTTTTCCACAGCATTGGAACAAAAAACTTACTAATTGAAGTTGGATGCATTGAGAGCTTAAGTTTGTTTGCTTTTTGAGCAAGTATCAAACCTTACTTTTGTTGTCAAAAGCTTGACAAATATGTTTCTGTCCTTCCCTGAGGACAAAAACTTCACGGGTTTACATGGGTTGTAGCTTAAGCTCTCTGGGCTTTGTTCTGCATTTCACAGTGCACAGCTGATCTATTTCAGATCTATTTCAAATATTATTTTTATTATTTACCAAAGAAATCGCCTACCTGAAAGATTTTCCTTGCTGCTAAGAGTGTGATTTCCCTGAGTTTAGATCTTCAAGACATCGATAAAGACATCCAAGACATTAATAAAAATCCATCCTTAAATGACTGACTTTAAATAATGAGTGCTATAGAAATGTTTGGCAAATAATAAATGGCAGAAGTTAGGAAAGACTTATAATCCTGGGTAATTTAAATGAGCATGAGGACTTATTTTTAAGCAAAACTTGCCTTTTCCTCGCTAATGAGGAGTGCAGCAAAGTGAACTCCACAGGAAATGAGGGGGAAGGAAACATGGAGAAGCCAGCGCAGGGAAAGCTTCCCACTGTGTCCACCCCGGCGTTTGGCAGCAGTCCAGTCCCAGTTTCCCTTTTCCTTCTGGGAATAGCTGGTGATGTTTTCTGCCGCTGCCACTGCGTGCCTGTTGATCACCCTGCGCAGGAGCTTCATTTTCCCTGCTCTCAGCAGTCCTGCTGCCTGGAAAGGGCTGCTCGGCTCCCAGACCCAGCCAGCTCCTGCAGCTGCAGCAGCCGCTGCTCTGAGGCTGGGTGGAACTGTTCCTGTGAGGAATCTCCATCCCTAAAATGTGCCAGATTGCCCGGACAATCTCCTGCTGTCCTTTGGTACAACCAGAGCTGCCGGAGCTTCTGCTCATTTCCCCCTTGCCCTGAGGTGCCAGAAGCCAACCACACAGCTTTTCCAAGGATTTCAAGCCCTCTGTTGTCCGTAGGTGTGGCGCAGGACTATTTGCTAGGTCCTTAGGTAATATTTGCTTGTGCTTTCTGTTCAGAGGGTCAGTCGTGGTGTCCTTTCCCTGCCACATCTGGAAGGCCAAGCGAGGCATGGTCTGGCTGCAGACGCCGCGAACGCTCCCCCCTTCGAGGGCAGCCTGCCCCAAACAGCAAATAAGGGCTTGCACAGCGTCCTCCCCTCTCTCCAGGTGAGCTGCTCTTCTGTCTCCTTGTCCGGTGCTCTTTCACCTCCGAGCCTCCATCAGCTCTCCATGGCTCGGTTCTGCAGGCTGTTCCTTGTTTTCCCATTCCGGGAGCCCCAGCTCCAGGGAGTTACTGCAGCTTAACCAAACCACGGCACTTTGTAGCATTTATAGAAAGCGAGAGCCCACGTACTGAATGAACCCGGAAGATGAACTTCCTGCTCTTATTTGTAGGGATTTCTCTTTCCATGGCCCAGGAGCTGATATTGGCAGAATTTGCTCCCTGGGTGAGCAGGGTGTTCTACTCCCCACTATTGCTTGTTCTGCCTCAGCCCAATATTGACATAGAGATCACTCAACTAATTCAAAATAAATACATTGCAGCTTTGAAAATAAAGCATTTTTTAATTTTTTTTTTTAATTTTTTTTTTTTTTTTTTCTTGGCAGGAAAATGGAACTCAAGGCAGTTTTTCCCAATTTAACCTTCCAGACAGCGTTCCTGACAGTGATCCCAGAGCCCAGACAAAACCATCCGACCTGGAGAGCACCAGCATCGGTGTGAAACTGCCCATGACAGCCTCAGGTAGAATATCCCTGGATGCACTGAGAGGACTGGAGGGACAGGCTGCCTGCACAGATGAGGGCTGTGTGCAGCCAGGATCCTCAGGGACCACAGGTCCTGTGCTAAATGGCTGCTGAAATATTTAACCAACAGTTTAGAGCACAAGAATATGGGTGGACTCGGGGATTTTTAATTATCCAACCTGGGGGTCTACACAATAGGAGAATGAATAGCCCAGCACAAATTTAGGAGAGGAATTATAAAAAAGAATGTATATTTGTCTAAGAGTTAGGTGGGGCAGGTGACAGCAATATTCTGTTACAGGGATAAAACCCTGTCCCACCTGCTTGTGCCTGTGTCCCATTTTACTGATGTGGGCTAAATTGCATTTTGGGAGTTCTCAGATCTAGAAAGTTTCTGGCAGAGTTTATTTATTTTTAGGAGTCTGGGGGGGAAAAAAAAAAAAGTAGTGGCCTTTTGCTTTGAAATGATTTAGCATCCCTGCATTACTGGATGAAGATCTGCCAGTGTTTGACAAAACACCCACACATGCATGCAACACATTGATTTATAATGCTGCTGTCTGAATATATATATTTAAATGATATGAGTGGAGGTGTTAGGGCAGCTGAAATTCTATGCAGGAAGAGTCAGAATGAGGAGAAGAGCAGATTTGGGCTCCATTTAATCCCTAACCTCATGCATCTGAGCTTGATGATTTTTATCAGAAAAACAAGTATTTGAAAGCTTTGGTTAACTAAAAATTACTGCCATTTTACAAATATGGCAATCAAACCAATAAAAACATACATTTTTATGTAAGCTATGGAGCTTGAAGAAGCAGGTAGGCAACAGATGGGATTTTCAAAAACATCTAGGTACATCCCTCACAATTATATAATTTTCACCTGAGCTCTCTTAAAAGTCTTGATGACATATAATGAATGTTTTATTGAACTTAATACTCTAAGTCAGAAAAAAAAAATAAATATGCAAAATTGTAGAAGCATAGAAATGCTAGTTGGAGGGGACTTCTAACAGCTTTTCTCAGCATCCTGCTCAAAGTGGTGTGCTCTGCTGTAAAATGTTCCATTGTGAAAGCAATTTGCCATCAGGTTTCTGACATTTTATTGATTTTTGGTTTTACATTCTTGTTTTCTGATTTAGAAGCCTTGAAAAATTTTAGAAACCAGTTAACTGTCTATGAGCAAAAAGAAATTTTCAATTATACAGAGCTATGGTTTCTTGGCCTGGAAGCTAAAAAGATTGAAGGTTTGCCTGAAACCCAGAATAATAATTGTTATGACGATGAGCATGGCTCCTACTTAAAGGTAAGTGGGGAAAATCCTGGTGTTCATTTTCAGCTCGATAAGTTTGTGGCGACCGTTTGCCAACCCTTAAGTGTTGTGTGTGAGATAAATGTTGTTCCCAGAAGATAAATATTCACGTAGTGCAAAAAGCTCAGGGGAGAACCCACCTTGCATGTCACGCAGGATTGGCGCCAGGTAGGCGGCTGTGGAAGCGTCCCTTGCCATTTTCCTTGTCACCGCTATTTAATGTGGACTTCGCTTGCAACTGGCCCATCATCTGTCACAAACAGCAAACCCACACACACACACAAGGGGCTGTAAAGCCTGGTCCCTGCTGCACTCTGTGAATCTGAACTATCTGCCTTCCTTTGGAGGTTTTGCACGACCACATCGCCTACCGATACGAGGTGCTGGAGGTCATCGGGAAGGGCTCCTTCGGGCAGGTGGCCAAATGCCTGGACCACAAAACCAACGAGCTGGTGGCGCTGAAGATAATAAGGAATAAGAAAAGGTGAGGTGTCTGTTGAATTTAAACCGGGACAATCATCTCTGTTATCTATAGGCACAGGGTGACAGGGTGAACAAAGCAATATCAAAGCTCCTGTACATGCATTAAACACAGCGAGAGCAGAGTGAGGGAAGAGGATCCAGGAGTTGGCCTGGACCCAGTGGAAGCACAAGCTTCTCCAGGCTGACAAAGAGGTGCTCAGTTAATACACAACCCAGGCAACCAGCCCTGCGTGACTGAGGGCTGGGAGTATGACCACAGGACTCCAAAACCACAGGAATATGCTGGGAGGCTCCTGTCACTCTCTTTAACATGAAAAATTCTGCACTGTGGTCCTAAGCAACCTCTTCTTGTTAAGTGGCTGGTTACAAATTTTTTCCTGATGTTGGCTTGAACCAGAGTCAATGAACCAGATGTTCAGCTGTTCCATTTCCCCCCTCAGTGAACACTACGTGGAAAGATGCTTTTTTTCTGACTGTGGTGGGTGTGAAATATGGTCCTGTTCAAGTAAATCGAAGCATTCCCATGGATTTTGAAAGCACCAGGATTTTACTCTGAATGCTCATTGGAAACCTTTTCATTTAGAGGCTTTTTTCAGACGAGTCAAAATAGGTACCCTGAAGTGTAAGGCCAGTATATTTAGACTAGGGATCAACAACAATTACAGGTTAATTTAACAAAATTCCAGTTTAACAAAATTTACAATTTGTAGAAATACAAATGCTGCACTGAGTCCATGCCACGTGATATTTCAGATTTCACAGCCAGGCTTTGGTGGAGGTGAAGATCCTCGATGCCCTCCTGAAGAAAGACAAAGATGACACTCACAACATCATCCACATGAAGGAATACTTCTACTTCCGCAACCACTTCTGCATCTCCTTCGAACTGCTGGGGTAAAGCACCTTTTCCTTCACACAAACCTTGAGGAGAGTTGTACATCTTGTGCCTCACAAGGTTTAATTTCTATGTCTTCTTCAGAAGGGGTTGGCAGCTAGAAAGGAACACTGTCTAAACACAGACTGCATAGCTGAGCCTTTGGCCACCAAAGGTGGACTGCAAAAGGCCACGTTCACCCTTCTCACAGGCAATGACCTGTTCCATCCCTTATTTTCTGGGTATTGAACTCTTCTTTCCCTGAAAGAGCCACGAGGAAAAGAGTAAATTCAGGACTGGCAAACTTCAGGGTATATAAATATGAATAATATAAAATGATTTAAAAATAAAGGCTGCTTCTTGCTTTTGATGAACATTTGCCGCAGGGCATCTCAGCAGGAAGTTTGGGGAAATTTTGGAGAAGTCAGATAATTTCATTCACCAGCCCCCTTGTAAATCAGGGAATCAAGCTGGAATTATGGATGTCACCCACAGCTGCCCCTCCCTTAGAGTAAAGCCCCCGTTGCTGCATGTTCTACAGCCCTTGCTGAACAGTCAGCATCACATGCACGGCTTGATCCCAAAAACCTCAATTCCTGGTGTTGCTGGGTGTGAGTCTGTCACTTACAGACACCCAGGGGTGAGAGCTGACTCCTCTCCCGAGGAGACACGGACCAGCCTTTCCTGAAGGCTGCTATGGAAACGCACAGGGAAGAATGCTCATGGATAGCCTCTATGTTTAGCTCCTCACAGAGGAGCTGGAGGCTGGTTGTCATAGAAAAATGTTTGTCTGGTAAAATTTTTATTGCCTCTGAAATACGGTGAAAAGCCTTCGATTTGTGATCTTTTCCACTGGCACTTGGTAACTTTGATTCTGAAGGGGTGCGCCTTGCCTGGCACAGGTGGACACACGAGTGGGGAAGGCAGGAAGTCCCCTTAAGGTACTGGAAGGCTGCAAGGAGGTTTTCCAGAGCCTTCTGTTTTCCAGGGTACTGGGCAGGGCTACAGGGAGGAGCTAAGATATGATGGTTACAGGAGGGATATAAAAAACTAACAAGATCTGATTAATGGGGGGGTTTATCTAGAAACATTTACTGCTGACTAAAAATCTTTAGACAAAAATGATTTACACGAGATTCCAAAGCAAAGAGAAATGAGAGCGAAAGGAGGCTGAAGAAAATCTGTTTCAGTTCCTGAACAGTTATTGCTCTTGGTGAAAATCAGCACAGCTGCTTAACAGCACAGAGTTTAGCAAGCAAGTTCACTGACATGACACCTCCTTTAGGTCTGGGAGGTGTTTGTGCATAGGACATGCAGAACATCACCCTCAGGGAGGAAAACAGCTGTCATTCCCGTCATCCCCATCCTCGGCACGAGCCCTCCCTCACGCAGGAAGACAAGCTAAATACCCTGGAGTGCACTGGAAGCCAATCATGCCTTTAAAAATAAATTCCCTAATCTCTATCTGCTCTCTGTCTCCTGCTTCTTCCGCCCCCACAGAATAAATCTGTACGAGCTGATCAAAAAGAACAATTTCCAGGGTTTCAGCCTGTCTTTGATTCGGCACTTCACCCGCTGCGTGCTGAGATGTTTACAAGTGCTCTACCAGGAAAGAATCATTCACTGTGATCTGAAGCCTGTGAGTACAATCCTTTCCTCACCTGCTGTTCTGTACAGAATCCATCGGCTTATCCTATTTTTTATTGATGGAGAGGAACTGTCAGAAGAAACCCCAAAGCCCGGTAGGATGTTTGTGCAGAAGCTGTAATTTATTTCAGACTGTATTCATACTAGAGTTGGTTGATTATTTCCATTGATTCAGTTCATTCACTGAAGTATTAAATGAGATTATTTGGTTGCCAAAATGTGTGCAAATATGAATCAAATTCAGGTAAGGACTTTTTGCTCAGAGAAAAAGAAAAGTACTTGTAAAATTAAATATTTCTATATAAGGGACATTGTAATGCAAGGAGTATTCACAAGGTGGCCTGTTGCATGTTATCCTGTTAAGTCTATTTAATTTCATATGCCTAACTATAATATTAAATAGCCTAGAAAATGGCAAAGGAATTCTGTAGAACAGTGTTTAGGGTGTTCACCTGTTTCTGGAGGAACATCTGCCATCCCATTCCTGCTGCTGTATCTCCTGAGCACTCATCCTAAATGAAACATTTCCATTCTTCTTAAGCCCCAATTTCAAATTCTAGCAATTTTCTGTTATTTCTGAAGTATTTTAATTCTACTTTCACTTCAGGGGAACGTTTCTCTTGATTTCTTTTTCAAAAGGGCAAATGAAACAACAAATAAATGAACGAGCTCTCAAGTAAAAAAAGCTGAAGATGAAATTCTGTTTTCACTTTGCTTAATGTACCTCGATTCAGAATTCTGAAAAGTCACAGACTGCCTGTACCCGTGGCCTTGCCAATATCTTTGCCAGGCCAGTTTGCAGTGAGAAGCGAGGCTTGCAAGACAACCAAAATATCAGAATCAGAAACGATCAGCCCAAAGGGAAATCTGTCTCCAGGCAGCCAGGGACAAGGAATGACATTGGCAACATCAATCAGTGCAGTCTGTATTTAAATAGAGCAACATATGAGTGAAAATTTAGTGAGTTAACTAAAAGACAATTTTGTTCTCGTTCAACAATTGTACAGTTTCATGAATATATGTTGCCTGAAACTCACATCTGTTATCCCAGAGTTTCTCTGGACTTAGTGCTGGGTAATGACTGCCTCCAGAGCCCGGTTTTCCAGCTGATCAGCCCCCTTGCTTTGTGTGGGATTCAGTGTCCAGGAGCACGAGGGGATGTCGAGCTGCAGAGAGGGGATGCTGCTTCCCTTAGCAGAGCCAAGAGCACCTGGATTGTGGAAGTCAGTCCTTGCCTTGACTTTCACCGGGAGCAGCTTCTCCTTCCTGGCACATGGAGCATTTCCTTCTCAGCTAATCACCCAAGGAACTACTTCATCCTTTTTTGGCACCCACCCGGGGGGACTGTTCAGTCCTTCAAACCTTTGACAAATGATCACTGTGAAGCTGGCTGATAAAGGTAACCATCTGTCTGCTGAGAAGTGGAGAAGGAAATCCTTCATTTAGGCAGATTTTTAACGAGGAGAAAACTCCACTCTTCTGCAGAGAGCTGAGAGGCTGTGTTGGCTCGTCAGTGCAAATATCCCTGAGCTAGCTGCTCAAGGATCACTTCCCAAGCTGGAATTGTGGGCTCCCGGTGCTGTACCCACCCTGCAGCCAGCTGAGAATCCACAGGACCCTTCCATTTCCCCTCATCCCTCCCTGGGGACCCCTGCATCGCACCCAGAGCCTGGAGCAAGCAGTGCAGGGCACAAGTGGGGAGGGTGGCTCCTGCACGGCCCGGGGGCTCTCTGCCCTTGCATTCTTATTTTCCAAAGTGTTCACTAACTTAATATGGTGATTTTTTTTCTTTTTAGGAGAACATACTATTATACCACAATGGCCAAGGTTCAGTCAAAGTTATTGATTTTGGATCAAGCTGCTATGAAGACCAAAGAGGTTTGCAGAAAAGTCAAGTTGATGTAATTTTCTTAATAAGCTTTCTTAATTTGAAATAATGTGGACAGACTATTTCTTTGATTGGTCAATTTTAATTGGTCAATTTTAATTTTTTGATTGGTCAATATTAATATATTGACCTGTGCCCCTAATCAGAACTTGAACAGTTCAGCCCCTGGTGGTGGAACAAATATTGGTAGAGACAAAAAAGCTCCTACCATTCTTTTTCTTTGTCCCAAGCCTGATCAGCTCCTTTATCCCTGTTGGAATCAGAATTGCACTTTCAAGAGTGGTTAGCTGAAACAGACCTATGGGGATAATCCAAATATTTCACTTATCAAGAAGTTTGTCAGGTCCAGAGAGCCTTTCTCAGTGAGATGGTTGAATTATAATTGGTACTTTTTGTATGAATACTACAGGGAGTGGACTGGGAGCTATGCCTTTAATTTAGAAAGTCTAAGTTCGGTTTTGGGGTTTTTTTTAATCAAAGATTTGTAGAACATGTAGGAGTTAACAAGAACTGAATTTGTATAGGGGAAATTAATGCATAAAATTAACCTAATAATAAATCTTACCAAATTTACAATAGACATATTGTAAAGCAAGAATGATATCATCAGGAATACAAATAATAATAAAAATTAACATGTAATAAAAAGCAAAACCCGAGAAAAAAAATCTGCATTGCCTTTTATTAACTTAGAAAACCACAAAGTCTTAAATGGCTTATATTTTTTCTCATGAAAGACTGATATTTAAGCTAAGCCAATCTTGTTCATCTATATTTTGGGATTCAAACCACTATATTTATGTCACAGTTTTGTAGTAGTTTATCATCATTTTAGGTTTGCCCGTGTTTGAGTTGAATGCAATCTGAAATGCAGCTTGAAATATTTGTGGGGAGCAACAAATTAAAACCCAAAACAAGTGCAAGATGGAGAATGAGGAGATTCTGCCAGCTGAAATAAAAGAATCAGTGCAACCCTCAAAGCGGTTCAGGATTAGAGACTGGAAAGCAGAAGTCAGCTATTTATTTGTGACAAGAAGGACAGAAAGCAAACAACAATGATGGAGTTGGTCAAATGCACAAGAGTGCCAGCACAGTGCCCTCTGACTGGGCAGATTTGGGAAATCACATCTTGTGCAGCACTTGCTCTTCCTCCAGAATATGTTGAATATGTGGGGATGTAACAAAGTGCAGAAATATAAAGAGAGTGACCCACAGAGAGACAGGAATAAGAAAATAACAGAGCTTGCACACTGTAATAATATTCAGGTTTTTTCATGTCTGAATATCAAGAGGTAAAAGAATTATTCTCCTCATTCCAATGTGTCCCAGTCTTGGAGTGGGATCTTTCAGCACCTGCTCTGGGCTATAAATGTATTATATAGGGAAATCAAAAGGCAGTGGAATATAGGCCCTAGTTCTCAGTGAAACCAGTGTTTCCTGCTGTGATAATGAGGAACTGTTGAGTGATACAAAGGGAACACCTTCAGACAGGAAAACGAGCATGGAGTAAGCTGAATCACAGCACTAGCACCACAATTTCCTTCAGTGAAACTGCTGAAGGACAATTTCCAAATAGAACAGCGGGAAGCACGTCACCCACTACTTTTAGGATTGGCTTAGAAAAAGTTTTCAGAGCCCGTGTGAGCACCCCCTGGGCAGAGCAGATGTGTGATGCCCGCACACGTGCCACTTCCCTGTGGAATCTGGAGCTGGCATTTCAGTCCAAACGCTGACGTTTTGCTTCCTGTGCAATGTTCTGCCTTGCTCCAGTGTACACCTACGTCCAGAGCCGCTTCTACCGCTCCCCCGAGGTGATCCTGGGGCACCCCTATGCCATGGCTGTGGACATGTGGAGCTTGGGCTGCATCATAGCAGAGCTTTACACGGGCTACCCGCTCTTCCCGGGGGAAAACGAAGCTGACCAGCTGGCCTGCATCATGGAGGTAACTCTGGGACTGGTTTGCGTACCCCTTGGATAAACAGCAACAAAGAGAAAGCTCAAACAATGGTGAAAAGTGACTGGCCACGGCCTGGCCTTTCAGAGGGAGGTTCAATGCAGCCAAATGTCTCTCTGAGAGGATGGGATCCAGCACAAAGCTCTTATTTATTGGCACACCAGTGCCATGGACAAAGGGACATGCCCTGGTCCTGCTGGCCACACTGTTCTTGATAAAAAGATGTGTACAGGCAGCACTAAGGGATCCCTTAATTCCCCCCACCGTAAGTGGCACAAAAATAAATGTTTTGTAGACATATCACAGTAAATGGTAACAATTTTGTACGGAGGGCAAAACACCACCTCTCGCCTGGTGGTTGTCGTGTTTCTTTGCGAAATGAGGAGTAACTCTCTGAATTTGTTCCCTGCGTTGAAGGTGTTGGGTCTTCCCCCAGCTGATTTCATCCAGGCTGCGTCGAGGAAGAGAACATTTTTCGGTAAATGTTTCTGCTTGTTTGTCCTCGCTGGAGCCCTCCCTGGGCGTTAAGCACCAGTTAAGGGCCCTGGTAGGGGGTGGGGTCGGGGACCTTTAGCTAATTCTTAGCTGGTAAAAATTCTCCCAGGAAGAGGTGTTTATGCAACTTTAAAAAATATTTACTGAAGGTTTTTAATGTAATTTTTCTGAGCATGTCTTTTTTTTTTTTTTTTTTTTTTTTTAAGATTCCAAAGGTTTTCCTAAATCCATAACTAACAGCAAGGGGAAAAAGAGATGCCCAGACTCCAAGGATCTGAGCACAGTGCTGAAAACCCACGATGCTGGTTTCTTGGACTTTTTGAAAGGATGCCTCATGTGAGTTCGTACTGTCTGCAACAGGCTGGTTTTGACTTTGCTTTCATTCTCTTGTGCCTTTAAAATCTTTGTCTCTGTTGGGTTTTGTTCGTTGTTTTGTTGGGGGCTTTTTTTGTGGGGTGTTTTGGGTTTAAGTTTGTTTTGTTTCATTTCATTTTGTTTTGTTTCATTTCATTTTGTTTTGTTTTCCACATGGCAACATTTGTATAACTATTAGTATTGACAGTTTATTGTGTCTTCTCTAGAACTGACTTTAAATTTCGTTCCAGTAGCATTTTCCTACAGAAATTTCCTACAGCATTTTCCTAAAGAAACTGCCAACTTGTGGTTACATTGGGGGGAAAAAAAATCATCCCACTCTGTTTCACAAGAAGGTTGCTTTTAACGTTCTGTGTTTGCCAAGCCTGTGTGAATCATTGATCCATTTTGGTTTGCGGGCTGAATCAGAACATTTAGAAAATCATTTCGGTGAAGCAAAAAGCCAAACCTTAAACAAGCCGTGTTGGGTCCCTACCCTAATAACACCAGCAACTGTATGTTAAAAAAATGTCTTTATGGCCTGATTTTCAGACAACACTGAATCTTGTGCCTTGAACTGATGTTAGAAATAGTTGGATAACTGTTTGTCTCCCGTGGATTTCAGGTGGGAACCCGCGCTGCGCATGACTCCGGACGAAGCAATGAAACACGCGTGGATCCAGGAGCCAAAAATATTCCGGGCAAAGCAGAAAGCGCAGGCTCCGAGGAAGATGAGTGACGGCTCCTTCTCTGCCCTGGAAAACCAAAAAGAGAATATTCGTAAGCACGTCCTGCCTGGGGAGCTGGGGTGGTTTATATCAGTGTTTGGCGTTTCTTTATGTTTGGCATCGTGTGCCTGGAGGGAGGCGAGGTGAGAGCGTGGAGATGGTGGATGGCCACTGAACCGCGGTGGGTAAAGGCACTATTGCTCACTTGTGCGGAACTGCATTCCTTATGTTTTAAAGCAGCTGCCAGCAAGAACCCTGGAAGTGCTAAAAATTCACACGGAAAGGCCTTTTCCCTACTGAGAGCAAAATACCTGACGCCACACCACAGTGCATTTCGCTCTCAGAGCAAAATAATGGGTGGGGGAGTGTAGCATCCCAGAGAAAATTTTCACCTGATTTATTGTAAATTCGTATCAATGACGTGTTTTATCTGCTGTGAAGAGCCTGCAGGCTCACCCACTCCTTTCAATGGTCCGTTGTTGCAGAGAACCTCTGGAAGGACACGGCTGAGAAGGTGAAGAGCGAGCTGGCCGGCAGGCTCACTCCCTTCACCGGCACGACAGAAAACGACGGGCAGAGCACCAGGAAGCATCTTGTGCCAGAGAAATATTTGGGAAACCAAACGGAAAAGCCTGTGAGATACGACCAAGCAGAAGACAGGGGGGAAACAGCTCTTCCAAAAACGTCTCTGTTCTTCCCACCGATTAAGTAACGCAGAGCACAAGCTAGGATTGGCTCCTTTGCATACCTAGTATACTTCGTAGGCATTATTTGTACTCAGGAATATAAGCTGTATCTGTCTGTACATGGGCTGTGCACATTGTAAGTATATTTAATGTTCTTTTTACCCTGAAATCATCCAGCCGACCAAAAGAGAGTTTGAGAACCATTCCTTTTCCTCATCCACATCCTTGTGATCAGAGATTCTTCACAACCAGCAGCAATAAAATGGAGACTACAGAGGTGGAGAGTGGCTCGTTCTTGGTGTTATAACAGATTTTGAATTTTGTATTTTCCTGGATGTAAAAGAACAGTTATGTTGACAGAAAAATCTGGATCCTTTCACTTACGGCAGCATAAGTCAGGAATAATTCATGGATAAGATCAGTGGATTTATTTACGTGCAAAAAAATTAGAGAAATCAACCCCAGCATCCTCATTTTCCTCCCTCTCTCTCTTCCCCTTTTTATAGTGAAGCTGCTGGGTGGAAACCATTGTCACACCTTCCTAGCAGATTTAGAAATGTAAATGATGCTCTTTAGCTCTCTAGCAACAACATAGAAGAGTGGGATTCCGGGCCCATTTCTGCAGGGACTCGACAGGAAGAATGGATTAAAGCAAGCTGGCTTGATTCGGGAAAATTCTCCTTCATGGGAAGTTTAACTCAATACTCTGGAAAAAAAACAACAAAAACCAAATGGGTTTATGGGAAACCTATGATTTATGTGTTGGATTAATTTAAATATTTCCCTCTTTGAACAATTTACTGCCTTTTCACTGCATTTGTGAAGCACCCACCTTATTACACTTGTTGCATTTACTGTAGCTTATAGATGGTACTTTAATTTAAAAGGAGAGAAGGAAAAAATTGTCCTACCAAATGCAGCTGCTGCTCCAGCAGTGAGGTTGCAGCAGCCCCAAGAGAAATGGGTGTTTAGAGGTGTTTGGAGTCACCATGACAGCAAAATCCCACAGGCTCTTTGTGCAAAAGGAAAGCCAAAGGACGTGGAAATGGTCCATAGGAGTAAAAAAGCCGCCTGACAGGTACAGCTGGATAGGAGCTAAAGGGGGAAAGTCCCCTCGGGGCAAATGGACCGCTGTGACCATCCTCTGAGCTTCAGGCAAATCCTGCCGCTCCTGAAGAAACACCTGGAAAACGAGTGGCCCACAAAGGACAATAGCCCATTATTGAGGGTAATCGAGTGGAGAATTCTGAGGGCATTTTGGCACACAAACACCACCCTGCTGTGCTGCAGACATCACTGCCAAGCAGGCCAGCTTGCAGCACCAGAATTATCTGTACCTCTGGCTTCAGAGACACTCCTCTGCAGCTGGACCCTCCTGGAGACTATAAAATGTTCCCATCCCCGTTCTCCAGCAGAAGGATGTCCTGGGAAAAGCGGGTTCTGTTCTGCCCTGTGTTTTGGCACAGCACAGCCGGGGTGGGTGCACTGCAGAGTGTGGACAGAGCCCTCATCGCATTTCTCAGGTTCTTAGACCCTTGGAACTATAATTTGTACTGTGTTGGTGCAGTTGCAGCTCATTCTCCACCTGCTGTGTTATATTCCCTTCCCTGCTTAGGCTGCCCCAGGTTAAAATATCTGATTCTCACAATTGTGCATTTGTCTGCTCTACCTCAGGGAAAAAGGTTTGGGATCAATGACATGAAGGTGCCCTTGGCACCTGGGATGGATGACAGCCTAAAGGAGCTGTAAGCCTCATTTGATGAATGGGCTGCTGTGCTGGAGCCGTGTTTTCCTCACAATTAGTGCATTTCAGTAGCTCTTTATAGTAAACATCATCCTATTATTTCTCATGGCATATGCTGATGGGCTTTCCCAGGCATTCAGTGCTGAGAGAAAAGTGACAAAGCCATCTGAGGCTGTAATTCCATTTGATTATCCTTCTGTACAGAAGGCAGGTGCATGGCATTTGACTGTAGCTGCCATGTACTCCCTGTCTCCCCTTCCTTGCTGACCTGCTGTTCTGCTTTAATTCCTGCAGCCCTCATGGTGATCTCCATCTTCAAAATCTTTCCTAATAAGGGATCTTTTGGATAACTGTTGGATTTTTTTTCAGAGAGGACAGAAATAAATCGAAATTAGTTGGCAGAAGTCTCTAGCCCGGAGATATCGTCACTGCTTTCACATTCCTCTGCAGAAACAAGCAGATCCACCAGGCACAGGTAGCATCTTCATCTCTGTGCCATTTGGAAGGACATAATGGGAAAATTCTCTGGGAAATTCTCTGGGAAAATTTCTCACAAAATGCTGAGAAGAATCCTCTGGCTCATGCTCAGCCTGAGCCACGCGCAGACTGCTCCCGGCGCAGACTCACGGCCGAAAGAAGCCCTGATAATTTCCTTTCTGGAAAAGCCCAATCCGTGCATCACATTGTGTAACTGTGTGACGAATTGCCAGCTTTTAACCACATCTGCCAAGAAAACGGGGTGGCTGCTTTCTTCTCTGCACACTGGTCTGTGTGTCTGGGCTGGTGGAAGGTGTCCCTGCCCACGGCAGGGGGGTGGAATGAGATAATCTTTGAGTTCCTTTCCAACCCAAGCCATTCTAGGACTCTTTCTTCCAGCTGGTGGGCATTTTACAGCACAGAGAACTGATCTGGGGTTAGTTAGGTTAGAAGGGGTGTCACGGTATGGGGCAGTTCTGGGAAACCCTGTCACTGAAGGGGATTTGCAGTGACCAGCACTGTTGCGAGAGTGGGCGTTTACAGGATGTAAAGATACAGATCTTTAGGTAGTCAAACTGTGAGGACACCAAGGCTGGGTGATCAAGCTGTTAGAACACTTCTGTCTCTGAAACCTCCCTACAAACACGTTGTCTGTGAAAAAACAGCCTTTCTGGAATGGGATGCTTTCTTCACCCCTCCTAGGAGGCTGCCTGAGTGTAATTGCAACGCATCAAATGCACGCCCCGAGTTAGATAAGGGTAGAGCTGAGCCCTAAGAATGCAGCAGTATGTCTGCCCTACACAGGAAAAAAGGCTGAGTTTAGCAATTACTTCACTGCATCAGGGAATTTAAGAAGCCCTCAGAAAAAAAAAGAAAGAAGTACAAGAAATCGAACACGGAGATTTGAGCAGCTTTGCATTGTTTGGATTCCATGATGTACCATAACACATTGTGAGTCCTGTAACACTAATGTGTGAATAAGCAGGGATCACCTACCCTGGGACAAAGCATAACTAGGAGTATAATATATTTGTAATGCTGATTTTTATCTGTTTATCAAGCCTCTAATATTTCTCAGCCTGGATGGATTAAAGACCTAATTTTTCAGTCTTCATAAAGACTCTACATTATTTTTTTTTAAAAGCAGAATTGTCATAGCAAAATAATTGGTAGATCAAGCAAATTGAATTAACAGTAATTTGTGATAGGGAAAACCTAGGAAGATTTAAGCTCTTAGAATTAATTTTTTTTTCCCTGTTGTCAGCTGTGTGGTCTTGTGCTCTGAGGATATTAACCTGCATGCTGTGAGAATCAATCCCTTGTTCAACAGGAGTATGGAATAGGCAAAGCACTAGGAATGATTTCCAGCAGAAGGGAAAGATTTCCACCCAGGGCTTGTCTGTTAATTGCCAGGAGCTTCCCTGTCTCAGCACCAGTATGGGATGGACATCATGCAGAAGTAGACTGCACAATTAAAAATCCAACAGAACTGCAAAAAGAAGGAGTCAGAGTCATTGTGTATGATTGAAGCACATTAAAGCAGCCAGTTCTTCACACCCCAAAGGTTGGCCATTGACTGAATTGTTGCTTCTGCTAGGAAGAATTAAGCAATACCAATAATTTCCTTCGTGGGGTTCTGTGTGTTTGTGTGGGAGGCAGGTGGGCTCCTGCCTCCCGGGACCTGGCCACAGCGGTGTGGCAGGAAACACTTTCAATTCTCATCCTTCCACATCTATTTCCAGGCAACACCTGCTCAAAGCTCTCTGCTTCCTGTCACAACTCTCCTGCTACAAAGGCAGCGCTGCTTTTGCTGCCAGAAGTAGAGACTGGATGGGGCTTGGAGCTACCTGGGATAGTGGAAGGTGTCCCTGCCCATGGCAGGGGGTTGGAACGAAATGATCTTCAAGGCCCCTTCCAACCCAAGCCATTCTTTGAAGGTTGCATTTCCTTCCAGATTTTCAAAACAAAACTCTGACGTTTTTTTCTTTTCTTTTTACATTGAATATTTTGTTAAAATTCGTCCTAAAAGAACAAGCAGAGGTGTTAAATAACCTCAGCAGATATTCATATATGGTGCAATGAAACGCTGGCACTGCTTCAAGTGGCTCTGTGTAACAGGATCCCGGTGCCTCCTCCCATGCTGGGAGTTGTTGGGCTGGCGAGTGTGGGGGGAAGCTGGCTGTGTGTCAGGGATGTGTGCTGCCAGCCAAGGCTGTCAGCAGTGGGGCAACCAGGGCGCTTTCAAGAGTGCTGGGCATGGCATTTTCATTCTCCATCCCCCAAGTTTGTTGTGCGTCATCATCATCATCATTTCCAAAGAGAAAACTCAGTGAAACTTCCCTGCTTTCCTCTCCTGCCTGCCTGTGTCTGTTGCCTGAGGCAGATCCCCGGAGCAGCCACTGCATCCCGTGGTTCTGACTCGCCTCTTTCTCCTCACATTTGGCTCCTGTGTGAGCATTTAAGTTTTTTAAGGAAGCAGATTTTATCTTCCTCCCTCTTCTCAGGTCATCTATAATTTTATAATCTTCCCTGGCATGTTGCTGAGTGCCAATCTGTGGGATCTTCCTGATCCTGCATCTCTCTCCCACGCCCCTCAGCAGATCCATGAAAACACCACATCCTGCTCCATCCAAGAGAGTGCGCGATTCCAACCCTTGTCACACAGCTGAACCGCCTCTCCTCGGAATTCTGGGATAGTCCTGTATTCCAGCAGCGTTTCAACTGCATCCCCCCATCTCACACTCCCCTCCAAGTGAGGAATAAATACTCACTCTGCGTTTCTGCATCCCTCAGCCCTGCCTGGCTCCCCCCAGACTGTGTCTTGGGCCTCTCAGGAGCAGAGAGCATAAAAAACGTCAGCATTGCATTAGGGAATTGAAAACAGAAACCACACAAATATATTTGCTGCCTCAAGCAGGACCGTAGCAACCTGTATGCAATCTGATCTCTTTAAACCCTGTCCCTGAGATCAGATCAGGCATCTCTCCTGCTCTGTTGTTCATCTGTTCTTCCAGCATTTGCCCAGCAGATAAATACAAATGGGCTTTTCTACGCTTTCCTGGCAAGTCAATAGGAATGAAACTGCCACAGACCTGGGCTTTGTTTTGTAGTGGATTATGGAAGTGGGCAAACTGGAGATGATGCACAGGGCAGAACTGGTCAGAAACGTTCTGAGGGTCTTTGTTTTTCATGTCATTGTGCTGAAAGGCCTCAGGCAGGACAACAGACAATGCACTTTTCTCCTTTGACTCACTCCCACAAAGGCATTTTTCTTCTTTTACACTTGCAGATTGCCATCACAGGAGCCCTTTGGATGTGCCACAGCACCAAGACTCGGTCTGTTTCCAACAAACTCGTCAATAATCACCCCACCAGAGCAGCATAATCAGGGTTCATTTCAGAACCTGCAATGCCAAGACGAGTTCGCCAGAAGAGCCCCTTTCCCTTGGTGGGAAGAGCCAACACGAGGAGTGCTGGGTGGGAGGAGAACACTTGGCTGCTTTGGTTTGGCTCTGCAGTACAAAGCAGCATTAAAAACGTTCAGAGATGTGCGTGAGATGGCTTAGTACAGTTTCACTCAGGCAAGGTGCCAGGGCATGTTATGCGAGGTGTTGATCTTTCCTACGTTTTAAATTGGATTTAGAAGAGTCGGTTTCAGCGGTGATGGCAATGCTCTTCCAAGAACCAAGACAGGGCTCTTGCTCTTGTTCCTGCCCTGCTCTTGTTCTGCCAGCCTGCACCTCCACTGCTGCCCTTCTCCACCCTCCTGGATCCTTCCAGCAGGCTCTGCCTCCGCTGGGAGCGTGAGGAGCAGGAGCTGACGAGGTCTGAGCTGCAGATCCACACCACTGCCTGGCTGGCATTTGGATTCAGCCCTCGTGGAGAGTCGCCTGGATCTGCCGTGGCGACTGGGGGTGTCTTCCCAGATGGCAGCGTCTGCTTCTCTGCGAGTTGAAAAGGCTTCCTCTGCATCCCCCTTCGCCAAAAAAAAAAGTGTATGGAAAGGCTGAGAGGGTTGGGGATCTGTAGCCTGGAAAGGCTGGGAGAGCTGGAATTGCTCAGCCTGGAGAAGAGAAGGCTTTGGGGTGACCTCAGTGTGGCCTTGCAGTGCCTGAAGGGAGCCCCCAGGAAAGATGGAGAGAGACTCTTGGCAAGGGCTGGAGTGACAGGACAAGGGGGAATGGCTGCACAGTGACTGAGAGCAGGATTAGATGCAATATCAGGAAGAAATTCCTCCCTGTGAGGGTGAGGAGGCCCTGGCACACTTCAGTGTGTCAGACAGAAGTGTGGGACATCCTTGGGAATTCTTGCTTTTCCCATTGTCAGGCAACCACTAAGGAGAGATGCCTGATGTTAAAGCTTAGAGGAAAAAAATGCCAGCAAGGCTAAATAAAACCCAGGCTGTTGTTTTGTTTTGCTTTGTTTTGCTTTAACTATAAAAGACAAACAGGCAGCTTAACGTTATCCAGACACAGAAAGAAAAGTAGCTCATGCCAGGGCAGTGTTTGCAGTCGCAGTGGTTTTATTTTGTTCAGCTGTTTTCAGTTCCTCTTTCACACACCAGTAAGAGCGATTTTGCATGGAATATGTCTCGCCACTTGCCTAAAAACGGGTGAACTTTGGAGGGAGTGAGGCAGCCAGCCTTCCTTACCGTCCTCAGCTGGTTGCAAAACGGTTCTTTTATTACCCACTTTTGAAATCTTTCGGTGATCGTGACCCAGGCGGGGACCTTTTGGCTGTGAATCACGGCGGGAAAAAAATGATGATCAATTGAGAAGAAACACTTGTCCTCTTGTTTTTAATAATGATTTTTTTAAGAGCGATCTGGGGTAAACCCAAACCCAAAGCGTTTAAATTCTATTAAAATAATTTAATAGATTCTGAAAAAAAAAAAATTGGAGTGTTTGGTTTCCAAAGTATTAAAAGTTCCATTATTTTCAGAAGATATGTTTAACATTAACAATGGTTTTTTTTCTGCATTGGTAGGGGAAATTCTTTGCTTGTCTTAGCAAGTAATTTCTAACAAAATCCCATAAAAGTTACAGAGCTTTTTCAACTCTTTCACCTATCAGAAAATATCTCCCAATTATTTCGGTCTGGACACATTCCAGCAAGCAAGCACATCACTGGCCACGGAAATCCACATTTGCTCAGCTGTAAAGCACATCCACTGAGCCCGTGGAACTGATATTTTGAGGGAAAGACATGCTAGTTACTGGAAATGGAATTTAAATGAGGTTTTCCATTTGCAATCTTCCATCTAAGCCTCTCTGTCTCTCTCTCTGACATCCCTGGTTTTTGTTTTAATTTTCCTTTTTACTACAACCATAAAAAGTCATTATCTGGGTAATGTCCAGTGTGTGAAAAACTAGAAAAAAAATCTTGTTCTCACAAAGGAGGGGTTTTGTTCCCAACTCTTTACCACATTTCTCTTTCATAATGTATATTTCACTGTAAATATTTTATTTATTTCAGAGTAGCTGATTCGCAGGCTACTTATCTTTGAATTTGGATCTTCTAATGAAAGAGTGGGACAGATATTTCAAAGCAGTAGGAAAGCAAAAGCTGTATTTCCAAACTACGATTCATCCCTCTGTCAACTCAGCATCTGGGTTAGAGGAAAATTGCTTGGAGTATTCTGAAAGCCCAAACCCATGGATAAATTCAAGAACAAGAAACAATGTTAGAGGGGAAACTTACTGAGAAATTGAACAGAAGCTGTAAGCAGGTTTTGAAATAAACACTGAAAGGGACAGGGATGGGAGTGAAAAATACCAGGAAATCTTTCTCTTCTCTGTTATGCCTCCAAAGCTGAGCACTGCTTTCTCATTTCTGAGCATTTGAACTCCTTTGCCACAAAAAAATGGTGTGATCTCAGTCAGTCTTCTCAGCACTTCATTGCTTTGTGTCCTTCTTCCACACCTGTATTTTCATATTGTGGCCCGTTCTGTTCCCAGTGAGATTTCCACAGGAACTCAACATCCAGATGTTTTCCCAATTTTTCCTCGTGTTTCTGTGCCTTTTTACTGAATAATAATTGCATTTGAATACCTCATTGATGCATTATTTGTCTCTTTCACTATGCCCATGCTCTAAAAGCCTTTGGTTCCCTTGTAGTTTCCAGGACAGCTTTGCACCCATAACCAGGCCCAGGTTCCAGGGTGTATGGAAAACAAATGAGTTAAAGGAAAAGCTTTGGTATGCCTAAAATATTTTACTTTTGAACTAGTTTGGTTTTTTGACAGGGTTTATTTACTTCCCACCCCGTGCTAAAATGCCCCAGAGCACAGCAGGTCACTCACTCAGGGAGCAGGGATCGTTTCCATCCTCCCATCCAGGGGCTGCTATTTCCCTGAGCAGCTGGATGTGGCAGGAACTGGATGTGAGTTCTCTTCACTGGGTTTGTGGAAATCACCAGGGGAAGAAGAGGAGCTTCCTGGAGGATGAAATTATTTGAGAAGTGCTCAGAAAAACGATTTCTTGGGGTGGAAAAGCTTTTCCCTTCTTTCTACTGCTTTGACCGCTGCTCCTTTTCCAGGGTTGTCGTGTGGAAGATGAAGCAGCCCTTGAGGAGGAGGAGAGCCAGGACTACTCCTGCTGCTGGCAGGGACAGAGGAGGAGACCTCCACCTCCATGGCCACCTGACCTGGATATCACAGTAAGAGGGGGATGCTCCAGAATCATCCCAAACCAACCTGCTGCTGTGTCCCACTGTATTCCCATATCCCCCAAATCAGATCGGAGAAGGACAGGGATTTTTTTCTCACAGCAGTGCAATGACAAGAATTAAAAATATGAAACCAAACAGCCACATTCATAATGCTCAGTTCAAGGGCACTACTTTGATGTCATTGGTGTTTTCTCACAGTGTTTTTCATCAAAGAGTTGGGAAGATACGAATCTCCACCTTTTCCTGTGCCTCAAGAGCGCTGTTTGAAATCCTGCTCAGTTCTCTGTCTCTCATTCGCCACATTAAAAAAAAGATCTAGTGTGGGAGATAAAATATCTATTCACCTCATATAAGGCAGTGTTTTGGCAAAAATTGTGTTTAGCTAATTCAGAATGTTTGGATAATCTTAGTCCTTTTCTCTGGGAAGAGCTTCATGTTGGTGTTGACTGACTTAAAACCTTCAGCCAACCCCAACTGGTGCTTGAAATCAGAGGATTTTCAAAAATATGCTTTGCCAAAGTTCACAATCATACAGATGCTCACAGTTTCAGAACTCTGCATATTTAGACACTGTTATTTTATTTTAGGTGACTTCTGATTGCACATGGTGAGTGTGTGACTCAACTGACCTCAAAATATTCCTCACCTGTAACCTGAGGCTGCACAATTTAAGCATCGGACAAGGGCTTGCTATGTTAAAATTTTCCCCATCTTCTGTCTTTCTCGGGCATTTCTACACCAGAGGTTGGGATTGCAAGGCCAAAAGATGGACATGACTGATCTTGGAAACATGGAAATAGAGTAGGAGTGAAGTGGGAGTGGAAGGCTTGCTGTGTGAAGGGTTATTTGATAGGAAAATGCTGTAAGATGTTGCCCATTCCCTTTCTTCAGGTTTGCTTCCTCTTATGAGACCGGTGGCTTTATTGTTTTTCTATTTTTCTGCTGATTTTCAAAGATTTCCTCTGAACCTTTTAAGGTTTACATTCTGATGGCTCTTTTAATGGCCCATTCAGCAGTGTTGTGCAATTGCTGCTTTTACTCTATGATTTGCTCTTTCTCAGAGTTTGTATATCTGCATGTTTAACTTCTCCTGTATCTTGTCTTTGCTTTTTGATCCATACCAAGATATCCTTCAGTACCCAGTGAGCTATCACAAATTCAGACAACTATGCCAGAGTACCTAAAGCCAGAGGAGCGATTTTTGGAGAGTTTCATGAGAGCAACCTTTCAACCAGCAGTGGGCTACATAAGGAAGCGCTTTTAAATCTCCTTCTTGAAAAAAAACAAACTTAAATTGACATTTTTATGGGTTCCATCGAGCTTCTGTATTGATGGACAGGTCTAAAATGCAGTGCTATGCTCTAATTGCCAGGCTCTCATCTTCTTTGTTTGGCTGCGTGGGCAAAACTCACTGGGTTTGGTTTCCTCCACTGCCCTCTCACACTAAAACCTCCAGCAGCCCTGTGCACTCTTTGATCACACCCCATGGAGTGCAAACTCTGGGTTTCAAGCTGTGAAAATAGCCAAACGTGGTCTGCAGCACAGCCCTGGCGAGGCTGCACCTTGAGGGCTGTGTCCAGCTCTGTCCTCCCCCTTAGGAAGGACATTGAGGTGCTGAGCAAGTCCAGGGAAGGGCAACAGAGCTGGGGAAGGGGCTGGAGCACAAGACTGGTGAGAGGAAGCTGAGGGAGCTGGGAAAGGGGCTCAGCCTGGAGAAAAGGAGGCTCAGGGGGGCCCTTCTGGCTCTGCACAGCTCCTGACAGGAGGGGGCAGCCAGGGAGGGTCGGGCTCTGCTCCCAGGGAACAGGGACAGGAGGAGAGGGAACGGCCTCAAGCTGTGCCAGAGGAGGTTCAGGTTGGATTTCAGGAAGAATTTCTTCATGGAAAGGGTGGTCAGGCCTTGGAAGGGGCTGCCCAGGGAGGTGGTGGAGTCCCCATCCCTGGAGGTGCTCGAGACACAACAGGACAGCAGTGCCAAGGGAATTTCCTGATGGATCCGGGAATGTGTCCTGTTCCAGCAGTGCCGAGGGCATTTCCTGGAGGATCAGGGAATGTGTCGTGTTCCAGAGGGGCTTTGGAGAGCATGGAATGTGCAGTGCCCGGGGCTGCTCTCCTGATGTGCCCAGGGTGCCCCAGAAAGCTCCACTCTGTTCCTGGGGTGGCTGCTGGGCCTCTGGACAGCTCCTCTCCTTTCCATGGCATGGAATAAAGGTTTGCTTCTCAAAACACACCGGGGTCTNCAGCAAGAATGGCAGAAAATGTGGTTTATGCCGACTTGAACATGCCTGAACCAACCAGAGCTGAACTACAGAATGTCCCTGATGTCCCAGGTAGGTCCCTTGGTGAGCACTGAGCTTTCTCTGCGTTCTTCAGTCTCTCTCCCACGCGCTTTGGGAGAGCTCCTTGGAGCACCAAAGCCCCAAAGAGCCCGAGGGAAACGTGAGGGGCAGTGCTGGGAAAAATGTGCAGGTGGGGGGTCCAGAGAGGGTATTTTTACCAGGAATTAAAGGGGTAATTGTTATAACAATTGGTATAATGTCTGCTTTTCATTTCTAAGGTGCAAGTGTGAGAGAGGGTCTCTTGTGTGCTATCAAGAGCAGTTTTTACCCACTTTGGAGAGTGTTGCAGAGCTGAAGATGCCTTGGTGCTGCCCCAGGCCTGCTGTCCCCCAGCACACTGGGATTGCTGCCCAAACTGCTCCGCAGGGAGAGTCTCCTGGTGCTGGTGTTTGCAGCAGTCTCCTGCACAGCCCTTCCTGCTCCCTGAGCACAGCAGGCACTGCCTGGGGGCTTTTCCTGCTGCTCTGCCTGTGCCAGCTGCTGGTGGAATGCACACTGGGAAACGTGTCAGGGACAGCTTTAGTTTCATTTAGGATCTAAGACTCTGCAAAATTCTGACTGATCATTCATCTTCCTTTAATGCACTAAAAATTATTGCATGAACTTCTGCACTGTTTTTGCAATATCTGCATAAAATTGCATCCTAAAATAACCAACTTCATACCCTGTGTCTCTGTATTTCATTTTTGTTTTTCTTCCCTTTCTTTCTAACCTTCCTTTTTCTTTGACAGAAATAATTTCTTGCCATCCTGTGCTTGTCCTTTGCAGAAAGTGTGAACCCTCTGTGTCTATTTTCAGATGGGTGGAGTTTTCAACACCGCAAGAAACAGGGGTTTATCACCTCTTTCAACAGATGAATTCACAGCTAAATTGACCACAATAGATGTCTCGTGATTGCGAGTTCCATTCTCATTATAATTTAACCCATGTGTTCCCATTCAAAATTTTGGTAGATTTCTAACAACATTTTAATGTTTCTCTGCTGGTGCCTTTTGGGGAAACCTCTACCAACACTTCTCTTCTATGTGTTCACTTAATTTATGCCCAAGATTTCCCAGATATTATCTCCACCTTACTGAAAAAAGCTGAAACCCCTGGCTTCTGGCATAGCTCTGCACAGTGATAGAACCAAGGGGGCTCAGTGCTGGATATCAGGATGACTTGGAGTGTCTCATAACATTGCAACATCCTATTTTTTACTTTCTATTTACTTTGTCTCTGACCTTTCTTCTCCACATATTGTCTA
>VZRJ01012465.1:0-22987 GCA_013397565.1 Ptilonorhynchus violaceus
CCATGTCTGTCCCGTGTCTGTCCCATGTCTCTCTTGGCACTCCATGCTCAAGCCCCGTGTCCATGCTGTGTCTCTCCCACTCAGGTCTATCGGCTGGGGGGCATTGCCAAGCTCGTGGAGCTGCTCCGCAGCCAGAACCAGAACGTGCAGCGGGCGGCGGCCGGAGCCCTCCGGAACCTGGTGTTCAAGAATCCCACAAACAAGATCGAAACCCGGCGGCAGAACGGGATCAGGGAGTGCGTGAGCCTCCTGCGGAGGACGGGGAACACTGAAATTCAGAAACAGCTCACAGGTATGTGGAGCTGCTCAGCCCCCAGCAGGGACCAGGCTCCCCCCTGCCTGTGCTGGTGTTGCTCCAGCACACAAAGGCCCCATAGCACAGAGAGGGTGGGTTATGCTCCTGCGCCACCAAAGGGTGACCTTAATCGGAAGGCAGAGGAGGTCCTGCCTCTTCCATGTTCCATAAGGGTTCCTCACTTCCTAAGTGCCCATTGGGAAAGCACCTGCCCCAGTTCCACCCCCAGTTATGGTCACCCTGCCATTCCCATGCCTTCCTATACCCCTGTGCTGTTCCCAGGGAGGGCCAAGGAGCTGCCCACCCGAGTAGGGTTGAGTGGGTTCTCTCATTGGTGCCTCTCCTCTTCCTGAGGAATTGATGTGAGGTTTTTGGTGCAGGTCACCCTCAGCCCTGTCTGAGGTTTTGTGTGCAAGCTCTTAGGAGATCCCTGGAGAGATGCCCGCCCCCTGCAACCTAACGGCAATAAACAGCAATGTGGGGAGGAGGGAGGATGCTTAGATGCCTCTCTCCACATGGGCCCATCCTGCCTGTCTCTCATAGGGACGGACGGAGCCTGGGGTTTAGGGCAGCCTCTGCACCCTCAGCTCAGAGGGGTGAAGGGAAGAAGGGCTTTGGTGCTGGGATCACTCTGACCTAAAGAAAGTTTCTGCTGCACGGTGACCCCTTGCTTGAGCTTGTGTCCCACCTCGTTCCTAGGGCTGCTCTGGAACCTCTCCTCCACTGACGAACTAAAAGAAGAGTTGATACAGGAGGCCCTGCCTGTCCTGACAGACTGTGTTATCATCCCTTTCTCGGGCTGGTCTGATGGCAGCTGCAACAGGACACGAGAAATTATTGACCCTGAAGTGTTCTTCAATGCCACAGGATGTTTGAGGTGAGTCATGAGGCAGGGACTCACTGCAGCTTGTCTGTGGGCAAGAGCTGAAGCCATCTAAATCCTCTTACAATGAGCTGAATTCATGCTCATTACAATTGTGGTAATGAAAAATCCTCCTTGAGAAAGTTTTCCTGACTAAGAGACGGTGTAGAAAAACGTAAAATACTTTTCTAGTAGCTTTATATTTTTAAGAATTTTGTTTTTGCTAAGTCTCTTCTCAAAAAATATATAAATTGTTTTGTGCTCTACTGAAACCCATCAGTGTTCAGCTCAGACCAGGAAACTGGAAAGATTTTGCCTTTGGGGTTTTGGGGCTTTCAGAGAAAGTTTTGGTTGCTAGAAAACAAACTGGTTTGGGGCTTAGGTGACAAAAAGACAGCATTCTCTATGTGGGGAAAACAAGCATTTCCCGAGTTATTTTAATAACTGTTCTATCACAGAGCAGCCCCTTTTTCCTGGGCTTTTCCTGGCTCCTTTCATCAGGAGGCTCAGCTATGAAACAGGAGGTGCAGACTGAGCCCAGAGTAGTTTATATTTTTCACGGGAAAGCCGGAGCCCTTTGTAGAGGATCTTCGCCCTGACTTGCTGTTTCTCCTACCACCCTCCTCCACTTGGATGTGAGCGCCTGTCTCAATGGGAACAAGTGGGGAAGAAAACCTGCCCTGTATAATGAGGTGCTTTCATCAAGGGAAACTCTCCCCGAGGGAGGCAGCGCCAGCCGCGCCCTTCCCAGACATGCAGCTCGCAGGAGCTGGAGCTGCTTATGAAACGAGTGGCTGAGCATGGCAGGGCCTTTGGAGACCTGATACCATCGTCTTCTGTGGCTGGGAACCATGTCTGGGAGATAGGGAGAGCTGCTCCCTCCTTCCCTGTCCTGGAAGGCGGCTCACCTGAGCAGCTGTGGACTGGGATGTGTGGTGTGCATTGGGTATGAGGTGCTCTGCTTTAAGGCCATCCCAACCCACCAACACCATAAAACATCCCATCAAAATGAGGGGAAGGAATGGCAACAGCTTGTAAAAACTCTGTGGAGTTTAATGCAAGGCAGGTTCTGCCTCTCGAGACTGATCCCAGCCTGTGGCAGCAGTGCCCAACACCCCAAAAAAAGCTGCCAGGTGCAGGTCAGTGAGAGAGCTCCAAGAGCCCGAGGGAGCAGGACTGGGAGCAGGGAGAGTGAGGAAGGCTGGGTCCGGAGCTCCTGCTCTGAGGGCTGAGCCAGGGCTGCTCTGAGTCACTGCCCTGCCACATCAGAACAGAGGGATGAGAACAGCCCTGGCTTTGCCCTGGGCCCGAGCCATTGCTGCTCAAGCATTTCTGGATTGCAGATGAATCCATGTTAATGAGGAGGCTGCAGATCACAGTGAACATCAAATCCAGTTCTGGAACGCCTGCAGTGGATATCTCACAACCACTGCCAACCTCTCTTTGTTTTTCATTTGCAAGCTACAAGGCAATAAAACAGGGAAGGAAAAAACAGACAAAAGCAACAAAAAACGTTTCCTGTTACTGGAAAAACTCCCCTGTCCTGGCAGCCAGCAGTGCCCAGGAATCCATTTCAGCTTCCCAAATGGGTCAGTCCCTCTGGTCAGAGCCATTGCTGCTCTCCAGCATCCCCACCCCATTTCCCACACAGACGTTGCTGTTTTCCCTGGGTAACTCTGTGCTCACAACCCTGTGCACCTTCCTGGTGATCACAACAACCTCAGATGGTCTTTAGCCAGTCTTCCCTTTGGAAACTCCTCCAGGAGGCAAAGAGTCTGTAAGGGCACATGCAGAGCCTCTGAGGCCACCTCGTGCTGTGACTGTCTCTGGGAGGGTGTGTTCTATGCAGAGCTCTTACAGGACGTTCTCCAGGTGAAATCAATCCTAAGGAGCACCACGAGGGCTGTGCACCAGTGCAGTCCCACCAAAGGCCTCTGAAAGGAGAGCAGTTCATCAGCCTTGCTAAACCTGCCGAAAAATCCCTGACTTCAGTGACAGCCATAGCCAGAACAGAGCCCAGCTAACCCTCTCTCCTCCTTGTCCCCTGCCATGCTCCTCAATGGCTTCCTCAGGAACCTGAGCTCTGCAGACATGGGGCGCCAGACCATGAGGAATTACCCCGGCTTGATCGACTCTGTCATGACTTACACCCAGAACTGCGTGGCCTCCAGCCGCCCCGATGACAAGGTACCTGCTGCTGCCCCAGCTCCTGGCCCGAGCTCAGCCCCGGAGTTAACGACCGCAACCTGGCAAATGGCTCAAAATCCCCTTCCAACAAACACAAGAGGGGGCTGGGCTCTGTGGCTGCTCTTGCCCTTCCTATCCTCAGTGGGATCTCTTGGAGGGTTGCAAGTCTTCGAGGCTCTGGGCCAGAAGTAGAGCTGGGGTTTACAATTTTCCTTTACCAAACAGCTCCTGAGCACCCAGTATGCTTTCCTTCCCCTCCCCCTTCCCCTTTCCCTTCCCATTCCCCTTCCCCTCCCCCTTCCCACCTTGGGAACCTTCCAGCATCTCAGTCTCCATCCCTTGGTCTTCCCCCCCGCCACATCTCCTCATCCATCGGGACTCCAGTGTGTAATTGGCACCACATTTAGCAGGAAGCCAGGAGTTGGCATCTCTCTGCCGGTCCCTGACTGTGACTCATGGCTGTGAACAGCACTTGCCTTGGACAAAACAGTGTTTATAGACACCTTTTGGGGAGTTCCACACCCTCAAGTCCTCAATGCCTGTGAAAGTACCAAAGTTAGTTTGAATTATCTCAGGATTGAGCAACTCCTCTTTTGGGGATGGCTTTTGCAGGAAGACCCTTTCCAGCAGCACACACAGGATGCAGCTCTTTGGAGATGTAACCACATTTTCTGGTGTTGGTTACGGGTGTCCAGCCAAAATTCCCTCTTGCTCTTCCCACTGTGCACTCTGACATCGAGGTAAAGCAAGCGTAAGGCCTGTTCTTGGTAAAAAGTGTCACCTGATCTGTAGCTGTGACTCAGAGAGAGTCATTGGAAGTTGTCTGTGGTGAGAGGGGGACTTTCAAAATTCAGCGTTTCATAGTTTGGTCCAAGCACCCTCCACTCCCTTTTCCTGTTTGCCAACTTGTCTGTGGCAGTGAGAGCTCACAAGGTTCTCTGGGTCAGCAGCTCACCGAGATCCACACTGCAGCCTCTCTGTGGCCTTCCCTTGTGTCTGCTCCACCTCCTTCCTTCCCATCCCTCGCTCCCTGAACCAGAATCAGGAGCATCTGTGCTAAAAAAGCTGATTATGGCCCCATACATGTCCTCTCTGGTGCTGCTCCATAGTTTTCTGCCTAATGTGATGTTTGCCTTTTTCTTCTGGGGGTGATTCAGTCTGTGGAGAACTGCATCTGCATCCTGCACAACCTCTCCTACCGCCTGGATGCTGAAGTTCCCAACAAATACACCCAGCTCAACCACATGGCCCGGAGCGTTTACATGGACAAAACTCTCACAGGCTGTTTCAACAGCAGGAGTGGGAAAATGGAGGTAGGATGTGCCACAGAGGGATTGGGAATGTGATGTTCAGCCCCAGGCAGGGGCTGCAAGGGAAGAGCAGGGTCTGAGCTCCCAGTGTCTCATGTCTTTGCAGAATGATGAGTACGGGGTCCCCCTTCCCGAGGAGGATTTCAAACCCAAAGGGCCCAGCTGGCTCTACCACTCGGATGCCATCCGCACCTACCTGTCCCTCATGGATCAGAGCAAGAAAGATGCCACCCTGGAAGCTTGTGCTGGAGCTCTGCAGAACCTCACTGCGAGCCGAGGGCTGGTAAGGGCTTCCCTCTCCTCCATGCGTGTCAGCACTTCCATGGAATCAGAGGATCAGTCAAGTTGGGAAGATCTCTAAGGTCACTGATCATCATCACTTTACAGCCGTCAAAAAGGAGAATGTCCCCCTTAAACCTCAGGGCACCATAGCTTGTCTTTCTGCAGTGGATATTTATTAATTCCAAACCCAGGGTCCCGTGGGGGGCTATAATCAGCATCCCAAGGATCTATCCCAGATCCATACACTGGGTTTCCACGTTTTCCCTGTCTGTTGGTCACACTACCAGCATGTGCTGGTACTGGCACCCTCCTCCAGGACAGCAGTGAGGGCGGGTCCAGATGTGCACCCGTGGACAGATGTGCTGAGAGGCGGCAGAAGGGCCGTGCCACCGCCCGTGCTTGTGCTCCAGTGGGAGGTGGCCCTAATGACAGGGTGGGTTGTGCTGTGGATTGTGGCTTGTCCACACACCAGAGCTGCCTGTGACACAGCGCTGACAGATGCCCTGCCCCGTGGCACGGCAGTGGGCGCTGCCAGGGCCGGGTGACGCCGCGAGGGACACGGCACGGCAGTGGCTCCGTGGGCCCGTGTCCCTGCCCCGGGCACGTCCTCGCAGGCTGCCTATGCCGGGACAGCCCTGGACTTGTCTGTTTGTGCCCAACTCCATCAATCCCGATTTAAATAAGATGGATGGGGAGATAAAGAGATAATGATTCCATACGTAGGAGAGGCGTGTCACGTGTGGGGAGTGTCCCACCCAGAGGCACGGGTGACTCACACGGAGCCTTCCCTGCTGGGATGGCGTTAACCTGCCGGCCCTCATCTCCTTCTGTCGCAAGGATTTCCATGTTAAATATTTGGGAACCTTGATTTTTTGCAGTGTAAAGCAGTGCCACCAACCAGAAGGTGGAGAGAGGCTGTCACATATGGGTAGAGCTGGTCAGAGAACTGGGGCTGGGGTTTTGTGCTCCAGGGAAATGAAAATTTCAGCAATCAACAACATTGCACAAGGGACAACCAACCAAACCCAGCTCTGACGGTGCTGGAGCAGCTTAATTCAGCCTCCTGGAATGGAATGGCTGAAATTGTCTGAATGTGCAGAAGTGGCTCCTCTGTTCAAGGGTCTCATTCGAGCTCAGAGCTGGAGCTGGAGTTGCTGGGTTTGCTGTCACTTGATGGGAAGGGAAACTGGGGATGAGCTTACAGAGCTTGCTGTGATCCTTTATCTCACAGATGGCTCTGAATCTCCTTCAACTCCACACACCCCAGTCCTGCTGGTGTGAACCTGTAACAGGGCACATGTGACTCCTGAAGCATGGGAGGGGAATTGGGTCTCAGCCCCCTGGAAGAGAGTTGTTTTCCAGCCCCTTCTCTGCATTCCCATGTCACTGTTGGTGGACAGGTGTCTCCAGCAGCCTTTCTGGTGGAGCAGGAGCTGAGAAGTTCAGTTTAAGCTTTGTTAATCTGATGCTTAAAATAGGAGTACCTAAAACAGAGACTAAGCAAAGTTAGTGGATAAAAGGTAGGAATTTATTGAAGGCCTTCAATAAGTACACCTTGGGCAGTACAGAGCCTGGCTGAGGCTGAAGCTTCAGCTAGGCTGGACCCAAGATGGACCCAAAATGGGCCACTGATCATGAGTTCTCCATGCTTTTATAAGTTTGGTCTATTAGCATATTGGGGCCAGATCTTCCAATTAGAGCTTTAGGTAATGAAGTAATATTCCCCCATTCACCCCCCTCCCAATTCACTTTTGTTTATACTTAGGCCTAGGATGGTGACCTTGGTTCCCAGGCCTAGAAGGAATTGTTTTGTCTAACCAGAATGTGAAGAGAGTTTGCTTAGCACATAATATGGAGTTCAGAATTACATTAGTACAGTGCAGGATTAGAAAAATCTAAAAGCTAATACTTAAGGCATCAAATGAGGGCACTTTACTCAGGGTAAGTGCTTCAACTCATCTGCACTGGCTGCATCCTGAGACCTTCTAGATTTACACAAACACGAGATCAGCATCTAAGCAGAGTATTTTTGGTCTTCAGACTGGATTTTAAAGGCATCCATTGTCTGTCCCTGCTCCACCACAGCCAACTGTGGCATGGCAGGGAGCTGCCAGGGGGTTGTGAAGGGCCAAGGCAATGTGGACATGAAAGTGAAACTTCTCCAGTGTTTGGTAGGGTCAGCTGCTCCCACTTGGTGATCAACTGCTCTCACTGGGCCTCCAGAGATCAGCAGAACCAGCTGTATCACAGCAGATGAGAGGCTGACTTTTCAAATGTCATGGGATCATGGAATCATTATGGTTGGAAAAGCCCTCTAGGATCACCAAGTCCAACCGTTCCATGTTCACCACTAACCCACGTCCACAAGTGCCACATCCATGCATTTTTTGAACACCTTCAGGGATGGAGACTCCCGCCCTGCCCTGGGCAGCTTCTGCCAGTGTTTGACAAGTGCTTTGGTGAAGAAATTTTCCCCAATATCCAACCTGAACCTCACCTGCCACAGCTCGAGGCCATTTCCTCTCGTCCTGTCCCTTGCTCCCTGGGAGCAGAGCCTGACCCCCCCTGGCTGCCTCCTCCTGTCAGGGAGTCGTGGAGAGCCAGAAGGTCCCCCCTGAACCCTCTTTTCTCCAGGCTCCCATAACTGTGGGGAAGAGAGGGAAATGACAGAGGAAGTGGGATAATGGCAGCAGGAGAAGGGATTGTACAGGTGCTCATTTTGTGGTACAGTCACATTCCTGCAGCCCTGACCGTCATTCCAGCTGTGTCTCCCTGGCACTGGTGGTCATGGACGTGTCTGTTGTCTCCCAGATGTCCAACGCCATGAGCCAGCTGATTGGCCTGAAGGAGAAGGGGCTGCCCCGCATCGCTCGGCTGCTCCAGTCCAACAGCTCCGAGGTCGTCCGGTCCGGGGCCTCCTTACTGAGCAACATGTCCAGGCATCCCGTGCTCCACAAAACCATGGGTAAGTCCTTCCCCCACGCTGGATCCCAGGGTTCAGCTCTGTGCTATCTGCCCGGCTCCCTTGTAAATCCCATGTGGAGACTCAGCCAAGCTCCAGCATGGGGCAGAGCAGTGTCATTTCTACTGGCCCCAAACTGGACAGAGCAGTGTCATTTCTACTGGCCCCAAACTGGACAGAGCAGTGCCATTTCCTCTGGCCCCAAGGACAGTCGCCAGTGCTGTCTGAACACGTGCTGGGCTTTATAGACAGTGACAAATCTGCAGGACCACGAGGGTGACAGTGTTTTGGGAACTGAGCTGGACTTGACTGCCATGGCCAACAACATGGCCCTTCCAAAGGCCTGCAGCCCTCCTTTTGTCTTGGAAAAATCCAATGTTGATGATTATTCCCTTGCTGTCCAACACTGCCAGTGCCTCCCTACAGAGATGGCACTGCTTGGTGTTAACACAAATAACGTCATTCACTTGTGCCAGGTTGTGTTTAATTGTTGATTGGAACATTCCTCCACCTCTTCAGCTCACCAGGTGCTCCCAGATGTGTCCCGTCTCCTGTCGTTCCAGTCTGGAAACACCAGCAGCTATGGGGAGATCATGACATCAGCTTGTTACACTCTGAGGAACCTCATCATGTCCAACCCCCACCTGGGAAAGTCTTACCTGAGCAGCAACTTGTTAAATAATGTAGTGAGCCTGTGCCGGAGCGGGTGAGTGTGGGGCACGAGGCAGGGGAAGGGTCGTGCACAGAGCCAGGTTAACCCCAGAGCCTTCCCAACACCCAGCACAGCCAGAGCAGAGCATTATTCCCTCCCTGGGCCAAAACACACCCAGCACGTTGGTGGACAGAAATCCTCAGCACTGGTTTCTTGGAAACAGGAGGGAGTCATCCAGGGGGGCATTTGTGAAGGGGCCTCAGGAAATTTTCTGGTTGAATTCTAGGAAATTCTAAAGAGAACTGAAGCACCAACATCTTAAAACCTTTTAAAAATAGTAGGTATGGAGCTTATAAAAAGAAGGAAAGTGACTTTTTACACGTGCAGATAGTGACAGGACAAAGGGGAGTGGCTTCAAGCTAAAAGAGGTAAGATGTGTGCTGGATATGGGGAAGGAATTCTTCCGTGTGAGGGTGGTGAGGCTCTGGCACAGGTTGCCCAGAGAAGCTGGGGCTGCCCCATCCCTGGAAGTGTTTAAAGGCCAGGTTGGACGGGGCTGGGAGCCACCTGGGCTAGTGGAACAGGATGAGTTTTGAGGTCCCTTCCAACCCAAACCATCCTGGGATTCCATGAGCTATGAAAAATTCCAGCGCTCAGAACAGGGGATGTCAGTGACTTCCCGGCTGCTGGAATTCCCTCAAACCTTGTCATGAAGGTCAGGTCTGAGGTTCAACACTGCAGGAATACAGGGATTGTGTTTAACTTTTATGTTCAGATCTGTTAATCTTTCTGTTGAATCATCCTCCTCAAGATGCAGCTCTTGGGGCACACAAACAGGAATTATTTTAAGTACCTCCCTGGTCTACTCATGTATTTTACAACAACTGAGCAATCTCATCATATTTTACCACTTTCTATTTTAGGACTTGGTTTGGGTTTTGGTGGTGGTAGTTCTGCCCTGTTTGTTATCCATATTCCCTACAGCACAAGCTTGTCAAGCCTTGCCAAGCTCTGTGTTCACTTCTGGCCAAACTGGTGTTAAACTTCCATTATCTTTGACCATGTTCTCTCCTTCCTAGGCTTTCATCTCTCCTGCCATCTCTCTTTGTTTTAAAATGCCTTAGACAAGTAACCCATTGTTTTGTGTTGTGAAAAGCCATTTGCATCCCTTCATCATCCTTGGATAAAGCTCTTACAATCCACCTCTTGTTCCGTGGCAGAGACTCTCTCAGTCCTTGTTTAGTTTGGGCTGGGGCCAAGGACCATGGCTCTATTTGCTGCTTTTGTTTGCTTCCACTCTCCAACAGCCCAATTACCATGAAACCCAGCCCTCTTCTAAGCCCTCGTTGTTTTGAATGGGATTTACCTGTGCCTGCAGTCCCTCCGTGGCTCCCTCAGACCAGTCCTCAGCTGATCTGCTGCTCCAGCCCAGCCTTGCACAACACGTTCCCAGCGGGCTGGGAACGCTTTGACTGCCTTGGCTGTCGGGGATGGGCTTTGTTGGCAGTGACTCACTGAACTGAGAGCAGTTACTAAACTCTGCACTTGTCTCCAGTCCTGCCTGGATCCTCCTGAGAAACTCCCGAGTCCTTACAATGTCCAAAACTCGAGTTGTTCCTTTTCCTCCGTTATTCATTTTTGTCCCCAAAGATTTTAATGCTGTTCAGCTCTTAGGGAGAAAAAAAGAACAATTTCCACCCAGGACCAATCCTGCTTGTTCAAGCCATATTATTTCAGACTGTTCTAATAGAGAGATGTGACAGACACTTTGGACACTTGCTAGGTCACAGCGTGGGTAAATTTTCCCAGTGTCATGTGCAGCCCGTGAAGATAAACAAGAAAAATTAGGGTGGGATTTGTCCAGTCAAACATCAGACAGAGCCTCACCCCCTCCCCAGAGGCAATAAATAAATACCCCACCTCTGCTGAGGGCTGGAGAGAGACCCCAGGTCCCCACTGTGATGCTGAATGTGGTGAGTCCTCAGTCATCAATCTCCTCCTTCCCAGCCCTGCAGGCAGCAGAAAGGCAGAGCAGAGGGGCTCAGGGGTGACCCCATCTCCTGGGGGACACAGGATTCTGCATTTTCTTTGTTAATCTGCCTCAGTTCTCTGTGGACACTTCCCTGACCCCAGCCTGGGGTTCGTGTCTGGTGCTCCCTCCCTGTGTCTCCTCTACCACCCCACAGGCCCTTCCCTGTGTGTCTGGGCTGGGCTGTCACTGCATTCCCAGATGGAAACCAGGAGCTCCACATGCCCAAACAACTTTATAGTCATCTTTTAGAAAGAGATTCCAGGTTACAGACCAGTTATGGATCTTTTCCTTTCCCATGTTCTCCTCTCTCCCATGTTTCTTTCTGCTCACGTTTCTCAGAGCTGGATTTGACTGAAAGGCATAAAGGGTTCAGCAGTTTATCTGATAGATGTGGTTTCTTCCCCTTCCTGGAGCATCCCAATTAAATACTTGTCTGTGTCTCCTGCAGATACTCCCATCTGTGACACAGGGTTCATGGTGAGGATGGGGTTCCTCCACTCTTCATTATTTTTAATCCAAGTTGCAAAAATATTGAATATTTCCTTCAATTTTTGGTGGTGTTTCTGAAAATCAAGCTCCTGTACCTGATTTATTGCTGTGCCTGGTTTCCTTTTCATCTTTCTTCTCCAACTGCCTGAAAAACATTCCTCTGCTCATTTTCAAGCAACATTATTTCACTAATTTTCCTCATTAATTCTACTGGCTGCACTCAAGAGCTTTTCTCCAGAATCTCTGCCTGTACCTTAGAGCATCAGGTTCGCAGTTCATCCCTTGTCATGGATTTATTTCTGTTTTTCTTTCTTCCTTCACTTTTCATCCCTTTTCTATGGCAGTTTTATTTTGCAGTTTCATTTCACCACAGCATTTTACCAAAATTAATCTTTCGATAAACTCAGGTCTTCCCTTGATTATTTCCTGTGGCAGGGAGTTCTTCTCATCCACACATTTCCAATTTCCCATTTCTTCCAAAGATTACACCTTGATACCAATTTTATAAACATCTGAGATCCTGAAGAAATCCTTGTTCTGGGAATTCCTTGGCATTTTCAGTGACACGCATAAAGTTTTTTGTATATTTGTCCTTTGAGGAAGAATTATTTCCCCCATTATTTGATATTTATGTACAAAGTTCTTGTCTTTTTTGTCCCCTTTATGTTTCTCCCCATTCCTCACCATCTCCTTCTGATTGTCTTGGCTGTGTTTTGTTGAATCAGAAGTTATTTTATGACTCCTGCCACTGCCACCAGGGGACATCTCCCTTGTTGCCTTTCCACTATTTTTTATGAATAATTATATTTGTAAAAAACAGACTGTCCTTAAAATCAACTTTGATTTTCAGGCAATTTGTTATTAAGGAATTTTCCCCCCAGATCAGCTGTCCTTGATATTCTGCTCCGTGTTATCCACTGCTTTTATCACAGTATCCCCAGCATTTTGGTTTGGGATGTGCTACTTTACCTGCTGAAGTTGTCATCACAGCTCCTCCAGCTGATATTCATCTTTTTATACCCAAAGTGTAGCAGTAGATGCTGTATGAAACAGGCAATGCCAATCCTTCAGATGAAGAGTTTAGAAATTCTTTTATCTGAATTTATAAATTACTCAGGTACCGGGTGCTGGTACTTTTGGTTTGCAAAGAAGAAACTTTTGAGATGTGGTCTGGAGACATGGTGGCAAAAAGTACATATTTAGCATCATTAGAAGGAAATTATTTCAAAAATAAAAGAAAACTACTCTGGCTGAGAAAGAGAGAAACAACATGAAATTACAAATCCTTGAAACAGAGAGTCCAGTTCGTGCACTGCCCATCTGATCTTGCCCCACTACCCCTGGGTGTGTGAGGCTTTAATGGCTTTTCAGCCACAAACAATATTTCAGCCACAAAACATTTTAAAACATTGTCCTTCTGGTGACAGAGCATAGGGTGGTTATAACCAGAGAAGAGATTTTGCAATAAAACCTGGTTTTTCTGTCCCAAGGCATTGCTCAGGAATTTCTGGCTGTCCCTCAGCCCTCCACACACCACCAGGTGCTGCACAACCCCTTTGAAGTTTATGACCAAGTTAAACTTGCTCATTTCTTGGGTAACAGCTGCTCTGTGTGTCAGAGAAATGCCCCGAAATTCACTGTGCGTGGTTCCATCCCTGTCCTCCCACACTCCAGGTGTGGTGTTGGGGTCCCAGGTTCGTCATGACCTGTTGGTCCCATTTCTCATGGCCTTTTGAGGGCTGTTTTGAGGACACAACATTTTGTGGAGCTGTATCAGACAGGGAGGGTCCCGAGCCTGGTCTTGCTCCTCCCCGTCACCCTGGCTGGGACAGGCTGGGGCTGCTGCCCTGAACCCAGAGCAGGAATCTCCCACAGGGAGGACGAGGCCCAGGAGATCGGGAGCAGCAACAGGAGCCAGCAGGGAGGGGACATCTGGGTATGGAATGTTCCAGAATTATAAAAGGTCCTGCGATGACTCACGGTTTCGAGCTGTTACGTGAGCAGGTATCTGTTACCTTGTGCTGAGTAAGGGCTTTGGGCTGCCTGCAGATGTTGTTATTCCAAATGCTCCCATCCCTTGTCCTCTCCAGGCAGCTCCGAGCCCGCTGCTCTGCCCCCTCCCAGGAGAGCCGCCCACGCTGTCCCTGCAGACTCCAGGGAAGGGTTGGCACCATTTCCCTTCTCTTTCCCTCTCTCAAGTTTCTGACTCAGCTCAGTTTCATGCTCATTTTTCCACTCAGATCCTCCCCTCTTCTTCATTTGCCCTGCTCTGGTCACAGGTTGTTGTCACACAGGATTGCTGAGAGAGCAGGGAGGGTTGCACTGACAGCCCGGCTCGTGTGTAGGCAGGCTCCCAGCGGGAGATGGGGCTATCCAGGGGCTGTCGGTGGTGGCTGTGGGTTGTGCTCTGTGGCCTCCCTTAACCCTCTGGGCTTGCTTTCATCTTCCCAGCTCCTGTCCAAAAGCGGCCGAAGCTGCTCGACTCCTCCTGACAGACCTTTGGTCCAACAGGGAGCTCCAGAGTGTGCTCAAGCAGGTGAGGAGAACACTCCTGCTCTGGGGTGACGGAACAGCCCCGGTTTGTTCACTTGCTGAAGTGGGGAGTTGGCAAAGGCCCTGATCCAGCAGCGAGCGGTGCAGGGCCCAGGACGGGCCCGGGGCACGTGGGCACCTGAGCAAGAGGCAGGGGGTCACTGCTGGGACTCACTGTGGGGACAAACAGATGGAGATTGGCTGTGTCAGGCTCCTGCCTCCCTGGGGATGGTGCCGGTTGAGGTGGAATCCTCCGTGGCACAGCCCCCTCGCTCGGGGCTGGGACACACTGGGCCTTTCACCCTCGTGTGGGAGATCCCCTTCGGTGCAGTCCATCGTGTCCCAGCAGATCCCTGGCAAGGTCCCTCCTCAATTCCCCCCGCTTTTCTTGTGTGTCCATACCCCGGCCCTGTGGTTTCACTCCCCTGCAGTCAGGGTAAGCTCTGAAACCAAGAGGAGGAGTATTTAGGATCTGTTTTGCTCCTTGCAACAGGAGCTGTGAAAGTGCAGAGCCAGATGGGCACTGAGCCAGCTACCAGCTCCCAGCTCTGGCTCCTGGCTCCCAGCTCCCGGCTCTGGCTCCCAGCTCTGACTCCCAGTTTCCAGTTCCCAGTGGCTTTCTTTGAACAAGCTGGGTTTTCCAACTCAGGAGCAGCAGCACGTGCAGAGAGTAAAGGGCCAAATGAAAGAGGAGAAATCCCTACAAAGGGGAGCACCTGGGGGCAGGAAGGTACAGAGCTCCCAAATACCGTTCCCATACTAATGGTGGGGGACTCTCTCCACAGGATCTGGTGCAGTTTTGTGCCAGGCTCTGCTCACAGCCTGTGCCAGCTCATTTTGGTGTGACTGAGTCACTGCTGTGTTCACACAGAGAATCATTGCGTAGGTAAATGCCGGGTGAGGAGGCTGGGAGTCTGCAGGGGTACAAGCAGCATGCACAGACTTCTGCTGCTTTATTCAGGGTGAGGAACTACAGGAAATAATAGTCAGTGAATGATTAAATAAAGGTTTTCTCCAAAAAACTGGAACAGTCCGGCTCTTGGTTGATAGAAAGCAATGCAAGGAAAAGCAACCTGGTCTAGTGGAAGGTGTCCCTGCCCATGGCAGGGGGTGGAATGAGATGGGCTTTTAGGTCCCTTTAACCCAAACCATTCTGTGGTTCTATGATTTTATGAGGATGAAGTTCATCAATAAGGGTGAAAAAGGCACCCAGAGGGCTTACAACGGAGGTTGGTTGAGAATGAAGCACACTTTGTTGGGCAGGAGGCTCTCAGTAGCAGCTGTCAGTGTGGAAACTGATATGCACTCACTGCACTTCATGTATATCTCCTTTTTCAGCAAGGGTTTGATAAGAACATGATGGGATCTTTAGCTGGAACGACCTTCAGGACCCTCTCCTCCAGATTTTAGAGCCTCTGCGTGCACGTTCAGGCTGCAGGTGAGAATGTGGCCCTTGTGGGCAGATTTGGGGCACGTGAGCTCTTTGCTGTTTCTGATAACCCCTAAAGTGTGTTTGGGAGATTTTCATCCCAAATCATGCCAGCCCAATGTGCAAAGCGTTTGTTTCTCTGAGAGGTCAGGGGCTGTGCTGCCCTTCTGTGTGTTTTAGCACAGATGTCACAGGACAGACAAAGCTGCTGGGCCTGGCTGTGCCTCTCCCTTCCTTTGCCGAGCAATCACAGATTCAGTGCATTTTCCAAACCCTCTCAGGTGAGGCTCTTGGCAGAATTCTCCCTGAGAGGGGCCTTGTTCCTGAGCTTTGGATGGTGTTATCCAGGCAGTGTCAGTGGTGTGCAGTTAATTCCAGCACACCCCATGGCTTCAGCCATCACCCACAGGGATTGTTTGAGCCCGTAATCCCTGGTAACCCTCATGTCAGAACTGGGAACTGCGTTCTGTCGACTGAAACATCCCAAAGGGAAACCAGGGGAGAGGAATCAGGGGCAGAATTTCCAGGGCATCATTGTGACTTTAATTCAGTGTGAAATGAGGATTGAATCCGGAGGGCGCTTTTCCCTCCTAATTCCCACTGAAGGGAAAAGCTTTAAGCACTTTGCAAATACCAGAGGTCTCTTGGATGGTGTCTGAGATTATCCAGAGGGAATTATTTGCTCCTTTCCCCAAATGGTCCTTGTGACCAAACCGAGAGAAAACTGTAGCAAACCAAGAAGAAACAGTACCAAAGCCCATTCCTTCCCCCTGCCCAGGAATGGATTTCCCTTCCTACTCTGGGATGTTTTCACTGAGATTCTGAGGAGCACAGAAGTGAAGGGTGAAAAGCCATGGGCAGCCAAGGAACTGCAGACAGGCTAAGAGAAAAGGTTTATTGTAATGAAAAGATTTCTTGAATGCTTTAATTATCTGGGGTTTTGGTTTTTCTTTGTTTTATTTTTTTTTCCATTTCAGAATTTGGAGTTGGAAGGAAGGAAGGAAGAACAACCCTTCCACGATTCCTTAGGATGTTAAAGATGTAGAGTTCCTGAGTTCAACTCAACTGTAAAGCAAACCAAACACGTGGATTCCATGTGGATGACACTGATATTTTTAAGCATTTTCTTCTTTTTAGGGGGGAGAAGGGACTTTTATATACTTTCTTGATGTCAATAATTATTTTTTTGCCAAGAGTGTGTCTGTGTAACTCTGGGTGTGGCTGTGGAGGTGTGTGCAGGCAGCACACACAGGGCACACGCAGGGAGCAGGATCTTCCTCCAGCTTAGTTCCTTTTTTTTCCACCCCAAAGTTGGTGGGAGTTCTGCAGTTTAACCCCCTTGCAGAGTTTTAATCCAATTCCACCCAATCCATGCACCTAAAATTTTGTCACAAGCTATTTTTATCCACAAACACACAAAAAAGGTCAATTTTACGTCAAGTTCCCCCTTTGCCTCTGGTCATTATTAACAGATACACACAAGGATGCTCTTCTTTCCAAGGCTGGTTATTCCTAACATTTATGAACAAGGGATTCTTCTCTGCTTAGGATTTTTCCTCTGATAGTTGTTAGCATTTTCTTTCCTGTTACGTGAACTCTTTATCTCAAGAAGCAAATTGACACCTGCAGATTCTCTCCGAGTCTCAGTGACCCTTCCCTGAAGCTGTTTGTGAGGGACAATTGGGACACAACTGCAGAGCAGGAACATTCCCGAGTCCTGATCCACTCTGAGCGCCAGAACCATTCAAATTGCTGACTGTACCTGGACAAACGTGGCATTTGAGAAGCTGCTGGGACAGGCAAAGTGTTTTTCCCCTGGGATCACTGACTGCCACACAGGAATGAAAAACGTGGGGGATGTGGCCTCTTTAATCACATTTTGGTTTTATTGATCACTGTAAAGAAATAGCATTTATGTGCCAAGGAATGTAAGCACTTACATGATGTCAGGTTTGGAAATGTTTTGTTTCTCGGGATCTTTAATTGCATTGATCTCCCTGTGATGCTGAGGCTGTGGTAAGGGACTGCTGAGCTCATTTATGGCAACCCAATTCTTACAACCTTCCTCTCTCCAGAAGAAAAATATCCTGTACCTGTCCCTGGAGGTGCACAGGGTGCACAGGATGCACAGGGAGGGAGCAGCTGAGGCTGTCCCCCCACAGGGTTACTGTGCTGCTTGTTATTCTCCAAATGGTGCAGGGGCACAGAACCTCATTTTCAAACATCAGGGGTTCAGGAGGGGCTCGGGAAGGGTGGATTGTGAGCCTAGAAATGGAAAACAGTCTCCTTTTAAGTGTCAGACTCCTAAACTGGTGGGACTCAGGGTGTTCACTTCACGTCCATGGGGTGATTTGTGCCCAGTAAAGAACCACCCGTGAAAGGTTTGCTCTGATGCAGCTCCAGAGCTGAGAAAGGTGGCCCTTGTTGGTCCCTGTTTGGAGCACAGGGAGCTGCTGTCCACAGAGGGAGATCGTTTCCAGCTGTTTTTTCTCTTGGACTACAAAGGGAGGCTTCATCCTGTGCACTTTAAAGAGCAGCCACTCTTTGCCCGCCCTCACCCACGTTCAGCTGGGAGCTTTCTGTGCCGAGCTGCAGCCAAATGAGAGAGGCACAAAAGCACCTTTGAAGTGGGGAGGCAGAACCAGGAGAACCCGGTAGGACAGAAGTGTTTCAGCAGTGTTTAAACAGAGCAAAGGAGCCCCAGCCCGTGGGCAAAGCCCTTCCAGCCCCCAGCCATTCCCTCACTGGATGGCGACTCAGATGCCAAACGTCCCGAACGCTCCGGGCAGGAGCCGTCTGTGGATGTCCCAGAGGGCTGCAGCATGCACAGGATTGTTTCAGTTTGGGTGTAAAAGTGTTGTGAGCAATTTTGCATTCAGATTTGTTCCTGTAATGACACATGCACAAGTCCCGGGAGCAAATGTTTTTCTCTGGAAAACTAATAGGGGAAACCAAACTATGAAACGGAATAATGGAATATTGAGGAAATCCATTCTAATTGGCTGTGATTTAGGCTTTATTTAAAAACACTGCAGCTGCTTTCACCCCTAATGCAGTTACTGAATCACTGCATAAGGCACAAAGAGCTGTAGCTTTATGATCATCAGCTCACAATTAAATTTACAGGCACTGGAGATTTCATTAGTGAGTATTAGACTTCAAGAGACAGATTCATCATCCACATAAATGTTATTACAAAAACAATTATTACGGTTGTTTTTGTTACAGTTGTTTTTTCAAAGCTAATAAAATGATAAAAATAAAATCTGTCTCCATCCTCAGAGCTCTTCCAAACGTGACTGGGCACAGCCCTGAGCAATCTCACCCGGCTGGGACGTTGTCCCTGCCCTGAGCTGGGCGCACCAGAGAGGTCCCTTCCCGCTGAGCTGTTTTTAGGATGCTGTTTGTCTCTGCTTTCACACCTCGGGGCAGAGCCGGGGGCTGCAGGAATCACAACCGCTCTGCCATTCCAGGGCTGCTTTGCAGCTGGATCTTCCCCAGAAAATTCTCTAATACTCAATTCTATTTTCATCTCAGTCTCTCTTTTTAAAATCTGGACACCAGACTCCACCCAAGTCAGTGAAGTGACTTCGATGCCCAATTGTGAGAAAAGAAAGGAAAATCAGACTTATTGGCATAACTGCTGTTGCTCATAACCAGCAATTCTGGGAGCTCAGTGAGGTTCCCTCTGTCATAAATTAATGCTGTTTTCACCTCCAGTATGATTTTTTTCTCATCCTGGGGAGGTATTGCTCCTTAAGGCAAGTTTTGAACTGTGACATCCTCTGTGATGAGCTGGTTTCCTGTTTCTTGCTCCTTTAAGAGCCAGGGTAGGGCACAGCCCCAGGACAGGGACAGGCCAGGTCTGTGGCACAGGGATGGAGAATTCCTGAGGAGGAGGAGGGAGTGTGGCGAGCAGCAGGAACAGGAGCAGCTGGACACACAGCCATGTAAATAAACACCACACTCACTTGTCCTGGGCGTAGCAGAGCTTTTTGGTCTATTTTCTTATAAATGCATTGTTTATTTTGTGTGTGTACATTCCCACCCCAGCATTTCAGAAGCCTCGTGGATGAGTTGAAGGCAGTTTTATTCCTCTCTGAACACACACCAGTTTGAGACCAACGCAGCCTTACCAGTCCATAGCTCTGCAGTTATTCTGTAAGATATAGATATGTGAGAATAATGTCTCAGAGTTTTGTTTTGGCTGTACTGTACGTATTTGCTTCATTTAAAAAGCTGGAATCAATAAAAATAGCTGGAATTTCTTCAAGCTCCCTGTTTTGGATGGTTTTATTTTGGTTGTCTTGCCAGTGTTAGGAAAGAAGAAAGGTCTGAAAGGTCTGAAAAAACCCAATTATCCTGCAGCAGGGATTAACTTGGACTGCTCTGCCTTATCAAAAAGGAGTAAGGAAGCTGTAAATCCCATTTCCTCCAACCTGGCACTGAACAGGCTCCTCCAGGGAATGGTCACGCCCCCAAGGCTGCCAGAGCTCCAGGAGCATTTGGACAGTGCTCTCAGGCACAGGGTGGGATTGTTGGGGTGTGTGTGCAGGGCCAGGGGTTGGACTGGATGATCCTTGTGGGTCCCTTCCAGCTCAGGACATTCCAAGATTCCATGATTTCATCCTCAGGTGTTTCTCTCCCATGAGCTTTCACAGCCATCACTTCAATCCATGAAAAATTCCATTGTCATTACTGTCATTTGTGTCACTGCAGAAAGGATCCCAAGGTCGTGGCAGGGAAAACCCCTCAGTTTCTTCTGGACCTGCCTCACCTGAGCTGTGGTTGAAGCCCTCTGGTTCTGATATTTGAGAAGTGTGGTGAGGGCCAGGGGATCCTCCCCAGTTTCTCTCTGGGCCAGGCTGGGCAGTCCCAGCTCCCAGAGCAGTTCCCCAGACAGACCCCTCAGCTCCTGACTCCCAGTGACCTCTGAGCCCTTCCCAAGGAGATGATTCCCTGTCTGAGCTGGAGCCCAGAACAGCAGAGGGTGAGTGAGTGTGGGTTTGTGTAGGGACATTCCAGCTCTTCCTGCTCTCTGCTCCTTTGCTATCCACACCCGATGTGCCCTTGGTGACTTTGCTGAGCTGTCACTGGGATGGGCTGTCCATGGATGGTCCCTGGAGTCATCTCCACACCCATCTGACCCGTGTAAAGATAAGATTATTTCACCCCACGTTTATCACTTCACATTTCACTCTACTCATATTTGTCTGTCATTTTCCTCCCTTTCCTCACTGGTCTCTAGTTCCCTAAAATTCCACAGACAGCCCTCCAGTCCTCAGGAATGTCATTGATGTGGGTTGTCTTGTATTACATTAGGAGAAATCTTTCCCCTTTCTCACAGGCATCACAACCAGAAAAAGTAAATCCATGATCTTCTCTGCTCCTCTCCTTCCCGAGTGCTCCCTTCCCCATACTCAGTGACCCCCAATCTCCGTGTCAGGTCATCCCCACATACTGGAAGATGCTCTGACTTTTTGGCTCGTTCTCCTGACTCCAGCTGGTTGTTCCTTCGACTGCTTTTGGCAGGTTCAATATCGTTTATGTTGAACTTGGCAGAGGTTGTGAAGTCTTTCCTATTTTTGTCTTCAGCTGTTTGACAAACACCTTGTGGTACCTCCTTCTCCTGCTGCTTAAGCAGGCCAGCTGCCTTCCTGAGGAATTCTTTCTCAAGGAATTCTTTCCTGCTGAGATGTGCTGGGATTGGGTTTCAGGATGATGAATGCAGCCCCAATTGCCGGGAAAGTTTAGCTCTTCCTTTCCTTTTCCCTTTAAAAGAATCTTCCTTTAAGTTCCTGTTTTGGAGGATGAACAGGTGGTGGTGGATATTGAGGCTTTTGTTCATCCAGAGGTTGATGTTGTGGGGAAGCTCAATAAATGTAAGGTTTGAGCCCAGACTTTTCCTGCTAATCGGGACCAAATTGAAGGCAGCTCTGCACCCTTTGGGGACTCCCAGCCCACTCCATAGAATTGCTGTGGACAGCATCCAAGGATTTGAGCTCTCCATCACACCCTGCAGGAACATCAGCCCCACGCCCACGGGGAGAGCTCAAGTGCAGGACGAACAAAGGACCTTCTATTGGCAGTGCTGGGGAACTCTGGGCTGTGCGAGCGCTGCAGCAGCCTCGCCAAGGCAGAGAGGGAGCAGCTCCTCTGATCCCCTTCGGAAGGCCCTTCAAAGCAGACACCTGGCCAAGGGATGAGCTCAGCCCCGAGGTGAGTTTGGTATTCGCTCAAGGCAAGGCTGAGGAATAATCCTCTACCCCTGACAGGGTCTCATGAAGAGAGGCTTTGCAGCCCATCAGACAGGCTGGGCACAGTCTGTGAGCAGGAGGGGGGACAGGGGACAGGGGCCACCCCCTGCACGGGGCTCAGAGCTGCTTTCCGGGAGCAGCCTCTGCTGCTGTGCTCAGGCTGCTGAGGGGGGGTGAGCACTAAAGGACTGAGCACAAAGCACCCAAACTCAAATGTCTAAACCAGCTTTGGGTGGTCCCAGCACTGCAAAACCTACTTGCATTTCAACTGGGATCACTCCTTCCTCAAAATGCTCCTGGGCCCTGGCACACCGGGAGTATTTGTAACTGGCTTTGAATGAAGGTAATTGTCTTACAAAAGCCCATTAAGGAGCAGCACATCCAGCACTCCTTGGGAGGATTAAATTTGATATCACAAACAAAGTGGTGATGTCCATCCTGCAGCTTCTTCAGGCACAAACCCCGTCTGAAGGCACATCTAGCAAAGGTCATAGAAATGCCAGGCTGGGAGTGCCTTTCACCCAGTCCAGCACAGCTGCAGTGTCTACAAGGAATGCAGATGAGTCCAACCTCTCCATCCTTGAGCAGCTCCCTGGACACTGGAGAAGGGCAGGACATGTCACTGTAGCTCAGCACACGCCTCCAGTTTGGAAATGAAGAGTTGTTCAGCAGTGGAGCCAGTGCAGGACCACGTGCTTGGGTCTCTGTCCATGTGCACAGGGTGAAATGGATACCAGGAAACCAATGTGTGTTTTTATTTTGGGGTCTGAACCCTGTGTGGGAAGACATAAGAAAAGCCCGTTTTTGGACAGGAGGTCTGTGGATACACACAAAGCCCCCAGGGATGTTGCAAGGAAAAGACAACCAAGGGGCTGCTCGTGTGGTTCATTGTGACGTGAAATGGGTCCCTTCCAGCGCCTGGCTCAGCCAGTCACGGATACACTGATTTAGCTCAGGGGTAACCGGAGTTGCAGCAGGATTCAGGGAAGGAAATGGGTGCTACAGGGTGCAGAGCATCCACAGAGCACTCCTTGTTCCAAAGAGAGCAAGCACAACATCCTTGGAAACTGTACAGGTCCTACAGCCCTTGGGATCCCAAATAATCCATGGGCCTCCACCCACAAAGCCTCATCCCACCAGCCAGGCAGCCCCTGGCACGGCCCCTTCCCATCCCACAGCATGTCTGAGTCCTTTATCACCACCTGGGATGCTTCAGAGCAGACCCCACTCTTCATTTTCAGGCCCAAGGGATACCCATGGATTCCCACCAGGAATCCCAGGCACCAGAACTTCCCGACTTCCCCAGGCCATACCACTTCTCATCCAAGAGAATTCCATGGCACAGATTCCACCCTGAACTGCGCAGGGCACCCGTAGGAAGCACCGAGCCCAAGCCCCAAACCACAGCAGCTCCAAGGACCCCGTGGCACCAACACCTCCCCTGTGGACACACAAAGCTCCTGCTGGGACAAACTCGCTCAACAAAGTCCCTGTGTCTGGGTTTCCCAGGTGCTGGGTGGGATTACGATGGGCAGAGGCCCTGCTGGAGCCCCATGGCCAGCTCCCATGGCCAGCCCCCATGGCCAGCTCCCATGTCCAGCCCCCATGTCCAGCCCTCATGGCCAGCTCCCATGGCCAGCTCCCATGGCCAGCTCCCATGTCCAGCCCCCATGGCCAGCCCCCATGGCCAGCTCCCAT
>VZRJ01012465.1:23073-38160 GCA_013397565.1 Ptilonorhynchus violaceus
CCAGCCCCCATGTCCAGCCCCCATGGCCAGCTCCCATGGCCAGCCCCCATGTGCAGCCCCCACGTGCAGCCCCCATGTGCAGCCCCCATGGCCAGCCCCCATGGCCAGCCCCCGTGGCGGTGCCACGGCCCATGGGACACGTGTCTGTGGGGCACACGTGGCAGCCCACGGCAGGAGGCCCAGTCCCACAGCAGGGCCTGACCGCAAGAGTTTGGCATTTGCACCCAGAGCCCCCCAGGACCCACCCCCGGGACATCTCCCCAGGAAGCTGGGGCGGGCTCAGGAGTCCCACAGGGACTGCCCTGGATCAGGCAGGGCTTTGGGCTCCTCTGTCTTACAGCTCTGGTCTGTATCTCCCCACAGTTGCCTGTCCCTGCAGATTGGATCTTGCCAAGCACAGAAGTTGTTACAGATCCCAGATTGTTCTTGGCCCCTTTCTTGGTGCTTCCCAAGCTCGTCTTTGCCTTAGAAGAGCCTTTTTGAGGCACTCCAAGCACAGGGCCGTACCTCTTTCATCCAGCAGCAGGAGGCATCTCCTTAGTGCTGGTGAGATGCAGGAAAACCCTGCAGCTCTACGTGAGCCCTGAGAGCATCTTCTCCGTCAGGGTAGTGGGAGCAGTGACATCCAGAGCAACATTTCCCGGATGAGAAAAACCATGTGCAGTTTGTCAGGATGTGGCATCCAGCCCTGAGCCCCACGAATGCTTCTCTAACTCCAGCCCCCATCACGAGCCTCTGCAACTGCATCACCTCATGCAGAAAGGGCTTCGATGAGAGGTTTTGGTGCAGTTAGCTCCCTCTTAGCCCCTCCTGTACGTGGTGGCAGAAATGAGGTCCCTGGTGCAGAAATGAAGTCCCTGGTGCTCCCAGCCTCCTCATCCCAGCTGATGATGACCAAAAAAGCCTTTCAGCACAAGAAGAGCACTGCAGGCATCTTTGCAGAATACCAGGAATGTCGTTGGGAAGGTGGAACTGCTGATAGTCATTTTTAGGAAGCAGATCTGATCTTGATCAACACTTTGGTCAGTATTTCAGGTCTTGGATGAGATCTTTGGTGTCCTAAAGCTGGGAGGTGGCCAGAGCTGAGCACAGCTCCTGCAGCAGCTCCAGAGCTCAGTACTGCTGTGGCTGCAGAGCCTGGGGGGGCCCTGCCCTGGCTGCATTTCTGCAGATGAGGAGCAAAGCAGCCAAAACTGCCCAGCCTGGGCAGCAGGGAAGAACCCCCTGGTGTCAGGGCCGGGTCCGGCTTCCCAAGGGAAAGCCATGGGGAAAAAAGCAGGTGGAAATTTTCAAAGGTCATAAATCTATTGGAAGTTCCTGGCACTGCAAACCCCAAATACTTCCCCAGAGAACAAGAGTTGCTCCTGCCTTTCCCCGGCACTTCTCTCCACAAAGAGCCTCCCAAGTGCTCTTGGGGATCTCACCTAAGAGAGCTGAGCTCAGGCAATAACGTCACTGCTTTTGGGTCCCCAGGCCAAGTCTCAGTCTGGGAGACCAGACTGTGCCAAACTGTGCTGTACAATGAAGGGCAGCAGAGATTTGCTTTGTGCATCCCAGTGCTTTCTTCCTAATGTTTTCTGTTCTTTCCCCTGGAAGCCTCTTTATCTGCCAGTACAGGTAACTCCTGCTTCAATCAACACAGATGTCTCCTGGCAGAACAGGAAAATCAGTCCCACGTCAGTAGGACTGAAAGAAATGCTCAAAAAATATAAAGGAAAAAATTGGAGATCATCTGAGTGCCTTGGAGCTCCACCCTCAGCTTTTCTTTAGCAAGAAGAAAATGGTGAAAACTGATTCCTGCTTCCTTCCAGGGGAGGAGACACAGCCAGGAGGGGAGAGACACTGGAAAGGATGATTGGAGCAGGGTCATCGGCAGGATTTCTGTGAGAGTCTGGATTTCCCAGGCAGCAGCACCTCTCCTAAATGGCTTCTGTCATTCTTGGCTGTGCAATGAGAAACTGACTGCGCCTATCCCATGTATTTTTAATTTTCTTTCCCAAGGGTAACCCAGAAGCGACACAGAAATGATTTCCCGCAGGATGCGGCCAGGCAGAAGAGGAGCCAGGAGAGAGGGAGGAGGAGGAGACGGCTCAGGGAGCGGTTTTGGTATTTGAAGTGACGACTCCCCGGTACCCGGAGCAAATCCCACACCCAGCACCCTTCTGCCCCCGGAGCCTGCCCCCAGCTCCCGGGAGCAGCAGCAGCACCTCCGCGGGCTCGGCCGCCGTGGGAAAGGCAGCGCAGGCACGGCGGGGCCCGGGCGGGGGTGAGTCACTGCCCCACCTCGCTGCCAACAGCAGGGAGCGGGGCCGCGGAGAGGCTCCCGGAAAAGGCAGAGCACGAGAGGGTGGTTCAGAGCCGCGGGGCCCCCGAATCCATCCCCAAACCCATCCCCACCGCCGGGAGCTGCGGCTACACCAGGGATGGAGCCGTGTGCTGAGCCAGCGTGGGGGAATGGATGGATGGATGGATGGATGGATGGATGGATGGATGGATGGATGGATGGATGGATGGACGGACGGATGGATGGACGGATGGATGCAGGAGCTTTTCCTCCAGTGATTGAGGCTGATGGTGACTGTCAGGCAGGAAGGGCATGGGATGAGCAGACACCTTTACTCACGGCAGGACTGTTCAGCTTTGCCCTTGGCCGGGTCAAAGAGACCCCAGTGCTGACAGAGCCAGGAGCACAGGGTGTGGGAATATCTTCCCGATGAGTCTCATCTGCCATCACCCTCCTGCCATGGACCATCCCTGCAGGGGGAAGTGCCTGCACATTCCTGGGGCTGTGCAATCCCCAGAAACCAGGACTGGGGCTTTGTCCCACATATCTCCTGGGGTTTGGCAGAGGGATGGACCCTTCTCACCTCCACCTGGATTGAGGGACAGGAGCAGGTCACGGCAGGGGACACACGCAGTGTCCTGCAGCTCCGTGGCTGTGCCAGGGACAGGGTGGTGAGTGTGATCCAGCAGCAGCAGAGCCACGAGTACCTCCTACAAACCATCCAGAGGGGAATGCAGCCTTCCCAGAAGTGGCTCAAGGGCAGCACCTCCAGGCCCTCCAGTGCAAAGCTTGTCCACTCACCACGGGAGCACCAGTGGGGCACAGCCCCAGGCCAAGCCCTGAGGAGGAGCCAGGCCAAAATCGTTGGTGTGTCCAGGTTTCATTTGGGAAGATGCTGCGGGGACAATCCCTGTGTGAGAGCACTGTGGCTATTTCTGTCCACGTTTCTGGATGTGCCACTGGGCTGTTCTTGCTTCCCAGGAGGATCAGGAACATGAGGTTCTCCTGCCCACACTGTTGCTACCACCCTGTCACCTCCTCAGGGACCACAGCAGGCAGAGGAGCTGGGTACAAGCAGAGTCACCAGTGCTGGCATCAGGACAGACTCTTTCCTTCAATATTTGAGGCCCAGCCAGGACTGAGTTTATCTCCTTTACAGGTGCCTGTTTTGGCCCCTGGTGTCTGTTCTGCTGGTTTTGGGAGAGTCCCAGGCCATGAGCAGGGGGTACCTGCTTTGGTCCTGAACTGGCTTCACAAACCCCTGCAGGTGTGGCAGCCCAAGCATCCCAGGGAGTTGAGCTCCCTGTGCCTCTTCCTTCCCAGAAATCCTGGCAGAAAACTCCTCATGTAACCTCAGGTGCTCTGCGATATCCCCAGACGCCCGTTTGGAGCAACCTGGTCTAGTGGAAAGTGTCCCTGCCCACGGCAGGGGATGGAACTGGATGATCCTTGAGGTCCTTTCTGACCCAAACCGTTCTATGGTCCTACGATTCTGCGTTTTTAAGGTTGTCTTGGGGGTCTCCAAGCATAATTTGTTCAGCACAAATGTGCCAGCAGTGCCAGCAGTGGTGGTGCAGGACAGGGCAGCTGTGCCAGGCTGTGGAGGCAGAGGATCCCACACCACCTGCCTCCCTGCCTGTGTGGATGGATTTGCAGGATTGGCAGCTTCCTTGGAGTATTTTTTTAAGCTGCCACCAACACCTCTCCATAAACTGAGCCCAACAACCACATCTAAAAAGCTTTCCCCACATTCCTGGCCTTTATTGCTCCTTCCCAATTAGGAGGAATCTCCAAGGATCAACTCACCCTCAGCTGGACCGCTGAAAATCAGACACTGAATTCTGAGATAGTTGATCTGGGTTCCCTTCATAGCCAGTGGAGAGAAACAAACTGCCCAGCATGTGGTTCATCCCATGGCCAGGCAGAGGTGGATGGAGGGGCAAATTAATAATTTTCTATTTCCATTGCTGCTTAAGGAAGTGCAGATTAAGACAAGCCATGCTCAGGCACAGGAGAGTGGCCTGAACTTCACAATTTATCTTTTGGGAGAGCACAGACATGGAAGCTCCACTCTAATACTGCAGTGAAAGGAACAATCTTCTTTCCAGGATGCCAGACCAGCTCTTCCCTGGCAGGACGGGATAACAAACACATTTCTGATGCCTCTGACAGGAGCTGAAACTGTTGCCAGCCCAAAAAAGGAGGTGAAACCACAGCAGCTCTGCACCACTCCTGCAGCTTCTGCTGTGCCCGAGGAGCTCCCACCACTGCGGTGCTGCCAACTCCGGCCTTGCCATCCCCATTTCTCTGAAAATCCCTCCTCCTGCCGTCATTACCCTACCCAGGACATTTGTTTTCTTTGATTTGCAAGCACAGTCTTCAGAGAAAAGCGTGGCACGCTCAGCACCACCCATGTGCTGCAGGGTAACGCATCTTTATGGGCAGGATTAAGAGGACTTCACTGGAAGCGCGGAGTGCTGTGACTCATGGTGTGCTTCACTGTGCCCATCCTCCATGGAAACCCTTCTAACTGCGTTTCCTTGGCAATTTGTGGCTGTGTTCCCTGCCTCTGCTCAGACACAGCAGTGCAGATAAAGGCTGGGTGGCAAAAGAAGCTTCAGCTGATTGTCCAGCCCTGCCTGTTCCCACAGGGCTCTGACCCAGCACTGAAATGAGAGCTGGGAACTGGTGCTTGTAGCCACAAAAGGCAATGAAAAGGAGACAAGTTGTTCCCCAAACAAGGAATACCATGAATTCTTCCTGGTATCAAGGGAATAGGAATTCATCATTTGTGTCCAGCAACACCAGGAAACACAACTCTTAACAACACAGACTCTTGGGAAGGAGAGTGCTCAAGCCTGGCTCAGCACAGGGAGATGTTTATCAGTGAAACCTGCAGTCAGTGGAAGCAATTGGGTGTTTAATTAACATTTGTGTGCAGGCACTTGCACGTGCCCGGGGATGAGGCTCACACTCAGCAGGGCCTTTTCCCACAGCCGGCACTTGTGGTGTTCCCGGAGCACGGCCAGGTCCAGCTGGAGCCTCAGGCCGGAGCTCTGCAGGGTGACCAGGGCAGCCCTCCTGCCTTCTCTCCCTAAGGAGCAGGTGGATATTTCTGCTCAGGGATGGTCTAGAATTCAATAAGATGCTCGTTTTGTGTGTGAGTCCATTGCAATGGGGCAGCAGAAGTGCAGCACCAATCCTGACACACATTGCTTGGAGCAGCCCAAATCCCTGCACGCTCCGGCTGTTGAAGCGCCTCTGGTGAGATCCCAGACTGCCACGTGCCCCACCAGTGCCCAGCTGTGCAGGTGGAGCTGTTGGAGCTGCTGCGGCCCCCAGGGCAGCTGCCTGGCCCGTTCTCCTTTGCAGACACACAAACAATGCTGTCAATATTAATTCTTCTCTTTGAGTGTAACCAGACACTCGTGAGCTGCTTTGTGTGGACAGAGGCTAATTCAGAACTCCTCCTTCATATTCCCATTCATTCTCAGCTCCTCATTCATGACTTTCTGGGCTACTTCATTTTATATCTCTCTATAAAGATTTCAGGTTCTCAGATGCTGAACTTGACCTTGAATACACCCACACCAGGGTAGGAATTGTGAAAAACCCACACTGGCTTCAATCTCCCCTTTTGCATCCAAGTGAAAACAAATAGGAAGAAGATTGAAATTGATGGCCCAAATTCTGAATTTCCAGGTGTTCTGTCAGGGTGAGGCTAATCCTGGAACTGCTGCTGATTACCTGGGCAGGGATGCTGAGCCCTCCTGCTCTGCCTGGCTGGCATTAAAGAGCTTTAGGCTGGAGTCACTGAGCCTTGGCACAGAGCTGCCCTGAAATAAGGAGGGAGTTGGGTGTGTGGACAATTCAGATTTCAGTGCTGTTCAGCATCTCGGGCTGAGTCTGGACTTCACCGCTCTGTCACAAAAGCAGGATTGCAGGCAGTGAGCTAATAACACCTCACTCTCCCAGCCTGCTTTGCATCTTCAAAGCCTCCACCAGAACAAATAATTAACTGTCCAGAGCACAAGCTCATGACTAAGAGCTGAGAAACCAAGTGAGTCAATGTGCTTGCAACAGCTCTTTGCAGTTTTCAGTAAAAACTCATTTTGGAGCAAGGTCTCTTTACTGGCCCAACTGGTCGCCCCAATCCACATTCCAGGGACAGACCCAGCCCAGGAGAAGCCCCACCAACTTCAAAAGAGCAACACCTCGGCAGGAATGCCCCAAACCCAACCGTGTGGCTTCCTCCTTTTAATTTGCAGGCGCGGGGTGAAACTGCTGAGCTCACATCCCTGGGCTCAGGCAGCTCCCGGGAGGGAGTCGGGCACCTCCCCCTGCCCATGGGGAGGCTCCGTGTGCAAACAGCCTCTTCCCAACACCATCGGTTCCAAAGGAACCGCTCCAGTGTCTGTTAGTGCAGAATTAACTTTCCTTAATGTAACCATGGATGCTACAAACCCGGCCTTGGAGCTGCATCTCCCGCTCGAGGAGCTGTGCTAAGTCCCAGCACTTATTCCTTGCTTTGGGCAAATTCTTAAATTCCACAAGAATGTGGCTCCTCTTGCAGGTCCTTGGCTTTTGGGGAACGTGGGTCACCTTTACTTGGGCAAAATAGAGATGAGAACATTGCTTTTTTCCATGGGTAGATGAAGTCAGAGACTCAGCCCTACAGAAGAATTTAGGGATTTCAGGCCAGGAATTTTGTCTTGGAGATTCCTGCCTAGCTGTATTTCCACCAGGAAACATCCCTGGTCTGTCTCTGAGGAAGGATCTCTAAATATCAGCCCAAATTAAATGCAGTTTCCCCAGATCCCCAGCAAATTTCAGCCCACAGATTGTGGGGGGTTGCTGGGGAGAAAACACAACTGTGGGGCTTGCTTAAGGGCAGCTGCCTTTCCAAGGGAGACACCGAATTCCAGGCCACCCTTCAGGGATGCCAGGCCCCATCTTACAGCCCTGCAGTCCCTGGGGTGCTGGATTTCCACGCAGAACTCCCGGTTGGCACGTGGGCATCCATCCCACCCGGCTGCAGGACGCTGAGGACGCTGCCCTGAGGCTCTTGGTGCCCCTGTCTGCTGTCTGAGGCGTTGGAAAGGCCCATTCAGAGCTGCAACTTCCACAGGGAAACCTTTCTGCACTGTAACCCTCACACCCTGAGGCAGATCTCATGGAGCACAGGGCCCACATGTCTGTCTCAGGACACTGGGTCTGGAATCTGCGGAGGAGTTTTGCACCTACAAGAATCTGATTCTTCGTGAACCATCCAGGGACGGTTTTTTTGCTGTCCCCACCTGCCTGGAGCCACCCTGGATCCCTCCCCCTCAATTCCTCGCCTGCTTCATGGGCAGAAGCCTTGGGGACTTTTGCACCAGTTTTCCTTCTTCCCAAAAGAGCACCTCTTCCTTCCCAGCTGTTTGTGGGTTGGTGTCCCGTGGGTTGTCCTGCCCTTGGCCCAAGGGCCTTCCAGCTGCAACTGGGATTCAAGAAATGCCAACAATTTCCAGAATCCTTTAGTTGCTCTGCTCAATGATGGTGTTTGGAGGCTGCAGTTAATCACAGGCTCAGGAACATCCAGGACTAATTGCCCCATCCAGCAAATCCCCAGGAGCTGGTTCCCATCCTGCCGCAGTGTGCTCCTTCCAGCCAGGACCCCGTCCTGGCCCTGCCCTGCCAGGCCACACAGCACTGAATCACCCTCTGGAGATGTTTATCCCACTGCCAGGAAAGACCTGGAATTGAAACCAGGCCATGAGTGGATCTGCTAAGAGAGCTGGGAGCTGGGATGGACCCAGACCTGCTATGCCTCATCCACTCTGTGTGGCTGGAGAAGTGGCAGGGTGAGCCCTGTAGGGAACTGCTGGTATCCAGGGATCATACAGGCAGATCTGGAACCCAGGAATGCTCAGACCTCCTCCACCCTGTGGCTGCTCACCCCTGGTGCAGCCAACCCACCTTGGCAGCAGCGGGACACACTCTGGGCAGCGAGGAGGGGATGGGGAGATCCCCGAGATGCTCGGCCTGAGGGACCAGATCTGTCCCACTCAAGGGGCCCTGGGCACCTCCTCCAGCACCCAGAAATGTTCCTTAGTCTTTGCCAGCAGGATCCTGGTTGTAGTTATACCAAAGGGTTTGAATCAAAACAAAAACCCTGAGGTGGAAAATCTCTCAAAGCCAAACGTTCCTTTTCCGGAATACACTGGTCCAAAAATTTGAGAATTTGAGAATGACAGAACTTACTTTGTTTTCATATTCTGTTGAATTTCATATTCAGTTGAATTTAATATTGTGTTGGGTTCCACGTCCTGTGAGTTTTCTCCGAGGTGTGGCACAGCCCAGCTGACAGGGACAGCCCGTGTGGCGCAGCCGCTGCCACACCACGTGAAAACTGCCGATAATTGCTCTATTTTTACAGCTAATCAGCAGCATCTGATTCACAGTGAGAGATCAAAGCGTTTCCCTGGATCAAAGTGTTCCCTCTTTGTCATGATATCAGAGTCGGATCTATTGCTCTGCCAAGGCACGACCGTGTTTGTTTACAGGGGCAGATAAAAGATGTGAGTGGCTCACAGCGCTTCCCAAACCTGGAGAAACCAGGAGAGCGCGGGGATGGAGCCATTTCAGTCCCGCGTGTGCCACAACCCAGCGCGGCCCCGAGCCGGCAGTACTGGACTTACACACCGGAGTTATGAGGGGGACACCCCTCTGAGGCCTTTTGATACTTACAGGGGCTTATAAAAAAGAGAAAGAGCAGCTTCCTACACAGACAGAGTGACAGGGCAGGGGGAACAGTTTTGAACTAAAGGAGGAGATATTTAGATTGGATATTGGGGGAATTTGCTGCCCTCACCTATGAGGGTGGGGAGGCCCTGGCACAGGGTGCCCAGAGAAGCTGGGGCTGCCCCATCCCTGGAAGTGTCCAAGGGCAGGTTGGACGGGGCTTGGAGCAACCTGGGATAGCACAAAGTGTCCCTGCCCATGGCAGGGGGAGGAGTGAGACGGGCTTTAAGGTCCCTTCCCACCCAAACCAGTCTGGGATTCCATAAGAAACCAGCACCACACAAAGACAGCACTGGGGGCCACAGTTTTTAACCCCAGCTCAGCTGGGTGAAAAACCAGAGCTCAAAGCCACGTTTGTATCAGACAAGGACAGGAACCTGAATCTTCCACCTCACCAGCAAGTGCTGCACCCTCTGAGCTGTGAGATAAGAGATGCTCTCCCTTCCTCTGCTGCTCTTCCCTCCTCCTCTTTGTTTGTCGTTTAAAGCTCAGCCTTGGAAGCAAACTGGGAAGAGCCCTGTGCTTTGTGCAGGTGCTGAGGCTGCAGCAGCAGCCCCAGAGCAGGCAGGGGTGAGGAAGGAGTGGTGGCACCTCGGGACAGGGGTCAGGCACTTCAATCCCCTGCAGCAAAGCAGCTTCTTGCGCTTTTATTTCACACAGCAGGACATGCAGAGACAATTGCTGTGTAATGAGGATTTTCTCAGGCCCAGGTCATCCCAGATGAAAAGCAAAGCCTGTGAGTTCACACCTGGGCATTTCCAGCTCCTTCAGCTTCCAACAGGCCCAAAGTGGAGTTCATGCGGAGCAGGACACACAGTGTGGGGGGGATCCTGCAGTGAGAGCCCAGGGTGCAGGACCCTGCTCTTTGCTGAGGAAATCCCATCCTTCACCAAAGGTGCTCTTGGAGGGGTCTTTGGCCATCGACAGATCGGGACCTGAGAGCTTCCATCAGAGAGAGTCAAGCTACAGCTGAGCAGGGCACCCACATCCCTGCGGAGCAGCCCACCCGCACCTCTGCCACGCCTCGTGCAGCGCCCTGCGGGCCGGCTCCTGCTGCCAGCACGGCCCCGAGCCCTCAGCTGCCCCTGCCGGGCACAGCCCCTGGGGCCTGCCAGCGGATCGCACCCAAAACCACGTCCCCTCGTGGGGACGGGACAGCCCATCCACCAGCAGTGGGAGTACCACAGGGACGGCCCCCCTGCGCCCCCGGTATTCCCTGTAGCCCCCGTACCCACGGCTGCTGTTCCACCTCCCTTCGGAGGTGTTCTGCAGGGGCTGGGGCTGGGACTGGGAGCGGTCTGTGTGCATGGAGGTGCCTCTGTGTGCGTGTGTGTCTGTGTGTGTCTGTGTGTGTGTGCGTGTGTGCGTGCGTGTGCATGGAGGTGCCCGTGTGTGTGTCTGCGTGTGTGCGTGCGTGTGCGTGTGTCCGCGCGTGTGTGTGCGCGTGTGCACGTGTGCCTCTGTGTCTGCGTGTGTGTGCACGTGTGTGCGTGTGTGCACGTGTGTGTCTGCGTGTGAGCGTGTGTGTGCACGTGTGTGTGCCTGTGTGTGCATGTATGTGCGTGTGTGTGCCTGTGTGTGTCTGTGTGTGTGCCTGTGTGTGTGTCTGTGTGTGCATGCGTGTGTGCCTGTGTGTGTGCATGCGTGTGTGTCTGTGTGTCTGTGCCTGTGCGTGTGTGTGTTCGTGTCTGCATGTGTGTGTGTGTGCGCCTGTGTGCGTGCGTGTGTGCGCGTGTGTGTGCATCTGCATATGTGTGTGCGCGCATGTCTGGGACTCTGCACACGTCTCTGTGTGTGTATGGAGGTGCCTCTGTGTCTGTGTGTCGGTGTGTCTGTGTGTCTGTGTGTGTCTGTGTGTGCAAGGAACCCCACAGCCCTTTCCTCTGCGGGGAGCAGGAGGTGTCAGCAGAGAGCAGCAGGAATGCTGGAATCTGGAGATCCATGCACTGTGGGCTCTGAGATCTGTGGCTGAGGGGTTTGCTGGAGGTGACACCTTGGGGACGCTGCCGAAGGCTCCCGTCTCACACTCACTGCTCCTGCAGAGCCTCGGGAGTAGCTCAGCTGGGGTGAGTCCCATGTCCACGGGGTGAGTCCCATCTCCATGGGGTGAGTCCTGTCTCCGTGGGATGTCTCATACCCATGTGCCTTTGGGAGGGGAGAGGGGCTGGGATCTGTGCAGCTGAGGCTGAGCAGGATCAATCCCCTGCAGTGCCCCAAACCTCCCTGTGCCAGCCCCTGGCCAGTGAGTGCCAGAGCCAGCTCTGCAGGGATCACTGCAGCTCTGGGGCTCGGCACCAGGGCAGGCCCACGGGGCTGCACCACCTTCACGAGTCCGGGACCTCAGGGATCCAGTGTCGGGCAAAGGGCGGATCCCAGCCCCGGGTAGGACTCAACCCCTCAGTGCTGCTGCCAGGGGCTGCTGCCCTGCAGACAAGCGGAGTTTACACCCAGGCCCTGCGCTGAAACCCGGGCATGAGAGCACACGCAAAGGCAGTGATTCACACATCACCAGGAAGCTCATTTTCCTTCCACTAAGTGCCAATAAAACGCTGCTTCCAGACAGCAGCCAAAGCCTCTTCCCTTCCATCCCGGAGCATCGCTGCCTGCTGTGTCAGCGGGGTTGGTCTCACGGACACGGGGCATTGTGCAGGTGCCAAACCGTGCTTGGGCTGCTTTAAAGACTTCACTGGTGACTTAACACGTGTGGAATCAGCAGAAACCATGGGTGACTTTAACCAATTACAGGCCATTAACTGAGACCTGTGAATTAGCTGCTACGGGCAGTGATTTACAGGGCCAAGACACTCTATGAAACTGGAAGTTTTACAAGGCATTTAAAAATAATCATAAGAAACTTGCAAACGTCAGGTGTTTGCGGGAACAAAGGGAGCTGCCTTGCAGGGGCTGTGTGAGGAGACCGTGGCAGGGGAGGATGGCTTGGGACTCTGAGGGTGAGGGCTCCACGTCTGGAAGGTGTTTCCAAATTCAGCATTTGCGGCTTTTTTCTGTCTTTTAAACTACAGGTGGTTGTTGGACCTGACCTGCAAGAAACCAGAGGTTGTACTGCTCCGTTTTCTGCAGGTTTTGGTTGGCATTTGGCCTTGGCTTGAGCTGGAGGCTCAAGTGGGCACCCACTGCTTTATGCGGGGACAGCGGTTCTGTGGATCAGGGCAACACAGCCACCCTGTAGGTGAGCTCATGGGTTGTGGAAGCTGTGAATCCCAGGGGACACTCTGAGGGCCGGGCGATGCCCACTGTCCACAGCGATGGCATCCAGACCCACCCACTCCCTGCTCCACAGAGCTCTGCTGCCCTGCGCAGCCTGGATGGCACCCAGAACCCAGACCTGGGCAGCGGGGACCCTGTGCCAGCCACGACCCACCGTGGGCACAGGGGTGTGAGTTACCCTTCAATGCTGCCCACCATGGCACAGGGGTGTGAGTTACCCTTCAGTGCTGCCCACAGTGGGCACAGGGGTATGAGTTACCCTTCAATGCTGCCCACCGTGGGCACAGGGGTATGAGTTACCCTTCAGTGCTGCCCACAGTGGGCACAGGGGTGTGAGTTACCCTTCAATGCTGCCCACAGTGGGCACAGGGGTGTGAGTTACCCTTCAATGCTGCCCACCGTGGGCACAGGGGTGTGAGTTACTCTTCGGTGCTGCCCACCATGGCACAGGGGTGTGAGTTATCCCTCAGTGCTGCCCACCATGGGCACAGGGGTGTGAGTTACCCTTCAGTGCCAGCCCCACCATGGCACAGGGGTGTGTGTTATCCTTCAGTGCCGCACCCCTCTCCAGCCCCACGGGACACAGGTTCCCTGTGCTGCACTGGGAGTGGGGATCATGTGGCGCCCAGGGACACAGGCAGGAGGGGCAGAGCAGCCCCCACCCTTCCCCCCGGATGTGCCTGAGGGGGAGGCAATGTCCCAACGTCTCCTGTTTGAGTAGGGAGGTGGGACTGGATCACAGAATCACAGAATCATGGAAGGGACCCACAAGGATCATCCAGTCCAGTTCCTGGCCCTGCACAGATGCCCCAACAATCCCATCCTGTGCATCCCTGAGAGTGTTGTGCAAATGCTCCTGGAGCTCTGGCAGCCTTGGGGCCATGCCCATTCCCTGGGGAGCATGTTCAGTGCCCCAACACTCTTGGGGGAAGAACCTTTTCCCGATATCCAGCCTGGCCCTCCCCTGACACAGCTCCATCCTAGTGAATATCCAGTGGTCCCTCCCAACCTTAACCATTCCATGGTCTGTGATCTCCAGGCTGGGAGTGAGGACATCCTTCACCATGTGCCCCAACTGACGGCCCCAGTGAGAGGCCCCACATCCCACCTGGTGAGACACTGGGCACTGGCAGTATTCCAGCCTCGAGAGCTCCTGCTCTGTTGTCCTACAGGGTCTGTGGGCCACTGCAGCTCCATCATGGGCCATAATGCTGGAAGTGTGGCCACATGCATGACCCTGGTTCCTTGGGACATGCGTTGACCAGATGGCCCCAGGACAGCATTCCCACCATCTCCTGCGCTGTGCAGAGCACGCCTGGATAACGTGACCTGGCCAAAGACAAGGGCAGGCAGTCTGTGGTGTAGATGTAGTGGTAACACCAGGCTCTACAATATCCACATTTCACTGTGGGTTTGCTCTGGGTCCTGAGCAGGCAGAGAAGAGCATGAGGCTGCCTCACTCCCAGCTCTGGTTTAGCACAAACTGCCCAAAACATCATCCCAGAATTTATCACCACCTTCTCAGTACCAAAGGCATCCTCCCTCACATCCATTCCAGCCCGTGGGGACAGTGTGACCCTGGGGAGGAACCAGGCATGGGAATGCATTGACAGACCATGAGATGCACATTGGTGAGCCCTGGCACAGGTCTGTTGCAGGCTGGGCTCCTCAGCAGTGCTGGGACACCCATGCTGGACACTGGAGGAGGAGGAGGATTTGTACCCTGGACGCAAAGCAGCCTCTGGAGCTTTGTATTCCGGCTGGGACACTGGCACCACTCTGGGGAGGGCACAGGCCTACCGTGCCACACGAGCCCTGCACGGCCCCCACCAGCACAGGCCCCACTGCAGCTCCTGCCAACACGTCCAGGGAGGAGCCAAAGGGTCCTGGCATCCTGCCCCGCACAGACTCTGTGGGACACAACCCGACCCCTGCCCAGTGCTTGGGTGAGACACCAGAACTCCTCTCCAGCAGACAGTGTTCCTGTGAACTCCGCTCCACAGAGCTGCTGCACAAGGGGCTGCTCCTCCAAGGACCCCAGCCTGGAGCTGGACTCAATGATCCTTGTGGGTCCCTTCCAACACAGGGTATTATTCCATGACTCTGTGTCCTCATACTGTGGCAGAAATGCTGCTCCTCTGCAGCCAGTCAGGGGATGTCACATCTCAGCTCCTGGGAAGGTGCCCTGCTAGGGGAGGGCAGAGCTCCCTACCCCTCATACCACAGGTGGTGCCTTGACCTGGCAGCCAGAGGTGCTGCTGCCCATGGGGACACTGAGACCACACAGCAGAGCTGGAGGACACCAGTGCACTGCAAACACAGAATCAGCAAATCCCAGAATGGATTGGGTCGGTTGACCTTAAAGCCCAACTTGTTCCACCCCCTGCCACAGGCAGGGACACCTTCCACTAGACCAGGTTGCTGAGATCTCCACAATGAATTGGCACTTCAAGGCTGTGAACACCCTGCACGACCCTCCCCAAGCTGCTGCTGGGGTCCCTCACTCTGGGCTCAGCTGTGGGGACAGTCCCTGGTCTGTTGTGCTGACCCAGACTCCCCCATTCACCCCATGTGCTCCCTATGGCAGGTGGGGACAGCAAACCCGCACACCACAGAACCACGGAATGTCCTGAGCTGGAAGGGACTCACAGGGATCATCCAGTCCCACCCCGGGCCCTGCACAGACACCCCAGCAATCCCACCCCGTGCCTGGGAGTGTTGCCCAAACGCTCCTGGAGCTCTGGCAGCCTTGGGGCTGTGACCATTCCTTGGGGAGCCTGTTCAGTGCCCCA
>VZRJ01012465.1:38525-92232 GCA_013397565.1 Ptilonorhynchus violaceus
CGGGCAGAGCGGCTGCGGGGCTGCGGTGCGGCCCCGGGCACCGGCACGGCCCTGCCTCCGCCTGCCGGAACGCCGGGAGAAGGCACCCGCAGAGCCTGCGAAAACGGGATATTTTTTTCCGAGGCAGACGCGGCTCCCCCGAGAGCTCCTGTGTCCTGTCGCCGTGCGCCAGGCGGGGTGGAAATGTCCCTGCTGGACCATCACTCAGCCACCCTCCGGGTAGTTCATGTCCCAGTGCTGCCACCCTCCCCAGCTCTCCCCTTTGTTCCCGAAAGGGATCACGTTCAGCCCTCCACACCTCGGTTTTGAGGAGGGGGGTGGTAGGGTTGTCCTCCGCTTGTGCCTCACCGAGTCTGAGGCTTCCCAGAGCCCCATTCCCCAAAACCTGACGGTGCGTGCTGAAGTAGGGGAAATAAATCCTCATCCAGCAGGAGCACAGGGGGAAACCTGCAGGATATCCCCATATCACCAGGCAGGGGATGGGGAGGACAGGCAGCCCCAGCAAGGAGGGAGACAAAACGTCTTGCCAAGGGCCAAGGTCCACCATCCTGTGCATCCTCCCTTCCCCACTGCTCTGGGAAAAGCTTCACGGATGGTCTTTATCATCAGCATGGGACAGCTTGCCCCTGGAAATGAGCATAAAAGCCCACCAAGACCTCTGGTGTCTTGGGCTGGCTGCCAGTGCAGATCCAGATCCACTAGGAACACCTGGGGCTATGCTGATTGTGTCCCCATGGACACCACTCGTGTCCTACAGACATTCCCAGCCACAAGGAAGAGTTCTGCTCCCAAAGCACAGACAAACGGCCTCTCCACACTGTTAGCTCAAGGCTTCATTGCATGTTGTCAGTAACGCGCAGAGGGGGCAAACACAGCTGGTCCTGAGCCCTTTAGCAAGAGTGGAAATAGGAATAAAAGTGGTCTGGAAGGTCAGTTTGTGACTATTCGCTGTGCCAAGAGGCTCGGAAGCAGTGTCCCTGTCCTTGCTGTCCACAGGGCCAGTTCTGACCAGAGAGGAGTGAAGGAGGCTCTGGTACAGCAAAAGCAGAACTAAAGTGGCCGTAATGAGGATTTCCCCAAAGTGCAGCAGGAAAAGCAGCTCAGACCCCTAGATCTGTCACCAAACCTGCCAAGGACTGCAGGTGATTCACGGTGAGGCACAGGGACAGCTCGGGGGGTCCTGGGTGGTTTCTGCATCCTCTCCCACCTGGGGAGCAGGTGGGGAACTCCACGAGCTGTGCTGAGCCCGTGCTGTGTCCTGTGGGATCAGAGCCTCGGGACGGAGACCACGCCCGCACCCCCTCACCACCTCTTTATTTACAGACACGACACCACTGCAGTGTGGAGATGGGAGCCCGTGAAGCCTCTGCCCCCTGGGGCACCCCGTGCCCGCAGCCGGGGCTTCGTGCAGCCGCTGCAGCTCCTCGGGCTCGGCCTCCTCTGCCCCCTCAGCCTCTACTTCCACCGGCCGCCCACCATGGTCTTCCCACGGGCACCCTTGGACCTGCAAGGAAGAGGAAAAGCAAAAAGGGATCAGTGACCACGAAAGGAGGGATGAGGTGGGTGCTCAGCGGTCCTGCAGCCTTTCCCCGTTGGATTTGCACTGCCCTGGGGGGGAAAAGGTCTTCAGCAGCCCCAGGTGAAACCTTGGGACCTGAGTTAAAGTGCTTTGGGATTCTCTGGGAGCAAGCTCATGCAGTTGCCAGACATTTCTAATGACCCAACATTCCCTTCCTGTGTTTTTCCCCCCAATAATCCTTTGAAGGAGAATTAATGAGTTGGATCTGTGGCTGCAGAGGGGATAAAAACAGCCAGAAGATCCTTCAGGACCCACCACATTACTCCCCTTAACCAGGAGGAGGAGGAGAAGGAGGAGAAGGAGGAGGAGAAGGAGAAGGAGGAGAAGGAGGAGAGGGAGGAGAAGGAGGAGAGGGAGGAGAAGGAGGAGAAGGAGAAGGAGGAGGTTTGGGTGGACAGTGACGGGCATTTCTGACTTTGGCTGCCAATCCCTGGCATTGCCTCGTGCCTCAGCCCTGCGGCTGCCCTGGGGTCCCAGTGTCCCTCCAGCACCCATGCAGGGGCACACACAGAGCACCCATGCAGAGACACACACACAGCACCTGTGCAGGGACACACACACAGCACCTGTGCAGGGACACACACACAGCACCTGTGCAGGGACACACACACAGCACCTGTGCAGGGACACACACACAGCACCTGTGCAGGGACACACACACAGCACCTGTGCAGGGACACACACACAGCACCTGTGCAGGGACACACACACAGCACCTGTGCAGGGACACACACACAGCACCTGTGCAGGGACACACACACAGCACCTGTGCAGGGACACACACACAGCACCTGTGCAGGGACACACACACAGCACCTGTGCAGGGACACACACACAGCACCTGTGCAGGGACACACACACAGCACCTGTGCAGGGACACACACACAGCACCTGTGCAGGGACACACACACAGCACCTGTGCAGGGACACACACACAGCACCTGTGCAGGGACACACACACAGAGCACCTGTGCAGGGGACACACACTCAGAAACACCTGGACTCACCCTTTGCTGCAGGATCCGGCCGTGGTGGGGCAGGAGAGAAGAGAGAGTTGGTGTAAGTGGGTGGGAGATGCTGCACCCGACACAGGGTGAGCTGAGCACCTCCCACGTGAGAGGGAGGGTGGGATGGGGATGTGGGACCACCGTGGTGCTCCTGAGAGTGGGGGTTGAACACCCTCCTCCACCCTCCTATGAAGGGTCTCCCAGCTGTGTGCAGGGAACCTGGGCATGGGGCCAGGCTCCCCGTCCTTGTGGGGCTGCACAAATCCCACAGCCCATGGGATTTCCCCACTGGACAATCTGGGATCTTCAGCACCTCCTGAGATGCTGGACAGAGCCCCTGCAGGGATGGGGGTGGCTGGAGGCTGGAAGGACCCCACAGGGCACAAAGCTTCCCATGCAGAGGTGGGGTCTCCCCGGGGCCCATCCCCAGCCAGGCAGGGGGCAGCTGGTGACAGTGGGAGGCCATGGAGCTCTGTCAGGAGCAGAAGGGCAGGGACTGAGCTCCCTGGGACAGACCTGCTGGTCCAGGAACACCAAGCACCAGTGGGAGTAGAGGCAGGAGTGGGAAGGAGAGGAGGTGGCTTAGAGAGGGAGATCTGCAGGTAGGGAATTGGGGAGCAGGGAGCTGGAAGGACAGGAGCTGCTGAGGAGGGAGGTGCAGCCACTTACACTTTCTGGTGGTCACTGACGCGGTTTCGGAGGACGTTGATCTGCAAGAAAAAGTGATGGGTGGGGAGGTGTGGCAGTAAAAACTGCAGGGGGATGGGGGGGTCTGGCAAGATGCCCCACGCCTGACTGGGGACGAGGGTCAGGGTGCATCACTGCTCTCTTCCCCAGTGATTCTTGGATGGGATTTAGAGTCCCAGGATCCCAGAATGGTTTGGGTTGGAAGGGTTCTTCAAGCCCAGCTCATTCCACCCCTGCCATGGGCACAGACACCTTCCACTAGACCAGGTTGCTCAGGGCTCCATCCAGCCCGGCCTGTGATGCGTGTGCCCTGTTGTGGTGCCAGGCACACGTCCCCAGGAGCTGGGAGATCACTTGGACACCCCACCTCGTCTCCTGGGTGGGGAGCAGAAGGAGCAACCAGGAACATGGAGGGACAACAAATCACAGAGGCCCTGGGGCCTCACCTCATACTTCTGCCGCTTGAACTTCTCCTGCAGGTCAAACTTTTCAGCCTCCAGGTCACGGATGTTCTGCCACAGCTCCTTGGCCTTGTCCCTGTGGGAAGAGCCGGCTGGGGACAGTGCAGGGAAGGGATCCCAGGAGCTCAGTGCAGGGATGGGGCACTGATGCCAACCCCTTGCCTGCTCCCTGGGATGGGGCTCTGCAGGCTCCTTGCCCAGACAGGGATGTGTTATCGAGGCAGTGAATGGAGGGACCAGAGCCACGGGGAAGGTCGATACATATGGGGACACCCCTGTCCCATGTGTGTGAGCCTTGCTCCCTCAGGGCACGCCTGTCCCACGCGTGAGTGTGACACCCTCAGGGCATGCCTGTCCCACGCGAGTGTGACACCCTCAGGGCACGCCTGTCCCACACGCGAGTGTGACACCCTCAGGGCACGCCTGTCCCACGCGAGTGTGACACCCTCAGGGCACGCCTGTCCCACGCGAGTGTGACACCCTCAGGGCACGCCTGTCCCACCCGTGGGAGCCTGGCTCCCTCTCATGGCTGGCGCCCTCAGCTGCAGCCCGGCCGTGGTGGCCCCGGCATGGCCAAGGTGCCCGTGTCCCCCGAGGGTGTCACAGCCCATCTCCAGCAGTGCCATCGCCCCCGACTGGGCTGACAAGCCCCAGGCAGCCCTTCCCAGCCCGGGATCCTGCCCAGGAGCTGGGACCAAGACAGAGCTTCTGCCTTGGCCCTGCTCACCTCAGCTTGTCCTCACTGAGGTGGTCGATGTTCAGGGGCTTCCGCCGTTCACTGAGGATCTTCTTCTTCTTTTCCCGCTCCGTTTGCTTCTTCCCACCCTTTTTCTCTGACTGGGGAAACCATCAGTCCATCGGAGGGAAAGAAATCTGCCCAGCCTTTGCTCTCCCCCATCCCCGGTTCTGCACCCAACACCTTCATCTTCTGGGACTCCAGAAGGACCAGGTTCTCGAGGAAATTTTGGCAATAGTGGACAAGACACCCCATCCCTGTCCGTGGGGGAAGGCTGGGGCTGCCCCGGCTCACAGCAGCTCTGAGCTCACCTGGGCCCTGTACGCTCTGACCCGGCAGAGCAGCAGTGCCCTGCCTCATCCTGCCCACAGCCCCCAGGGTCTGCCAGCACCGCCTGAGGGCAGCCCAAGGCCAAGCCCTCCCCGTGAGCGCCAGGGGCTCCACTGCAGCTCTCCAGGGTAGGATCGCACCTTCTGCATGTAGCCCCCAAAGTGCAGCATGTTGGAGAAAGCTTTCTTCTTCCGTGCCTCCTCCTCAGCCCTCTTCCGTGCCTCCTCTTCCTCCTTGCGAGCTTTTTCTTCCTGCCGGGGTCAGAAGTCAGAGAGGATGGATGGACACTCAGCTCGTGTCCCCAGGCTCCCCGGGCCCATCCCGAGCCCCGTTCCCAGGGGACACTCACGGCCATGCGGGCCTGGCGCTCCTTCTCCCTCTCGCTGCGGATCCGCTGCTGCTCCGCCCGCTCCGCTCGCCGCTGCTCCTGCACAGGGAGGGGACGTTGGCTTGGACACGCCAGGGAATCTGCACCCTCTCTGTTCTGAGGGACAGATCCCTGACCACAGCAGTTCTGAGAGCCCCAAGGGCAGATCTGCTGCTCCCACATCTCCCCGGGGAGCCTGTGGGCAGTGACCCTGGGGAGAGGTGCATCCCCATCCGGCACCACAGCACAGCAGCCGCCGGACCAGGAGCTTCCCAGTGACCAGGGACGGGACCCAGGGAAGGGCTGGAGCTGTGTCAGGGCAGGGTTAGGCTGGATATCAGGAAAAGGTTCTTCCCAGAGGCTGGTGGGGCACTGAACAGGCTCCCCAGGGAATGGGCACGGTCCCAAGGCTGCCAGAGCTCCAGGAGCGTTTGGACAACGCTCCCAGGGATGCACAGGGTGGGATTGTTGCAGTGTCTGTGCAGAGCCAGGGGTTGAACTCGATGGTCCCCGTGGCTCAACCCTCAGGCTCTGCCCGGGGGGGACAGGGATGTCCCGGGTCTGTGGGGAGGGATGGTGGCTGTGTGGGTGGCGACAGCCAGAGAGGGGAAAGCCGAACACGCACAATCCTGTCCTTGAGGGACAAGAGCTCCTCTTCCTCCTTCTTCCTGCTCTCAAAGTGGGCTTCGATGAGGGCCTGCAGCTCATTCAGGTCCTTCTCCATGCGCTTGCGGTGAATGTCCTGCGGGGGACACGGACAGTGGCCACAGAGCCTCCCGGAGCTGCCGGACACCGCCAGGAGCGGCGATGGGAGGGCACCGCCCCCAGGGGTGGGAATTGGGGGTACAGCTTACATCAAAATCCAGTCTCTCGCCATCTGGGATTTTGGGAGGCACCAGGTTGGGCATGAAGACCCTGCAGTGGAAGGGGAGCAGGAGGACGATGGGGCTGCAGCGGGTCTGGGACAGGACGTGTCTTTCACCCAGCCAGGGCTCCACCCCACCCTCCCCTCCGAGCCCCTCAGTGCCCAGGGATGCAGAGTGGGCACAGTTTGAGGGTGAGGAGTGCAATGCATCCTGCTGAGGGGCCAGCTGGGCAGCCCCAGAGGAAGACCAGCGGCATTCCCGGGAAGCACTCCAAGGCGCCCGCGTGGCTGGAATAACTCTGCAAGCTGCAGACAACTTGGCCAGGGCCCTTTGCCAGGGACCCTGAGCTGGCAGCCACCCCGGTGCTCCCCCAAAATGGCACAGAGGAACCGTGTGCTGCAGCGTGACGCGGCACAGGGAGCTGGATCCTCTCCTCCTGGGCTTGAGGGAGGGCGGGAGATGCTCAGGAGGGACACAAAGGGATGAAGAGGCAATGGCTGAGGACAGATCTGCCTCCCATGCTGCAGCATCCTGGGGGATCATGAGGACCCACAGCTTCCTGGCAATGGTTCACTGCCTGGCTCCTTTGGGTTTCATCCCTGGAATGCTGGGACTTGTGGAAATGTGGGACTCACGCCTGCCATGGCCAGGAGCACCCTGCAGAGCCAAGATCCTGCCTGGGCCATGGGCTCTGTATCCCAGACTGGGATGCACACAGATTTTTTTCCAGCTGCAGGGCAACTGAGCTTCTCCCAAGGAAGACACAAAATGCTTCAAAACTGCCTAAAGGCATCATTCTCGGGATTCCCTCCATGCCCCGTGTTTACCTGTCTGTTTCTCTCCCTGTTTCTCTCTCTGTTCCAGTCCCACCCTGCTCCCATGCTCTGGAGGCTCCCTGTGCCCTGCCCTTCATGGCTCAGGGTCTGTCACACGGAGCCTCTGCCCTGGCACAGCTCAGACCCCATCCCAGGGAAAACCCTCCCACACTTACTTGGGTTTGGGCTTCGCTTCACCTGCAGGACAGAAAGACGAGGTCACCGAGGGCTTTCCTTTCACACCTTGACCCAACCCCCTCACCCCGAGCCGAGCCCCCCCTGCCCCCTCCCAGCACGTGGATCATCCCCCAGCAGGGAGGCGCCGTCCCTGTGCCAGGGGACACGCGGTGCCCCAGACAGAGCTGCTGCTCCCGGCTGAGCACAGCAGCGCCTGGTGCCTCCTCAACAGGCAAAAGGAACGGGGGGGATACTGCACCTTCCCCAGGCTCCTGCTCTCGGTCTCCCTCTCCACCTGCGGAAAACAGGATGCTCTGTGTCCCTGTGGCCAGTCCTGCCCAGGAACGCTGTGGGGTGGCTCAGCCAGGCTGTCCCCCTCTGTCCCATGCTTGTCCCCACTGCAAACCCAGCTCCATCCTCCAGGATGAACAGGGAGGGAGCAGGTCCCTGATGGACATCCCTCACTCACAGATGGGTCAGGAGAGCCCCAGGTCCTCTCCAGGAGGAATCCAGACAAGCTTTGCAAGAGCTCAGGCTGGAGAAGCAGCAGTGCCACCCTCTCCTTCCATATTTTGGCTGAATTTCTGCCCGAGGCAGCACAAAACTGTCCCTCCTGTTGCCCCTGTCCTGCTGGAGGACGGGGCCAGGGCAGCTCTGCCCCATTTACTGCAGGTTCTCCCTTCAGCAGCAAATGAATCCAGCACCAAAACCCCATTACAAGGGGCCTGTCTCAGGAGATTGGGATCAGGACTGGAATGGCCAAACCATCTCTTCTCTGCTCCTGCTTTACCTTCTCCTGCAGCTTTCGTTTCATCTTCTTCTTCTGTTTCAAAAGCAATGAGAGAACATGAGCACCCCTGGGTGAGGCAGCCACATCCCCCAGCACAGGGGGTCCCGGCACCCTGACTTGGGGTCACAGCGGGATCTGATCCCGCCCTCCCGGCTGTGACAGCACGGGGCCACAGATCAGGCCACCCCAATGCCCCAAAGCCACCTCCTGAAATCCAGAGCTCTTTTGATGGTGAGACACATCAGAGCTTGATCCCAGCTCTGGAAACCCCCTTTAAGGCTATTGGACCCCTTGGTGGGACAGGCTTTACCCATTTTTGGCATTATTTCAGAGGGCTGGACCAGCAACCAGCAGCAAACACCATTTGCCTCATGCTGGTACGGCCCAGGCAGAGCAGGGAAGGGCATCTCAGCTGTGCCACCCCCTTACTGGACACCACAGATGTGGGGCAGAGCTGCCCCTGTGTGCTGATGTCCCCCTGTCACAGCCACGCTGGGACACCCCAGACCCCGCCTGGCACCCCCTGGAGCAGAGCACGGCCCAGCCAGGCCGTGGGTTCTCGCTGGCAAAGCCACGCTCACCTTCTGCCTTGGTTTCTTTGGTCTCCTCCTCTGCCTCCTCTACCTGCTCTTCCTGACCTGTGGAATAACGGGCAGGGTGAGCACGGCAGCGCCGTTCCCTGGCTCCCTGCAGATCCTGGAGTTGGGACAGCTGTGGCAGGGAGCCGAGAGAGACCCGAGGGAACCACAGGAGAGGAAACAGCGGCTCAGGAAGCAAAGGGCTCCTCTTGAACCTTTACCCAAGGGCAAACCCCCCTAAAATTAATGAAATGAGAGGGTTTATAGCCACCTCCTGGCTTGTCCCTCATTCCCTCTCACGCTGTCGTTCCCTCACGCCCCAGAAAGGGACGAGGGATTTCCATTGCTCTCCTCTAGCAGCAAACTCCAGGAGTGGCTGAGAACGTGCCTTTGGCACCTTCCCAATCTCATTTGTGACACTGCTGGAGCATTTTTCCACTGGAGGGAGCAGTGTCCCCACAGGATTCCTCCACTGGAGCCAGAGTGATGCCGGACCCGATCAGAGTGATCCTGGGGACACTTGTGGTCCCATGGCAAGACACAAGGGCAGAGAAAGAAGAGAGCAAAGACAGCAAACCACGTGCATTTGGCTGGTAGATGTAGGAGACAAGGCACAGACACAGGATGGACACACACAGAGCACAGCAGGGTGCAGGGAGAAGAGAGAGAAGTGGAAGAATGAAAGAAAACCATTCCCCAACCAGGGAGAGGCAGAAGACATCGACCCACGACTTATCCCAGCAGCAGAGATGAAATAATGAAAGGTGCAATAACTACCGTCCTCTTCCTCTATCCATTCTTCCTCTTCTGAGCCAGGAGGAGGGAAGGAATAAGCACAGGGATTAGTTGGGTGCCATGGAGCTGTGGAGCTTTGGGGTGTGTGAGACGAGGACTTGAGCACTGCAGAGGCCTCCCCCTGGGACCGCTCTTTGCTTTTATACTCAGGGTGCTCTGCCTGGCAGTGCCCAGGAGCAGCCAAAGGCTGAGCCCAGGCCCCCAGCCCAGCCCCCCAGCCCAGCCCAGCCCAGCCCAGCCCAGCCCAGCCCAGCCCAGAGCAGCTCCATGCCCGGGTTGTGTCTCCATGGGGCTGAGGCAGATGCAGGTTCGTGTTTGAGCATCACTGTCACACATTCACTGGAGGCTCCAGCTCCCGCTGGGTCCTTGGGCTCACACCTCTGCCAACACCCACGTCCAGCATTGCCAGCCCTGGTGTGAGTCAAGGGATCGCTGACAAAAGAGATCCTGAGAAAATTCCGACTGGTTTTGATCCTACTGGTGTTTCAGGTGGAGAAATCTCAAACATGGGCCTTTCCCTGGATTTACCCATTGCAGCCCAGGAGCTGATCCCCATAACCCCCCCAGCAAAACCCTGAACCCACAGCACCGGTCCCTTGGTCCTGGCAGGTGAAGCTCCTACCTTCCTCCACGTATTCCTCTTCACAGAGCACGGGTGGGCACGGGAGAGACAAGGGAAAGAAGACGAAGGTTATTGGAGTTCCTCTGACCGGGTTTTGGCCTTGGGGCAGCTGCAGGTGCTCCATGTCCTCTTACCTTCCTGCTCCCTGCAAGGCACAACAGGGATTTGCAGAGTTACACGGAGCTGCAGTAACAGGGCCTGTGTGTCCCCCAGTGAGACTGAAGGGGAATTTGGGGTTTCCTCAAGGCTGGCTCCCCTTTCTGGCAGCACAGGGCTGGGCAGCTGCTGTGTGGGTGGCTGGAAGGTGGCAGTGGGGACAGGGACAGGTCACCCTGCAGGCTGTGGAGAGCAGGAGCTGAAGCTCTGGACTGACACTTTGGCAGTGGTCAGGGTGCCCCACCAGTTTGCAGCTTGAGAAGATGCGTGACCATGGCCTGTAATCCCAGAAATGGAATCTCACATCCCATTTTTGCCCCCGAGTCCTTCCCTGACCGTGGGGGAGATGCAGAGCCTGTCCCCAGGTGTGCCCAGGGGCCAGACTGGTGACACACATGAGTCTGGCATGGCACTGAAACACCAGAGCCTTCAGGTCTGTTTTCTCTGCTGCTGGATGAGGAGTGGGAGCTGTTTGGAGCCATCCCTGTAACTGTGCAGCGCAGATGTTGAGCCCCATCTCTCCAGGATGTGCCTCATGGCCCAGCAGCCCTCACCAGCCAAAGTTGCTCTCAAATTCAGGCCTTGTGAGTGATGCTCTGGATGTGGCAGCAGGACTCCAGCACCAACGGGCTGGGGTGGCCTCAGGTTTTCCCATCTCTGTCTCACTGATTGAGACTGCAGCATTTTTAATGGAGTAACCATCCCGTGTCCCATCCGTGGGTGTGGATACAGCTCCCAGCACAAATTTCACTGCTGGGATCTGGCCCCGCAGAGGGGCGTGAGCTGGGGGTTCATGGTGGGTGCTGGGGTAACAATCAGAGCCTGCGTCCCCCAAATGGCACCCCCAAGCAAGGCTGCAACTCTGTGGGGAAGTGGGAATAGGGAGAAAGGAAGGGGTTTAAAGCCACACCACTTACTGGTCATACTCCTCGGTGACCTCCTCGGTGTCCGACATGCCTGGTTATCTGGCAGGGTTCGAGGCAGATTGGAAAAGTGAGGGTTAGGAGCGAGATAAGGACCAGCACAGACTGTCCTCAGCTCCAGGACAGGGGCACAGAGATGCTGCCCCTCTCCAAAGCACTCAGAGCCCCGAGCTGTCCCCAGCTGGCTGTGACAGCCTTATCTCAGCACAGATAAGGCTCCCGCTCCCCTCCTGTGCCACGACCACAGCTCGCCCCAAACAGGAGGCAGGAGATTGGACACAGCCTCCTGCCACACCGATAACTCTGTCAGGAGCCTGTCCAGGGCACTCAGCTCCCCTGGCCTCAGCCCTCTCAGGGGCTGTTTGCTGAGGGGGCAGGAAAATCACCCCATTACAGCATTCAGCTTGTTTTGCTTCCTGACTATTCTTAGCTGGGCTGAAACTCTCAGGAACGAGCTCTTATCTCAGATTCACAGCCCTGCACCAGGCACAGCACAAAACCTCAGCAAAGCCTCCCAGCCCAGCCCTCCGAGTGCAGAACGTGCTTGGGGATGGGGCAGCCTGGGCTCAGCAGGAGCATTTCTCCCCTGTGTGCTAGAGGGGATAAGTCACAGCCTGGTTTGGTAACAGAGCTAAAACCTCTGCAGAAACAGCCATTCCTCTTCCCAGCACATCTGCCTCCCTCCCAGCTATGCTCAGGAGGACTTTGCTCGTCATCTCCCCTCATGTAACCTTCACCCAGTGCTCCAGTGTGGGATCTGCACCCACCAGCCCCACCCCCNGTGCTCGTGCCAGCCCTCAGCAGGGCTGAGATGCCACAGGACAACGCAAGGCAGCTCTGGAAATAACTTCCATGTGCTGAACCACCTGTTCCCAGAGCAGCGCTGCTTCCCTGCTCCTGCTGCCCGGAGTCTGGGAACAACTGCTCCTGGCGGCATCTGTCGAGCATTCATTACCCGGGATGGGTAGGACAGGCCTCAGGAGTGCTTATTCAAGATGTGAATCCAGGGCTGGAATGCTCAGGCACGGGAAAGAGGCATTCCAGGAGGGAAGCCTGGGCATAGCCACGGCTCAGGGGCTCTCTAATCTCACTGTGACTCACAAGGTGCTTTTTGGAGACAAATGAAGTCAGAACTCGGCCCCGTCTGCCCTGGGGCCACCTCGTGGTTCTGCTGTCGCTGTTCCCTTTCTTTTGATGGATCCAGTGCTTGGCTCCAAGCACCCCCTCCAGCCCCATCCCTGTGATCTCTGCTTCCCCCCTGAACATCGGTTCCTTCTTCTCACCCAGGCTCAGCTTGGTCCTGATACCCCAAATCATTCATGTGGCCCCTGAGTTCCCAAGGCTCCACGTCATGTCATGACACAGGAGCAGAGGATCCCTCCTGGTCACAACAGCGCAAACATCTGAGAGCTTCTTCCTACATTCCCGTGCCCCCCTCTCTCACACATCGTTAGAGCCCACAGAGCTGAGGGAGCAGCAACAAGCCCAGCACAATTAAGAGGGTACACAAGAAAAAAAGTGGTTCTAGGAAATATTTATCCATCCCCTGCACAGAAACACATAAACATTTCCATTAAAGCTTGGAAATCTTGGTAGAATTATGAGAGCCCAGCAGACATTCCAGAGCTGAAGAGGAAACACTGCAGGTGTTATTGACTGCAAAAAGTCTCCCATAATTTGCTGTGTATTAAACAACCCAGATATTCCTCCTACTCCTTGAAATCCCCCTTTCCTTCAGCTCAGGGCTGGCTGCTCACGCCTCTTGTGGCTGAGTTAGTCCTTCACAGTTCTCGGTCTCTGCTGCCTAGACACAGAGCTCCCATTTCCCACCATTTGCTCCAGGAATGGGTCATGTCCCCGCTCCAGTCCTGTTTGACAGGGTCAAACCTTGTACAGGAGCATCCCACCCCTAACTCACCCCACGGGCTGCCAGAGAGCCAGCGCCAGGCTGGCCACGGGCATCACATCCCTGCTGTCCCCTCCAGAGACACAGGGAATGGGAATCCATGAGATTCCCCCAGAAGCAGGGCAAAAATCCATCTCAGCCACCCGGGCCCGCTCCGGGGTGGTTCAAAAGGCAAATTGCAAATACAGTTCGCTGGAGAGGGTCCTGGTGCTTTATCCGCGGGAATTCCCTCATGGCATAAAACATCCCAGAGCAAGTGGCTGGGGAGACCATGAATCCTGAGCCAAATCCCTCGCAGGGATGGGTCCGCATCCAGCGCCTCCCAGCCCGGGAGCGGCACCGCCCCGGCCTTACCTGTGCGCCGGGGGTCCCGGGGAGCCGCGGGGGAGCCGGCGGGGTCTGGGAAAGGCTCTTTGGGGCAGGAGGCTTTAAGGGGGCTCCAGCGCCCACCCCGGGGCGGGCAGCGCCGGCAGGAATGTGCCCGGCGCCCAGCGAGGAATGCAACACTTGTGAGCTGCTATTTCGGCAGGCGCGGCCCCGGCCCCCTCCGCCGCTCCCCCTTCCCCCCCACGAGCCCATATAAGCCCAAGCTATTGTGTGGCCTCAGAGATTTGCTATTTTAAACCCTCCGGAGCGAGATACGTGAGTGCCCGAGGGGCTGACACGAGCCAGCCCAGCTGTCACCCGCGGCCCGACGCTGATAAGGCAGCGCTGCCACCAGGGCAGGAGCAGCCCCTGCCCCGCAGCCCCGACCCGGCTCCCGCAGCCGCTGCACCGAGCTCGGGATGCTCCAACGGGAAGGGAAGAGTCTCGGCTGCTTTCAGCCCCCACGGACACATTTGGTTGAGGTTTTTCCTTATTTTCCCCTTCTCGGGGGAAGGGAAATGAACAGTTCCCAGTCTCAGCCCAGGAGCAGGTGACCAGGGGTGTCTTAGAAAGAGCAACTTTTATTAGAAAAAAAAAAGCACAGAGAAAACCAAGTCCTTCCCAAAGCCCAACAAGCAGGATCCGGTCCAGGGGCAGCAGCAGATTCCCACACCAAATTTGTCACCACAGTGGTTGCCCAAGACACAGCCCAAACCCAAAGAACGGCTCCAAGGGGGATTGGAGCCCTTTGCCCATGGCACCCTAAAGCCTCAGGAGAGCATCTCCCATCCCTGCTGGGTGGGCTCGGCAGCCCAGGGAATGCAGGGTCATGGGCTGCACAGCCACAGGCAAAGGGCTCAGGAGGAAGGGCGAGAGGGAAATGGGGCCCAGCACAGGGCCCTCAGCTACATGAGACCCCAAAATAGGGCCATGGCCATGGCCAGGGCCAGCCCACCCTCCCTGGATCACCGAATGAGGGGGGGTCACTGCTTGTAGGGGCGGGGGATGGCAGGGACAAGTCTCTGGTTCAGCTGTGTGGGGAGGGAAGCACCAGGGCCAAGGTGCCCCCTTCTTCCTTGAGGCATCTCCGAGAATTTGTGTGACTTCACAAACATTTGTGTTTGGCTGGGTCACTCCGGCAGTGCCAGCCTGGCAGGGGGGTGAGCTCTGCCTGCCCCACCTCCCCCCAGGCAGCGGGGACAGACACGGTCCATGGCTGTGCAGCTGGGACTCCCTCGGCCAGGCAGCTTCTCGCCTCACTGCCACCTTCCAGCTGCCAGGGAGCCCTGGGGGCATCCCCTCTGCAAGGGCAGTCTCGGGGCACAGGCAGAGATCAGGAGCAGAAGAGCAGAGTGCTGGGGGCAAACAAGGCAGGAGTTTGCCTTCAGCATCTGCAGGGAGCCCCCAGGCCTGGACATCCCCAGACGGGCAGTGAGTGGGGAGAGGGGGCATAGGGAGACACTTCCAGGCTTCTTTCTTCCCATCCCACGAACAGAGGACCCGGTGACGTGGGCTGCGCCCACATGTGGCACGGGGGACTCGTGGCTGTGGCTGCTGGACGGTTGGGCAGGGCTGGGCTTTGATCTTCAGAGCAAACCAGTGTTTCCCACATCATCTGATCTTACAACTGGTTATTGCAACTGGAAAAGAAAGCAGGAACCACTGAGGCTGTGCCTGAGGCTGCAAACCCCCCCGAGGCAGCTGCTTCAACAAGGACCGTGCCTGTCCCCAACAGGGGATGGGGCAGGCAGGCATCCCCTAAATCCCACCACATTTGCCTCCCTTCTCCTCTCAGACCAGAGTCCTCTCACGCTTACAGATGCCTCCAGTTGTCCCCTCCTGCTGGCTCCCCCAAGTCACGGGGTCCTGATGACCCCCATTCCCCCATATCCTGGTTCCCTCACCCCTGCCCTGTGGATGATGCACCACAGGACCAGTGGGCAGGTCCTGGCCCTGCTCCCCTCACAGGATTCACCAGGATTCGGAGCAGCTCCATAACTACCTTGGTGTCTCCAGGGGTGTCTCCAGCCTGCTTTATCCAGACGTCTCGCTTGGCCAGGCTGTTGATTCTCCTGATTTCCTGCAAACAGGAGAGTCAGAAGTGACACAAGAAGGGTTTCCCCATACATCCTGTGCAGTGCTGCCTTGGTCTGACTTTACCCAAACCTTGAAGCACACACTGTCCAGGTAAAACCAGCCAGCTTTGGGATCCCATACCTGGGATACTCTCAAACCCAAGTGCAGCCCCAGCCCACAGAGCTGGAGCAGGTGTTGTTGTAGGAAAAGTGATCAAGGAGCTGCAAGCTTCACCCAGGAGTGACCCCAGGAGCAAACCCTTTCCTGGCACAGCCGCCTGGCATGGACACGCCTGGGCAGTGCTGATCTCCCAGCCCAGCCTGGACTTGCCTTCCCCGGCTGCGGGGCTGGGCTGGAGCGGCCCCTCCTGGCCCGGGTGGCTGCAGGAGGCTCTGCTGTGAGCAGTGAGAGCTGCCCGGGGCTTGCTGAGCCCCTCCTTTCCACGGACAGCAAACCACTCTGAGGCCAAGGGCTCTCCTGACCCTCTCCTGCACATCCACGTCTGTGGAGTGATGACCTCTGGGTCCCCTTAGCTGGACACTTTGCTCCCACAGCCACAAGACACCCCATTTTGGGGGCTGGGATCCACATGGGGGTGCAAATGGCCCCAGAGCACACAAGCACCAGGAGCCCTGTGCACTCACAGCTCTCCAAGCCCCTCAGAGCCGAAGCACCGAGCACACGGCTCAGCTCCCGCTGGCCTGCAGGCAGAGCTGCTCCTACAGACACTGGTGGAGATGGGATCACGCTGGGGTGATCTCTCACAGGGAACAGGGTCAGGTACCCCTGCGTGTCCTGGGATGTGCACCCAGCTGGCTCCTGCTCCCTCCTCACCCCACCAAGGGCTGGAATCAGCTGTCTGGGGCATTTTGGGATCAGGATTAGGGCACGGCAACAAGCAGAGCCCTGATATCTCAACATGGTGGCCCTGCAGCACCCAGACCTCCAAACCTTGCTAAACTGCTCTCAAAGCCTTTAATGGGTTCAGCCAAGGGGTCATCCCCCCTTCAACCCCCCCCCCCCCCTCAGATGCAGGGCCATGTCCTGTCAGGCTGCCTGGTCCCAGGGCTGTTACTCGAGGTGTTGGCACACGCCGGTACCTTGCTGTTTTCCTCCTTGGCAGGCTCCTGAGTTCGGCTGATCCACAGATTAATGCGGGATGTCACTGACCCCGGGATCTTCAGGTTGTCCTGCGGCACGGGGAGGGACACGGGGGTTACAGCACCAGCTCTCCCACTGCCCGAATGTCACCCGAGCCATGCCCAGGGCACGGGGAGACCGAGCGGAGCTGCAGCAGGCAGAGCCCAGCCCACACCTTGGCTCCATCCCAGCTCCTCAAATTCCAGCGCTCGGCGCGAACCCACACAGCGCTGGGGCAGAGTTTTGGTGCCCAAATCCAGCCCTGGCACCCAGGTCCCACCCACCCCTGCAGCAGCCTGCCAGGCTGAGCCCGGGTACCCGAAGAGGGGAAGGTTCGCCCCAAAAGCCGGTGCCTGCCGTGGCACAGGACCCGCTGCGAGGTCCCCGCCCTACTCAGATCCTGCCTCACCTTCCTGAGAGCCGCTGGCTCCGCCTTGCTGGGAGCACTTCCCTCGAAGAAGTTGCGCTTGCTCGCCACCCCGTCCGAGGAGAGCAGGCGGCCCTTCTGGGCGGGCACGGAGGATTTCACCCCCTCTGAGCGCTGGGAGAGAGAGGGGGGTCAGCAGGGCCGTGCTGCACCCCCAGCGGGAAAAGCCAAGTCCTGCTTCTGGCTCACATTCTGAGCCCCTCCGGGTCTTCTCCCTCCCTGTCCATCACCAGCTCACAGCCTTGTCCAGTGATTCCCCTGCAGGACCATGCAGCATCCCCATGGCCCTCTCCAAAGAACATCCTCTCCCCGCTCCTAAAGGGGAGCCTGGAGGCCCAGGCCTGAGGCCCATCCCTTTTTCTGCCTCGGACCGTCTCCTTCATCCCCACCAGCTCTGCTGCTCGGTGCAGCTCAGTCCCTCCCCTCCCCACTCAGCTCCAGGCCACCCCTCTCCCCACACATCCCTCCCACTGGGCTCTGCTGAGGGCCTTTGGTACCTGCACAGCCGAGTTGTACTTTTCCAGCTTCTCCCCAATGGTGCTGTTGCTGCCTGGGATCCTCAGACTCGCACTGGTGAAGGAGAGGGAAGAGTTGAAAACAGTTCCCTCGGGATCTCCTGGGACTGAGCCCGTGCTCCTGGGGGGCCACCCTGTCCCACCCAGGCACTCCTGCATCCATCTGCCAAGTGAGCCCAAGCAGCTCATTCCCTGCTGGTGACTGAGATCCCTGGGTTTCACCACCTCACCGGGGCCACTCCGTACACGGAAATACCCCGGAGCTGCTCAGCCTGCCCCGGGCTCGGCTCTGCCAGCCCCGACCTGCATCGTCCCGGTGTCAGTGCGGCTCTGCCTACGGCGTGCGCAGGGCAAGCGTCACACCCGCCCATGGAGGTGTGGAGGACCCTCTGATCCGGCCACCAAAGCCAGGGCAGGTTGCTCATGGACCTGTTCTGATGTGCCCAGGGATGGGACCTGTTGTGGTGCTCGACACGTCACCCCTCCCCTGCAGACACGAGCACTGACACGGAACTCCACGACCCAGGAGATAGCGGGGGATTGCTGGGGGATGCCGGAGCGACCTGGGAGAGTGGAACACATCCCTGGCCATGGCAGGGCTTGGGACAAGATCTTTAAGGTCCCTTCAAACCCAAACCATTCCGTGATTTCAGGATCTCATTCAGGTGCAAGCTGCACGTTGGACATTGTCGTGTCCCCTCCCACTGCCTGCTTAGCCCGGCACCCTGGGGACCAATGTCCAGCAGATCTGTGCCAGGGCACTCACTGCCTCCCAGCCCCATCACCTCCTCCTCCCCTGGAAAACAAAGGATGGCAATTCTTGCCCAGCAAGACCAAAGCAACACGACGAGAGGTGCTGACCTCCTTGTGAGAGGGCTTTGGCTTTCCTCTTTCTGCTTCCTGGAGATGATCTGGAAGACACAAGGAGAGGAGATATTGCTGTGAACTTCGGTGATCAAAGATAAGCATGGGAGAAACTCTCTCACTGATCTCCCCCAAGAAAGCTCCATTTGCACCCACACCAGAGCTTATCTCATATCTCAAAGCTCCCCAGACTAAAGATGCTCTGCAGTGATAACAGTTTTATTCCAAATAAAGCCCCATGGAAGTCAATCAAGCATAGCCAGTCAGCCCTGACTCACAGCAGGGAGGATCTCCACAGTTCTTGGTTTTCCCAACCTCTCCAACCACTTTACTCCAGAGATCATTGTTAAAATTGAATATATTCACAGTAACAAGGGAGGAGAAGGAGCATGGATGTTATTTTTATCCTGTGCTTTCAGATAAGACTGGAAAGGCCAGAAGGTGGATGGTAATTCCTGTGGCTCTGGAAATTCTGAGGACAATGAGCCCCCTGTTTTCTCATCACCTCCCACAAGTTTCCTGGCCAGCACAAGGCGTATGAACATGGACATGTTCATCCTCACATGCCTTTGTCAGACATGGAGAAGGAAAACAGGGGGAAGGCAGAAGCAGAACTGCAATGCCCAGTCCAGGGGTGGATTTTGAACACCATTTTGAGAACAGGCTCTGCCCACATAATCCAGAGGCCAAAGCAACCCTTCTTTCCCCCACCCTCCATTGCCTCAATGGAATTCTTTGCCCACCTGCTTTAGCTCTTACCCGAAAGGAGACAGTTCTTGGGCTGGTCCGTCTGATGGAGCTGCTGTAGGTGACGTGAGTTGGAGAAGGGTCTGGCTTTTCTGCAGGCTCATCTCGGGTGGGAGACAGCTGGATCACCTGCTTTGAGGGGTTCCTGGACGGCTGCTGAGCAAAAAGGAGACATCAGGTGCACCCCTGCAGAGTCTGCAAGGAAGGCTGAGGTGCAGGAGCAGAGCAGTCAGGGTGGGAACGGGGTTGAACGTGGGAGTTTGAAATCGAAATCCTCCAAAGGTTTCGTGCCTCATTTGGACATACAAAGCCCCAAACAGCTCTTCAGTGACACCGGGATGGCAATCAGAGGGGCTTGCTGGAAAGGGGATCAGGACAGTGCAGGCCAGGGAGGGAAAGGAGGTGGTGGGACCCTGTCCCCCACCTCGTGATTTGCAGCCCCAAAATCCCTCAGGTCCCCTTTCCCTCCTGATACTTTTGGGCTGTCCCTCTCCCTGGTCCTTCCAGCACCCAGGACCTCACACCCTCCCTTGGTGCCCTGTCCATTCCTGCTCACCTGCTGCTCTGGAGGTGAGGTCACTGCCAAGGTTTTCTCCTCCATGCTGCGGTTTCCCACCCTGGTGAGGATCTTCACCTCCCGGAGCCGGCAGCTCCCCACCTCTGGCGGGTCCTTCCACTCCTTCCTCTGCTCCCCCTGAGGAGCCCACACTCCTTGTTCTTTGTCCTCGAGCCGTCCCCTCACCACCACCTTCCTCTCTGATGCTGGCTCCGGGTTCTTGTCTCCTGGTGGGTCCCCTCCGTCCTTGGCCGCATCCTGATCCCGCTCTGCAGCCTGGCTGCTCCCCTGCCTCCTGCGTGGCTGTGGCCCAGCCTCCAGGCAGATTTCTCCCACCCCTGGCTCCTTCTGCTCCTTCTCCTGCCTCAGTTTTTCGGACACGGGCGGGGGGCACCTTGTCCGTCTTCCTTCTTGTGTCTTCAGCACCTCCGAGAGCTTTCGCTCCTCCCCGTCCTCCGGAGACTGCGGCTTCACCAGGGATGGAGGTCTAGAGACAGGGACAACATGGGAGGAAAACCTCAGCATCCCGGGGCCAGAGGGACGGCTTTCATGCTGCGAGTGAGGCAAAAGGCTCTGGGGACGGACATAAAAATCCCACCAACATCCTGGAGTCCTCCCTGCAGACCAGGACTTGCAGCCACCCTCATCCTCATCACCCCAGCTTGGCTCTCTGAGAACAAGTTTGGACTAAAAGCCCTTTTTTTCCTTTTTTGTGGCAGAGATGAAGCATTTCTGCAGCCCCACCCCAGGACATCCACCAAGTCCTGTGCCAAGGAGATCCAGGCTCAGGGCAGGGTGCTGGGTGTGCTGCTGGATGAGGTGTGGCTGTGGCTCTTCACTGGACTAGGAAAAATCCCACCATCTTTAAGTGGGAAGTGTTGGTTGGAAGTCAATCTGCTCTGGCAAGTCCAACCACAGTCCCAACACAACCTGAGGTAAAAAGCTATTTCCCCTCCTTTCCCCAGGCAAACAGGCACGAGGTCCAGGAAGGGGTAGGAGGACACCTGGCCAGGGCCATGCAGGCTGGGCCTGCACAGTTTCAGGATTGGGAAGGAGATGGAATAACATTTGCCCTCCTCCTGAACTGCAATCACCACATGGCCAGCCTGTGCCAGCACCAGGGAAGGGGAACTTGTCCTTCCCACCCGGTTTTTAGTCATGTCCAGCCCCCATCCAACCGCATCCAACCCAAGCATCCTAACTCCATCCTGTCCAAAACACAGAAACACCTTTGGAGTGTGAGTCTCACTGTGGACACATTGGACATTTCCAGGATCCATTTAGAGAGTGGTCAGATTGTGCAAGGGCAGCCTGGTCCCAGAGCACCTCCAAATCCCAGCTGCCTGCAGCCAGAGACTTTGGAAGCACTCCTGGAAAGCCCTTGGGTCACGTCCCCACTTCAGCAAAGGTCACACCACATCCCTGCAGGGTTCAGAGGAGCGGCACAGCCCGGCAGGCTCTGCATGCTCTGCCCTCGGGCCCTGCAGGGGTGGGCACCTCTCACCTCTCACCTCTCACCTGTGTCAGCTCCCATCCGGGCACAGTCAGCCCCCGCCTGGGCTCAGCCCTGGCACCAGCCCCCCCGGCTCTCCCGTGCCGTGGGACACTGAGCCCACCAGAGACAGCCCCCCCTTGTGCTCCTTCTGGGGGGCCCATCCTCCCTCCCAAAGGCCCCTTGGACTCCAGCTCTTCCCATGGCTCAGCCCTCCCTCAGCCGGGAGAGATTCCCACCAAGTGCAGCGGCGGCTGCGAGGGGTCAGTGCCAGGAGCCAGGCTGATGCCAGCAGGACCCCACAGACCTGCTGGAAGCTGGGCTGGCGTCTTTGCCAGGGCTGGGAGGTTCCTCATCCGTGGACGTGGAGGACAGCAGGTTCCGGTGCCTTCGCCGGCGCTCTCTTTGCTGCTCTTCCTCATCCTCAAGGGTCCTCTGCCTGGCCAGGCTGTTCGGGAGGAAACACAAGGACATGGGGAGGTTGTGTCCTGCATGAGGAGCCTGGTGCCGGACAAGAAGGGAACTGGAACACCAAGGGGCTGATGGAAGTCACCTCGCTGGAGGAGAGGGATGTCAAGATGAGCCAAGTGTCACAAAGTGCTCTCACTCCAACCAGCTGATGCAGGCACTTCCCAAAACAAGCACTTGACTGCACAACTCCTAATTTCTCCTGCTGGAGGGAGCACTCATTTAAAAGGAATCCCTGTATTAAGCAAACCTTCCAGGGGCAGGATATTGAACCTGTAACTCGGCCAGACCAGGACCCTGAAGCTACCACACAGACCTCAACCACACAAACTGGAAGGGTAACTGGAAGCGGCACAAGATTTTAGCCCAAAACACAAGTTGTGGTGATGGCAATTTAATTTTTATAGAGCAGAGAGCCTCAGATGCAAAAGTATCACAGGCTGAAGGCAACTGGTGAGAGACTCTGCCTGAGGATGGGACTGGCAGGGCTCCTCTTCCTCCCTGCATGGGGCTGGACTGGGAGTTGTTTATAACCACAGATTGAACCAAAGGTTTGTAATCATCTTTGAACATTTTATTTTGCACAAGCCAAATGTGTTGTTTATTTTTTTTAATAAAATGCCACTCTGAATAAAAAGTTGTCTGGAAAACACCAGCTCTCCCATGCTTTCTCTGTGCCAAACCTGCCCACCCTCTGTGCCGCTGCACGAACTGTGTTGGAAAATATTTTTGTTGGCTGGATGGAGCTTTTCCCAGCAGTGCTCATTTCCCCCAGCACGGGTCCTCAATCAGCCCCAAACACTGCAGGGAACCTCTTGGAGCCGCCGGCAGCCCGGGAGAGGCTCCCTGCGCAGGGTCCGTGCCAGCACCTCATCCCAGCTCCGTCCAGAGCCATCCAGGCTCAGGGTTTGCTTTGCATTTGACTTTTGAGAAGGTGAAAGTCAGAGGGGTCGGGTCGCGTTACGGCGAGCGCGGCCGCGGGGACTCGCGGGTGGTTCCGAGTTACTGTGTAATCAGAGCCGGTCATAAATTAAACCACTTTACCCCCCGCGAGTGTTTGCGGCTTCTGTTCTTCCTGCTCGGGGCAGGCGGGGAGCGCGGCGGGGCCAGCGGAGCGCGACCGCAGCCCAGGGGGGACGGGACTCGGCTGAGCGCTCAGGGCTGGGGACGGGGCTGGGACAGGGCTGGGGACAGGGCTGGGGACAGGGCAGTGCCGGGCTGGGGACAGGGCAGTGCTGAGGACAGGACGGTGATGGGGACAGGACAGACGGGGCTGGAGAAGGCTGGGATGTGCCCGGGGAGCATCCCCAGGTGGGGACAGCCGCGCTCCGTCCCCGGCCGGACTCTCCCGGCTGTGCTGAGCCTGTCCCCGTGCGCGCAGCTCAGGGGCCGGGAGGCAGCCCGGCTGTGTTCGCGCAGCTCCGGCGCTTTCCGGGCGGCGATCCCTGCACACGCATTCCCAGCCGGCAGGTGCCCGGGCGGTGGGACACACACCTGCCGGTGCCTGTGCACTCCTGTCCCTCGGGCGGTGACGGCGCTGACACCGGGGCCCATCCAGTGACAGCCTTGTGTTTACACACACGGGCTCCTTCGAAATGAAAACGGGATTTTCCTGCCTTCAATCCCCTGGGCTCCTTCTGAGGCAGCACACAGCCTGGCACCGTCCACAGGCAGCTTCTCCTTATTTGTAATTAAGCGATCCACCCATTAGGCTGTGGATTTGCTCTGCCAGTCTTTCCCTCCTCTTTTCAAAGAGGGTTTTATTTTTCACTGTCTTACCTTTTTAAACCTCAAAGAGATGAGTAAAAGAGTTTGGCAAATGTCCCTGCCTTGTCCTCTCCTGCCCTGTTAATGATTAGTGCAGAGATTTCTGACATTTCTGCTGTTTCAGTGCTGCCTCATCTAATGAGAGCTCAGGAACTGCCTCACAGGGTTGTGAAACGTGGGGTGCAGAGTCAGCTGGGCCTGTGTAGGGAGAGGTCCATGGCTCAGGGGAGATGGATCTGGATGGGGCTGGAATGGCCTCTGGATCTGTCCCGTCCATGGCAGCGGCAGCTGAGAGCTGGCAGCCTCTGAGCAGTGGGGTCTCAGTTAAAATAAGGAAGTTTTTCCCTGTGAGGGTGGGGAGGCCCTGGCACAGGTTGCCCAGAGAAGCTGTGGCTGCCCCATCGCCTGGAAGTGTCCAAGGCCAGGTTGGATGGGGCTTGGAGCAACCTGGAATAGTGGAAGGTGTTGCTGCCTAGGGCAGGGGGTGGAGTGAGATGGGCTTTAAGGTCCCTTCCCACCCAAACCAGTCTGGGATTCCGTAAGAAACCAGCACCACACAAAGACAGCACTGAGGGCCGCTGGGGGTGTTCACCTGGAGAAGAGAAGGCTCCAGGGACACCTTAGAGCCGCTTCCAGTGCCTAAAGGGGCTCCAAGAGAGCTGGAGAGGGACTTGGGACAAGGGCCTAGAGGGACAGCATAAGGGAGAATGGCTTCCCACTGCCAAAGGGCAAGGTGAGATGGGATATTGGGAAGAAATCCTTCCCTGTGAGGGTGGAGAGGCCCTGGCACAGGGTGCCCAGAGAAGCTGTCCCAGAGAAGCCCTGGAAGTGTCCAAGGCCAGGTTGGACAGGGCTTGGAGCCGTCTGGGATAGTAGAAGGCATCCCTGCCTTTGGCAGGGTGTGGGACTGGATGAGTTTTAAGGTCCCTCCAACCCAAACCTTTCTGGGATTGTATGACTTCCCCTTTCTCACACCCACTATGGAGGTCTGCAATTCAGTCTCAAAGCCATCACATCCGCTTGGACCAGGATTCCTGCACTGATTTGTGGGAGAGCAGGGCTGTGTTTGAGTCTCCATCACTGCTCCTGCACAGCCAAGGCCAGCGGGGCTCCCTGGGGTCTGCAGGAGGTCCAAGCTGACCTCACTTCGCTCCAGCCTCGTGTGAGCCCCTACTCACCCCAGGATGCCCAGGAGCCTCCCACACCCTGGCTCCCATCAGAGCCAAGGATCACACTTTGGGAAGGCTGAGGGAGCCGGCGGTGCTGCGGGGATTGCTCAGGGATTGCTCAGGGATTGCTCAGGGATTGCTCAGCCACTGCCTCTGAATCAGGGCTGGCTCAGCACAGGATATGCTGCAGCCTCCGCAGGGCAGAGCGGGACACACACCCAGGGGCTTGATGGGCATGGGGCGAGTGGAAAACTCTCCAGCCAGCTCCAGAGCAAGTCTGGAGGTACAGCCCAGACAGCCTGTACCCCAAAGAAAAGCAAAACAGACCCAAAATATATCCAGCATGGGGCGAGAATACATTTCCAGGTAACTCCTCTGTGCAGTGCTCAGCTTCCCCAGGCAGCAGAAACAAAAATGCCTCTGATCTTGCCCACCCACAAGAAACTTCAGCAGGGCCAAGCTCTCCATGGGGCTGGCATCACCTCTGCAAACAACAAACACCACCCCAGGGCAGCTGCTCCCTCTTCCCATCCTCCCCAAGACCCCTCGGCCCCCAGCAGCCCACCCCCACCCCTCCCTGCCGCCGATGCGAAGGGTTAAGCATTAAACCACAGCACCTACCTGGAGAGATCGGACCAGTTCCTTCTGCTAAAGGACATTCCTGCTTCCCGCGAGTTTCAGAGAGCCCCCAGAACCCGAGCAGGCATCCAGGCCAAGGCGCCGCGGGAGTCGCAGGGATCCGCGCTGCCCGGAGACTCTGCTCCCGAGGAGGGAGGAGAGAGGGCGGGAGGAACTCCCTGCAAGGTTATTTCCCTGTGCACCTTTACCCTGCCTGCCACCCGCTCCCCACCAGCCGCATCACATGGCTCCTTATCTACCTGACACAGGCAGGGCTGTGATTTGCGTGCCAGCGGCGCGGGGCGAGAGCCGCCCTGCCCAGCAGTGCCACGCAAAACCAGAGCCCTCCCGGCTGCCCGGCTCCGAGCGGGGACCCGCGCGGGGCTCCAGCCATCCACGTCTCCCGGGCTTTCGGAGACAACTCCCTGCGGAGAACCTGTTCTACCAGCCCTCTCCACCAGTCAACAACTCCTCCAGCCCGGTGGAGGAGGTGAATTACCCTGGGCTGAGTGGGAGGAGGTTGGCTCCCGGGGATCCAAAACAGTCATTAAAACACCTCCGGCTGGGCGCAGTCCAGCCCTTTCCAAAGAGCATGGGAGGGTCCCCCGTTCCTTTCAGCCCTTTCTGGATGTCTTGGATGGAGCTGTCAAGGCCTCCCCATCCTTACGGGCTTTGCTGCAGTAGTGAGCACTCACAAAGTCTTGGGGGAGAGGGCTGTGCATGGGGGGGATCCAATTTTTGGGTGCTGAAGCCAGGAGGAAGAGCAGCTGTGTGCCCAGGTTCATCCCCTACCTGGACCCAGCCCGTCAAACCCATCGCCCCCTCTGGGCTTGCCCCGAGACCCCCAGGCTTACACAGGGCAACCCCCTCCTTCCCAGGGCTCGTGTGAAGCCACAGGGCACTGCCTTTAGTGGGGGAACGGTGGGATTGTCTTATCGGGGGGTGGGGGGCCCAGGCGACAGCAGAGCCGGGTCCCAGCCCGGATTTTACCGCAGCACAGCCAGGACCCCAGTGGTCCCTCTCTTCGGGCAGCCGGGCACCATCCCAGCAGATCCCTGCGGGAAATGTCACCCAGGACCCCCTGAGTACAGCCTCAGTCCCAGACCCCAGTGAGAGCCATCCCTCCTCGGGAGGGATCCCGAGGAACTGGTTGTGAGGCTGGGCTTGCCCTGCACGCCTCCAGCCCACAGGGGTGTGCCGTGACCTGAGCGAGGATTTTAATCAAAGGCTCCTGATTAAAATCCCATTTCTAAAAGATAGCCCTGTCAGATGAGCCGCCCGCTCCGAGCAGGGCTCCTTCCCTGCTTTGCTTTCTTCAAGCAGTAATCGCTTCTTTCAAGTGTTTTCGTACACACAGAGAATTCAGCCAGTTGGGACATAAGGGAAAAAAAATTACTTAAATAACCTTGCAAGCATCCTGCTAATTGCTGGCAGACTAAATATAGCAGCCCAGCAGCAGCAGCTCCTCCAAAGCAATAAAGCTCTGTGATTAATGCACGCCGAGCACGGCGCTCACAGAACTCATTGCCAAAGGATAGCACTGGAGCTCGGGACTTAGCAGGGTTTCCCAAAGGATTAGACCGAACGTGGCAGTGAAAGAACACCCCCAGCTAGGATCTACACGGCAAAATAAAACCTCCCAGTCTGCGATTCCTTGTATTACTAAGATGAAGAAATTCTAGACAGGCATTTAGAGGCTGGGGATTAGGCAGAGGATGAGCCTGGCTGACACTCACCCCCTCGCTCACACTCGTCCCTTCCCTGGGCTTTGTTTGCAGCTCAGAAACCTTTTGAGCTGAACAGAGTTCCCTCTTTACCCAAGATCCCTCAGAGAGTTTTTCCTCCATGGGTTTGCCCACCTTCCCTGAAACCCAAGAAAATTGTCAGTACAGAAAATATCCTTCAGTAAGAAGTTCCCAAGGCCTATTCCCAATGCTGGAAAAACTCCTCCTTTAGCATGGATGGGTCCTGCTGAGCTGTTTGGCAGCACAAGGCATTGATCTCTCGTGACTGGAGATCTTTGCTGCCATGGAGCTCCTGCTTTCCCTTACATTCTTCATGTCTTTTCATGTCCATCATAATCCCAAGATATCGCTTCCAAGGAGGCAAAGCAAGCCCAGAGCCTCTCATCTCATATATGCATATATTTTTCCCATTTTTCCCTGTGTGTCACTTTATACTCATGCAAACATCCTTTGCCATTTTATCCTCAAACTCCAAGTCCTGCCGGATCCTTCTGAACATCTTCAACATCAGACTTCACCTCTGCTGTGCTGAAAACACAGGAATTATCAGCAGATTGTTATCTCACTATTATTTCCTCTCTGCTGGTTGATTATTGAGCTCCGTTTGGACTTTTCCTCTTAGCTGTGCTTGACCTAAAGGTCTTTCTGGAAACCCAGGAAAACGCCTGTCTCCCAGGTCTCTCTTATCCATGAACTCATTGATGCCTCCAGCAAACAAATCACTTTGTGAGCCTGGATTTCCCTATTTCCCAAGCTATTTAGGGCACCCTGAGCTCATCCCCAAAGCCCAGCCCAAGCTGCAGGTCCCCAGAGCTGAAGGTGAGGGAATCAGGTGGAGCCTATGGGGGAAGGGATGCCCATGGGAACCAGTCTGACATTTATCCAGCCCCGCTCCCTGCTCCAGGCTGTCCTCTCTGCTGCTCCTGGAGGGGAAGGCTCTGTGCTCATGGCAGAGGCAGCAGAGCCCCAGGATGTGCTGGGAGCAGGGAAGATCCAGGGCCAAACCCTTCTCCCCTGCTCTGCCCAGGGAAGCTGCACCTGCCCGAGGAGCAGCCCAGACCTTCCCCTGGTGTGATCAGCAGAACTCATTTATACCCTCTCAGGAGCTGGACCAGATTCAGCAGGGTTGTTTTTTCCCTTGGGAACAGTGTCCTGTGTCTCATCCTGGTGCAGAGCCTGTTTCTTTGGCTGCAGGGCAGTGGAGAGCTCCCAGTTTCCCCAGCTGGACTGTAAGGAGGGCATTCCTCAGCTTCCCCTGGGGCCCACCCATGAACCCTCCACCCCATCCCTTGTGCTGGTCCTTCAGCACCAGCCGTGGCTCAGCTCCTCCCTCGCTCCCGAGGCTCATCCCTGCTGCTCTGCCGTGGTTGAGCAGCACTGTCTTCCCAGGCTTCCCCCTGGGCTGGGGAATGGGGCTCCTTGGCCAGGAAAAAGGGGTTTTCACCCTTGTTTGGATCCATCCCAGCCCTGCAGCAGAGCCACAGCTCACAGGGGTCCCACCAGTTTTTAAAAGCTCCTCTCCCCGCACATGGAGGTTTCCCTGCATCCCTGTGCTGGTGCCCTGCAGGCCCTGGGATGGTCCAGGGCTGCCCTTCCCCCACTAGGATTTCCCCAGCCTTTGAGGAGATGTGTGTGATGCACCAGGAACTGATGGTGCAGAGCTGGCTCTGCTGTGAGAGGAAAGCCAGGAAGTGTCTGAAGTTGGTGTTTGCTCAAAACCTGACCCAAACCCACCCCAGACTTTTCTGTGGGAATGTCCACTGTCCGCACTGCCTCACACCAGCTACCAGAGGCCTGGTTTGCCTTCATAACTTAACATGTTTTTATTTAAAAAAGGACAAACCTTGGTTCAGAGATTCCCCCATGGTGCCTCATTGTCCTGCAGGTTCCCATTCCGTCCCCTGCAGAGTGGCCTCCTCATGAGGTGCTGACAGCCCACGTGTGATGATGGCCAACAAGGGACACCCACAAAGGTGCCATCAGTGTAAACTCTGCAGGGGCTGCACAGCGCAGGCCTGGCTCCCTGGCAGCAGCTGGGCGACCCTGCTCCCTCACAGCACGGGCAGCGACAGAGCCGCAGCGCGGGCGGGGCTGGAAGGGACCTCTGGGGCTCAGCCCAGGCAGGGCCACCTGGAGCAGGTGACACGGGGACACGTCCAGGTGGGTTTGGGATGTCTCCAGAGAGGGAGACTCCGCATCTTCCCCGGGCAGCTGTTCCAGGGCTCTGCCCCCTTCACGAGAAGGATTCTTCATGTGGAGGTTGAACGTCTTCTTTGAGTTTGTGGCCGTTCCTGTCACTGGGCACCCCTGAATTGGTTGTGATTCCTGAGAAATCCCTGAGCAGGGAGTGAGGGGGCTCAGCCCCAGCAAGGGAAGCTGGATAAGATGGACGTTCCCTGCTCACACCAAACCCTGCTCCTCCCTGAGGCTTCAGGAGGGGAAAATTCCTTCCTGTTTTTTTACCACAGAGGACACACAGGACCAGCCCTGGCGAGTCAGGGGGTGACAGGGGTTGTGCCATGGCCCTGCCGTGGGGTCTGAGCCCGCACTCAGAGGCCATGGGGGTCCCAGGGGTGATGTTTAACCTTCACCTCGGGGACTGCAGCCTGTGCCAGCCCCGAGCAGGGCAGGATGCTGCAGTCACCTTCAGAGGCTGTGGAATGAACTTTACCCCTGCCCACATCAAGGGTGCCCATCACCACCGACCTTCCACCCCATCCTCCCTTTGCAGGTCCAGCCTCCAGCTGAGCTGCAAATACACTCCAGGGAATGTTTGGGCACAGTTCAGGTGTCTCTAGGCATGACTGCTCAGCAAGGGGATCACAGAGCCTCTCTAACATGGGAGGGATCACGTTCCGACCAACTAGGAGGGATGTGTTTGAAAGTCCATGTTGTCTTGATCAATATTCTTTTTCTACGGTCCAATTTAATTTGAAATTTGTGTAATTTTAAGATTCTAGTGCTTTGCTTTGCTTTCTTTGGGGGGTCTAGGGTGCAGTGGAGCAAAGTGTAGGACAGTGGGAATGGGGCTCTGCTCACCTCATGGAGACAGGGCTGGCTTCCAGTTTTTCTGGAAAGACCATTTCATCAGTGACTCCTCCAGCATCAGTCTCTGTCCCTGAGAAGAGCCTTGTAAGTCCCCCATTTGGGCTGAATTTTCAGTAAAAAGGTACCGTAGGGTTCCTTTCTAATTCAGTGAGAAGAAACTGAGGTTGTTGTCACCTGGGAGGGAAACAACCGAGGGACCACAGAGCTGTGGCGTGAGGGAAGCCGGGAGCATCCCGGGATGAAAGGCTCAGCCTTTCCCTTTGCCAAGGGGAGAGCTGGGAGCCCAGCTGGCCCAGGGCTACAAAAGCAGCTCCAGAGCAGGGGTGGAGTAAAAGACTTGGCTCCCAGTCCTCTGATCCGACCAGGAGAGCCGCATGCTCAGAGCAGAGGAGCCTCATGCTCATTGCACCTTCCCCTCGAGTTTCAGTCCCATGAAAGAGCTTTTGTTCCCACATGTTTTGCTGTGTTCCTAATAAAACTGAAATCCATAAAACTTTGTCTTCCCATGACATTCAGTGTAGTTTTCCACCAGAGAGGGATGAAAATGGGACACAGTGACTGGGGAGCATCATACCTTGAAAAAGTGGGATCTTGCAGAGCAAAGAGTTTTGGGGTTGGGTTTTTCTCTCCCCCCTCAATCTAAAACACAAGGTGGCCCCACAAAGCCATCTGTAGCCTGTGACAAGTGCATGTGAGCTCCAGGCCCTTGCTGAGCACACCTGGCTGGCCTTTGCTGGGGCTGCAGAGTTGCCCTGGGGAGCCCTGAGGTTTTGCTCTGCAGCAGTTTTGGGTGCCTTGGTGAGCAGGATCTGAGGACGAGCTGGGCAGAGGGACAGGGACAGGGACAGGGACAGGGATAGGGACAGGGACAGGGACAGGGACAGGGACAGGGACAGGGACAGGGACAGCCCGACTGCCCAGCATGGGCCAGGGCCTGGTGCACAGCACCCAGCACCCCTATTGCCTTTCATCTCCCTCCCATCCCTCCCCGTCCCACAAACAACGCCCCTTTTTTTAATTCCCAAATTAGCATAATTGCACTAAGCTCAGAGCAACCGTTCTCAGCCCCTGGTGTGCCATTTTCTGCTTCTGTTCCAGTCTGAAGAAGGCTTTGTTTCCATGAAACCTCTCTTGCATGTTCCAGCTCTACCAGTCGGTCAGGTAACTGTTATTAACTCTCCCTGCACATCTTTCTTCCTCTGCCAGGATCCAGAGTGTGAGTTCCCTCTGGGGAAACATGGAGAGATCCCAGGGCGCCGCCTCGGCACCGCTCCCGCCTGGGCACTGAGCTGGCAGCTGAAACCTTCTGCCTCCAGCGTGGGGCAGGCTGGGCCACGGCACATCCCGGGATCTCACCATCTCCCGTCTCCTCCGGGAGCAGAGTCACTGTGCTGGCCAAGACAGAGACACTTCCCAGGGCTGGGCCTGCCCAGAGCCTGGCCCGGGGCACGTGGAATGAGGACAAGCGGTCAGCGAGTTCTGGCACCCTCTAGGCTGCCCCTGCTCGGCCAAATTAAACTTGAAAAGATAAAAAATGGGTGGAAAAGGCTCCGTGTGCCAAGCGACTGCTCCGGTCATGCAGGAGGATGCTGAGGGGATGGAGGGTCAGGTGGAATGACAAAGACTGAGCATCCCAAAGGCTGAGCATCCCAAAGGCAGAGCATCCGTGCTCACAAAAGGAGCAAATGTGCATTTCCAGCTGGCAGCCTCCTCTGATCTATCCCTGATTTGGGAAAGAGTTTCCATGTGAGTTTTAAATCCTCCACGAAGGAGCTGCAGGGTGTTGGCAGTCTGAGCGCTGGTGACCTGGCTAGAGAAGTGTCCCCATCAGTCTCCTCCCTCACCCTCTTTGTCCAGGGACAAAAGGGAGTGGCTCAGCTCAGTATCCCTGAGTTGGCCAAAGGAGGGGATGTGATGCCAGAGCAGTCCAGTTCTCTGGTCAGTTTGGAGCCAAACCCAAAACCAAGCCCAGCTCCCAAAGCCTCTCCCTCACTCCCACTGCAGCCACGAGTCCCCTGTGGGAAGTCCTGCAGGAGCCGTCTGCATGGGGCACCCTTTTCCATCACTTTCTTTAGGGAATGCAGTGTTTTCCTGGGAAGGCTGATCTCCTTGGAGATCACAAAATTTTGATGCCACTTCCTTCCAGCCCTGTCTGGGACCTGTCCTTGGCTCCCAGTTTGTTGCATTTTCTGCACTTCACAGGCTCACTCCAAAGGGATCAGGTTTGCTGCATCACACCCACGGTGTGGGGGGGGTTTGAATCCAAGGATGCTGTGATTTCTCTGGATACCCTGGGAACATGGACAAGGCACTGCTACAAGCACCAAGAGCAGCACTCTGTGTGTGTGGGCTGAGCATCTCCTGCAGTGCAGCCAGCCTGAAGACCCAATATGGTTTGAATTCTCATGAATTCACCCGTCCAGCCCTGCTCGGGAATGAGCTGACACATTCCCAGCTGCTTCCACTGACCAGCTGCACTCTGGGGGGCTGTGACACAGGAAATGATAGGGCTGGGGGGGAAGCACGGGATGCTCGGCCTGAAATACGGATTCATCTCGTGCTCTCCTGAAACCTTGCCGGAACTGAGCCTTGCAATGGGGCTGCCCCAATTCCCACAGCTGCAGTGGCTGTGGTGGGGCAGCCGGGGAGGGAGTTGGTGTCTGCAGCTCTGAAGGCTTTTCCAAAACCAGACGAGAAGTGGGGGCTGGGGAACAGGCAGCTGCATCCACGGGGACCCAGCCTGGGGCTTGGGGGGCTCCAAGGGTGGCCGGTGCATGGGGCCAGGTGGGCTCAGCAGAGCTGGCGGGACACGAGGAGCAGTGCGGGGCTGGCAGAGATGAGCCCGAGGCCACCGGGACCCCGGGGTGTGCCGAGTGCCAGCACGGGGACACTGCAGGGTGGCACGGAAGGACCAGGGCTCTTCCCACGGGGCCCCTGGGCAGAGCTCCCCCAGTGACGAGCCCACGCGACCTCGGCCCGGGACACGTCCTTTAATACTTGTGTGGCTGCACAGGGACATCCCGGGCTGAGCTGGGACATCTCGGGGTGACACATCTCGGGGTGACACAGCTCGGGGTGACCCCCCGGGGGTGGGGCAGAGGCAGGAGCAGCAGCCACGTCTGGGGCCTCTCTGCGGGGCTGGAGGGGAGGGGTGGCCACCGGCCCCTTGGGGACATCATGGCCCGTGCAGGCGATACTGGGGGGACTCTGTGCAGGGCTGAGGGCAGTGCTGGAAGGAAGCGGCTCAGGTCTCCTTCCCACAGAGTTGTCCTCTTGTTTCAGCTCAGTGGGAATTCAGGGTAGGAGCACAAAGGGACAGAGGAGCAGTGAGGGAAGGCTGGCAGCAGGCAGAAAGAATCTTCTTCCCGACGCTCCTGTGGGAAGAAGAGGCAGAGGAGGAGGCTTTGGGCTGCTGTCAGCAGCCTGATGTTGGTGCCAGCGATGCCCATGGGATGAGGGTGGCACGGGCAGCACGCCCGGAGGGGACCACCCGGGACAGGAGGAGAGGGGCTGGCACAGACCCCACGGCAGGGAGGTGTGGGACAGACCCCCAGCCCCCGTGTGGGGTGGGACATGGGGATGTGGTGCCTTTTTCTGCAGGGAGAGGCATTTCTGCCTCTCTCCAAGCACAGCCCAGGAGGCTGCAGGGAGCAGGGGGGAAGCAGGACCCAGCCCTACCTCTCACTGCCCCGTGGGGGACTTGGCAGCGTCGAACATCTTCTTCCTGCCCTCCATGCCCGACATGGCCTCCACGTTCTTGCGCCAGTCGCCCACTTCCACAGGGCGTTCCTGCGGGGGGATCAGGGCTGGGGGTGAGGGTCTGGCAGCCCCAACCCGGCCCTCCCCCTGGCACAGAGCCCTCGGCTGGGGGACACAGCTGCCCCTTGCAAACTCCCTGTCCCTCTGCCGCGTGCCCTGCATGTGGGGCTGACTGGGGAGGTGGCAAACAGAGCTCTGATCTCCGCAGGGAGATCTGGACCCGTGTGGATGCTCCCCCTCAAGGCCTGGCTAAGTTGCATTCATGCACCAGAAGGCACAAAAATCCCAGAAAAATGTCTTTAGGAGGAGGAGACCACATGGGACTTTGGATTTACACCAGCAACTGGGGCAAGTGTAAGTAAAAACACTTCCTGCATCGACCTCCCAGCCCAGCGTAAACCCCATCTCCACCTTCTCTGAGCTTCCAGGGGGGACTGGGATTGCTGGTGTGACACTGAGAGCCTGGCAGTGAGAGCAGACAGGGGTGGTGACAGCAGCTCTGGGCAGGTGACCCTTCTCTTTCCAAGCTGCCTAGCTGTCTGCTCTGCCAACCCACAGCATTCAGGGAATACAAGCTGGGCCCCAACACCATCCACAACACCTAAAATAAACCCAGGTCCTTTCTCCACCTGGTGCCCAGGGCTGTAAGCACAGGTTTCTATCCAAAGGACTGGAAAAGTGCTACACCAGCAACGAGGGAAAAGGAAAAACAGCTGAAAATTGAGATTCTCATCCAATCTACTGAGCTGGGACCAAAGGATGAAACCCCTCTGGGGAGAGGCCCAGGGGATGAGGCACAGCTCCGGCTGCTGGGGCACCTGCACACCCCAGGCAGGTTTGGGCATCGCTGCTGTTGAGGCTTTCCCCTCTCACACCTCTGCCAAGCTGGTGGGAACTGGGCCATTTATCTCAGGCCAAGTGTTGGGCTGCTCTGTCTTATCTAATCTGAGTTCTGGGAGTTCCCTGGGAGTTTTCTGGGTGTGATGGTGCCCAACAGGAGCTCTCCTGCTCCCCTACAAGCTCAAAGACCAAACTCTGCATGTGCAGCTCAGCAGTTGAGCCAAGGGGGCCCAGGCAGGAGACCCCCACATGCTCTGGGAGGGAAGAGCACCACGGACACAGCCCTGAATCCCACTTGTTACCATCCACCAGTCACCTGGCCCAGTCAAACTGGTCCTGTATGGTCCCACAACCTCCCACAATGGTAATTCCTTCACAAGGCTCTCTGAGGCTGACAAGGGGTGAACACAGGCACCCTGGTGAAGGGCGAGGGCAGCCCCAGGACGTGTCTCCATCTCCAGCTTCCAGAGGAGTCACCCACCTTTTCTGTGTCCTCCTTCTTGACAGACTTCAGGTTGGCCCTGAGATCCATGGACACCTTGTGCTTGGAGCCCAGCAGGGCCCTGAGCATGGCATCGGCCGAGACGCGGACCCGGCGCAGGGGGGGCCGCTTGAACTTCCCTCGCAGATCAAGAACTTTGATTTTCAGATCTTTAATCTGCAGGGTGAGGGGAGGAGGAGGAGCAGGAGGTCACTGCTTGGCTGCCTTGCACAAAAAGCCCCTGTGTGAAGCAGGAGGCTCTGCCAACACCGAGCCCCAGAGGGGTCTGCACCTCTCCTGCAGGGCCACCCTCACCAAGGCTCTGCCCACCCCGGCACGGGGCTGGGTTGGGGGCTGGTCCCAGCCCGCTCAGGTGGCAGCTGTACCACGAGAAGCTCTCGTGGGGTGACCAGGAGTGCGAGGACGTTGCCTGTGGACCCCGGGGACAGTTCGAGTTCCCTTGGGCAGGGACGAACCTTGCTCTGAGCGGTGCCTTGCAGAGCTCACCCCAGCCCTGAGATAACCCCGGTGCCTGTCCCACACCCCAGCTCAGCCCGCTCCATGACGCGTCCCTGCTGAGGCCAGAGCTGCCACCTGGGAGGGAGTTTCCAGGAGGAATCAGCCCGTCCTGCCTCCTCCTACCTCCCGGGTGTTATGGTTGCATTTGGCTTCGATGTCATATCTCTCTTCATCCACAATTTCCACCTTCTCGTGCAGCTCCCTGCACAGGTCCTGGGGGCACAACAGGACAGTGGTGAGCGAGGCCCCTCCGTGCTCCCAAGGCGCTCACTCCACCCCGGAGCCTGAGAAATACCTGGAGCTGGCTCAAGGAGAGCCCACTGGTGTGCAGCGGAGTGATCCGCTCGGACAGGTATCTCTCCTTCTCTGCCTGCTTGTCCACAATCTCCTGGTCCCACTCCTCCTTGGCTTTGGCCAGCATCAAACTCTGTGAGCACGAGGCAACGGCAGAAGTGAGAACAGGCTCCCGGTTGCCCCCGAGCGACTCACACAACGTCTGTGGGGTGGGACAGTCCCACGTGTCAACCCCCTCCCTGCTGTCCCCGAAACACACATCAAAGCCTCCCCACAGCTTTGGTGTGGGCCCCAGAAGGCAGGGGGCCAGGGGCCCCCACGGCTCTGGTGCCGTGGTCCCGCTGGGTGCTGACGTTGGCACTGCCTTGGCTCTGCTGGGGCAGGGAATGTTTATCCCAAGCCACAGCCCGGGGAGCTCTCAGGCTTGTGCTGGAGCACAAACACAGGATCTGAGGTGCACAGCTGGAGGTGTTGGGGTCTCTCCCCACCTTGGTGAAGGGGAGCTGAGGGGAGGTTTGTTTGGACCACAAAGCCCACATGAGTGAGAAGATGAGGTGAGGTGGGAGCTGCTCCTCCATCCTTGTGCCGTTCCTCACGCCTGTCCCACCGACCACGCGCTCCCAGCCTGGCTCCTTTCCCCCAGCAAGACAAACCCCAGGGAGTTTCCAGCCCTCAGGACTCACCTTCAACAAGAGTTTGCGTGAGGCTGTGATCTTGGATTTTCTCTAGGGGAAAGGGGAGGGAAAAGAAAACACCCTTTGAAAACAAACTCCCAGCAAATGCAGAGCAGCAGCGAGATCTCTCCCGAAGGGAAAGGCACTTACCTCCCTGCAGGCAGGTGAGCAGCCGGGGAGGAGCAATGGAAAACAAGAGAAGGGAACAAGGCATCAGGGAATGAGAGTAGAAGAGAGGGGACAGTCAAGAAAAGCATCTCGTGTGGTTGCAGTTGGTTCCTTATTTCCGTATCTCACAGTTGCCGCCAGCACACGAGCCAGCTCTGAGGTGATGCTGCCCTCTGGAAATGCAGCAGGAGCTCAGGGCCACCACTCAGAAAGCCAAAATGTCACTGAGATGTGACAGGTGAGCTGGCACCGTGCCCATCGTGCCAACCCCAACTTGGCCCCTGTGGTTCGGACACCGTCATTGCCCCGCTCCCCGTGCAGCCAGGGCAGGACGCTCGGACCCTGCTCCGGTGTGCAGGGCTGGGACACCCCGGTGCCATCGCTCCACGAAAGCTTTGCAGGGAGGTTTCTCCCTTCCCCGCACCCCGGGGAGTGCGCTGTAGTTGTACAATGCGCTACAAAGAGCCCCACGGCAAATCCAGTAGGGCCGCCCACCCTCAGATCCACATTTTGGGATCTTGGGAAGGTCCAAGGTCTGAACTGGGGCATTGAAGCGGCCAACAATCTCTGCGCAAAGACAGTTTTGGCAAGGGGAAGGGCACAGAGGTCTGGAGCAGGGGAGGGTCTCCCAGCCGAACCCTCCCCAAACGGACAGGAGCAGCCGGGAGAGGGTTTGTGGGATCCCAGGGGACCTCGAGCTACTCACGGCTCTGGCATCGCGGCGTGTGCTGTTCGCCTGCCGAAAAAAAGAGACAGAAGCTGAAAGCAAGGCGCAGGTGCAAGCCCGCAGGCAGGCAGGGCGCGGGCAGGGAGCGATGCCGAGGTGCGCTGCTGCCCCGCGCTGTCGGCGCAGGGAAGCGGCTCCGCCGCCGCCGTCCCGCTCTGGAACACGGAACGCGCCGCCGGGCTCCGGGAAAACCGGATTGCATCTCGGGCAAGCCCCAGCGTGCCGCCAGCCGGCCCTGCGGGACTCGGCTCCTGCTCCCCGGGGGCTTTCCCAAGCTCCGAGCTCTGCCCCCGCCGGCTGCGTCGCCCGCCCCAGCTCGGGGCAAGGGGATGGAGGTGAGCGTGGCTGGAAATCTCAGGAGAAATGGGGTGGCCTCGGGGGTCCCCCCACTGTGCCGGCTTGGGGAGTCCTGTCCTACAGCTCCCCGTGGGGAACGGCAGGAACGGGAGAGCCAAAACCCATCCGGGGAGTGCCGGAGCAAGGGGCAACACCTCTGCTCTGGAGCCAGGCTGGGAGAGCTGGGGCATCCAGGCTGGAGGAGAGAAGGCTCCAGGGAGAGCTGAGAGCCCCTTCCAGTGCCTAAAGGGGCTCCAAGAGAGCTGGAGAGGGACATGGGACAAGGGCCTTGAGTGGCAGGACAGGGGGGAATGGCTTCCCACTNNNNCCTTCCAATCCAAATCCTTCTGGAATTCTCTAAGTCACAGCCCACAGCTGAGCAGGTTCCTGAGCAGCCACATTCCAGGTGAAACCCAGGGTTTCATAGTTTACATTTGCCTGGTAATCCCAAGGCCTGGCAGCTGCTCCAGCCCGTGCTGCTCCCTGGCCCCGCTGCTGCCCCCGCCCTCCCCTGCCAGGGGCTGGGGCCCCCTGCCAGCCCAAGCAGCAGAAAAATGTGTGGGGAGATGCCAGTCCTTTTTTTCCTTCTCTTTCCAAGCAGGAGCACCAACCTGGTGCCATATTTTAGAAAGAAACAGCATTTTCCAGAGGTGGGTTTAGTCCCTTTCCTTAGAACTGAAATGGCCAAGATGGGATATTTTTGTCTTGACCTTTTTGCATCCCCCTTACTTTGGAAACTGCTTTAGACCCCAGAGATTCACGGTGGGGGAAATGAAAAGAAGCAGCTCTGGTCTCAAACAGCTGCTCCCAGATGTGCGTGGAGCCTGTGCCAAGCAAATCTCAGGGCACCTCCTGGCTCTGTCCCCTTGTCCCTGTCCCCTCCCTGTGCCCGTGCAGCCCAGCCAGAGCCACGTCCCAAACAAATGGATTTTGGCGGGGAGAAATGCCATAAAATCCCAGCAGCAATCATCTCCCCCAGATCCGTGGATTTACAAGGAAGAATCCCAAGAACAGGAATTTCTTTGTCCTCAAAGCCACATCACACAGATCCCCTGTTTCCTGCCTCTTTGCAGGTTTCTGGTGCTATGACAAACACCCAGAGGACACCAGGCAGCACTGGTGCATTGAGCAGGTCGGGCCCCAGCTGCTCCCCCCAGTTTATTTTGGGGGTGGCAGAGGAGCCTTTCTCCCTCTGGAGCTGACAAGGGCTGGGTGCAGCCTCGGCGTCTCCAGTGCTCCCAGCCGGAGCAGAGCCCGGCGTTCCTCGGGGTGGGATCCACACCACACCTCAGGCTGATGACCTCTACCAAGGTCAGTCGAGTTTTAGAGCCAAATAGTTCTAAATTGGCTTCCCAGAGGACAGCAGGGACTTGGCTGTGCCAGTGAGACATCCCCAGCAATCTCCAGTGCCAGGAATTTTGGACTCCAGCTGGATCTGGAGCATCCACAAGAGACTTCTCTCCCTGGTGGGAATCAGAGGATCTGAACAAGCTAATTCTGCACTATTTGCACTGCCCCAGCTGTGAAAAGCTTAAAAAGCTTATTAAACCATTAGATCATGGAAACTTTTAAAAGAAATAATCCCATAAACACAAACACAGTCAATCCTGACATCCTCCCCCATCCCAAGAGGCTGCAGACAAACCCCGAGTGCTCTCCCAGCCAAGACAACACCACACTCTGCTCCCGCCCTGGGGCCTCACACCAGTGAGCCAGGCTGGGACACACGGGGAAATGCTCCCAAAACAGTCCTGTTTGCCAGTTTTCCGAAAAAACCAGGCAAATATCAGCTCTAAAGTCTTTGTCCCCATTGCAGCCTCGCCAATCCTCTCTCCAAGAGCAGAGGGAATGTTTGATCCGCCTCAGAGAGGGGGAGAAATTCAGGCAGATTCGTGTGCTGGGGGTTCCTCTCTATCACGTGCGAGTGCCCGGGGTCCCGTGCCCGTGCCCCCAGCAGCACACCCGGGGGGGCTCAGGGGGCAGGGGCAGTGCCTTACCTGGCTGGGCAGGAGGGAGGTGATGCCTGGCCCCCGGAGAGCCGCGCTCTGCCGGGGCCGCGGCCGAGGGGGAGTATTGAATCCCAGCCCTGCCTGCAAGTGGTCGGTAAAAATAGCACAAATCCCCTCCTCTGCAGGCGTTTGCTGCGAGCCCCGGGAGTGCTGGGACTGCTGCTCACACCTGGGGCACCGCCTGGAACAGGGGACACGCACGTGTCACCCCTGTGCCGCTGCACACCCTTCCCAGGGCACCCGGAACCCCCCTGGAGACGGAGAATTCCAATGCTGTTTGCACGAGAATCATCCCAGAATGGTTTTGGTTGGAAGGGACCTCAAAGACCATTTCATTTCCACCCCCCTGCCATGGGCAGGGACACCTTCCACTGTCCCAGATGTCTCCAAGCCCTGTCCCACCTGGCTGTGGACGCTTCCAGGGATGGGGCAGCCACAGCTTCTCTGGGCAGCCTGTGCCAGGGCCTCCCAACCCTCACGGCGAAGGATTTCTTCCCAATATCCCATCTAACCCTGCCCTCTGGCAATGGGAAGCCATTCCACCTTGTCCCAAGTCCCTCTCCAGCTCTCTTGGAGCCCCTTTAGGCACTGGAATTCCCCCAGCTCGGGCAGCACTCACTCACATGTGGGTTGTTGTGGACACACAAATGTGCTGGCTCAGGCTGACCGGTGATGGTGATGCCGTGGGGATGGGGTGGATCCTCCTGGCATCTCTGCTTGCTGTTCTCCAGTGTGACAGAGCACCAGGGATGCTGGAAAAGGCAGGGGAGGGGGTGTGAGAGCCTGGGGAGCTGCTGCCGTGCTGACCCCTGCACAATGGGGCACACACAGGTCGGCGCTGGCCAAGGGGAGCCACCAGAGCCACCAGAGCCACCAGAACAGGACAAACTCTGCCAGGCCAGGCCAGGCCACGGTGCTGAGGGGTGATGGGGCAAACCAGCAAGGGTGGGGTTACACATCAGGCCAGGTGGGGGTGGGACCAAGGAGGGCACAGTCCCCTCTTCAAGAAGGACCATCCCCACTCACCCAGCATGGCACTACAGGTGGGGATGCTCAAGAAACTTTCAGTCTCTCAAAATCCCTGGGGTTTTGCCCATGAAATTCCTGAAAAGCAGCAAGAAAGCAGCTGTCTCTGCCCTCGCTCCCCCAAAAGCCCCTTGCCCAGTGTCCCTGCAGAGGGAGGCTTTGTGTGGCAAGGACTGCAGGGCAGGCAACACCTGTTCCCCGGGATATTTTTAGGGACAAATTTAGGAGCAAACAATTCCCGTCGTGGGGCCCATCAGGGACGATGCCCGGCATGTTAATCCTGGGGTTTTTATGGTCGGGAGGGACACAGCTGCAGGAGCAGGGCAGCTCCCATGGTGGGAGCACAGACAGCGCCCAGTCCTGCAGAGCCAGGGATGCACGGCCACAATCCCAGCTCCTTCCTCCTGCCTGGACACCACCAGGGATCTATGGCCTGGTGAGGATCCCCCCAAGCTGGTGGGAGATCGGTGGTGGTGGCAGTGGCAGTGGCAGTGGCAGTGCCATCCTTGTGTGAATTGCACCAAGCAAGTCCCAGCGGGCAGGGGAGAACCCCCCTGTGCCCACCCACCCCAGGGACCCCTGCAAGGACCCTTCCCTGGATCCAAAGGCCGGGCAGGGGATCTGCTCTCCCCACCGAGGAGGAGGAGGCTTTCAGCAGCCCCGTTAGACCTTTATAAGGCAAAAGCCCCCGCGGGGCCAGGCCTCCAGCATCTTTCCTCCCGGATGCCTTGGGATTGTTTTCGGAGCACAGAGGAGCCAAAATTAGCCCGTGACAAAGGCGCTGCATTCCCGCAGCTCCGGGGATGGGGCGGGGGCTGCTTCGGATGCCTTTTGCTCCAGGCTCAGGTTTCACCCTCTGCTGGGACCCGGGGTGAGGAGGAGGAAAGGGCAGGAGAGGGATGGGGCAATGGGAGCCCTCGATTTGGGGCTTCTCCATGGCTTTCAAAACCCGGAGCTGCCACGGGGGCTGCACAGAGGGACTGGCAGGAGCCCGGCATCTCCCATCCCTCCTCCCCAGCTGGCACAGAGGGGACGTTCTGGGTCCCCATCTCCATCCCTGGCTCACAGACCACAGGGAGCTGCCTCCAGGCGAGGGGTTGTTTTATCAGGTGCCACCCGGAGTTTGGACACCACTGAGCTGCTGGGGGGAGGAAGGATCGGGCTGGAAATCTAAGAGGGAGAGCAATGCTGAGGGAAAATTCAGAGCAAGATAATAAAAATATATCTGAGATCAGGTCAGCTGTTCAGAGCTGGGAGCTGGTAACACCAAGGTCGTGGGTTTGATCCCTGTGTGGGCCGCTCACTTCAGAGCTGGACTCGGTGATCCTTGTGGGTCTCTTCCAGCTCGGGCTGTTCCGTGCTTCTGTGATTTGTCCATGTGCTGCTGCTGCTGCTGGAAATCAAATATCCCGCTGTTACTGGGAGCCATTGGTTGAGTGAAGGGTTCCCCATGGGCTGCCACCAAGGGATGGATGCCAACAGAAAATTCCCAGAGAGCTGTTTGGAGAGGTCAGACCCAGCCGGGACCACGTCCCCAGGGACAGCTGCTTGTCCCTGAGCGTCCCTGTGACCTACAGGTCACCTGTGTTTGGTCTCTCATGAGTGGACCCCCTGGAATGTGTTTAGATGGATTGGGCAGTTTCTTCCTCTGGATGTTCCACGTCCCTGGAGGGAGTTGGTGCTCCCTCATGGTTGGGTGTCAGCCCCACACCCATGGCAGGGCTGTCACAGCTGTCCAATGGTCCCTGGCTCCTCAAGGTCTTGGGACTCCAAATTCCAAGGTTCCTGACCCCCGTGAGCAGTTCAGTTCCTCACACGAAGCCAATCTCTCTGAAGAAGTGGACTTGCAGCATCTCGTCCCCTCCCTTGGAGCCTTCCCACCCATCCTGTCCTTGCCCTGTCCCAAGCACCACCCTGGTTCTGTCAACCCCGATGGAATTCACAAAGACAGCGGCTCCCAGGGCATCCAGGACAGACTCAGAAACAACAGCTGAGCCTCCGGTGTCCTTTGGGGCTGAGCCTCCGGTGTCCTTTGGGACACCCTCACATCTGTCCCCTCCCCACTGCCACGCTCAGAGCCAGCCCTGGTGTCGGGCAGGTGGCAGGAGACCCCCAGCTGCCCCAGGTTTGTCACTGGACTGGGACAGAGGATGTCCCACACACTCGCCAGTGTTGGGGAAGGTTTTCCTTTCGTGGGACAGCTCAGAGAGCAGGGGCCATGGAGGGCACCCCCCAGCCAGGTGATTGCAGGGTCCTGTGGCAGTGAAGTCGTGGAGGTCCACAGGATGTTCCTGACGAATGGTCCCACCCGGGTGTTTCTCCTGCAGATCATCCAGCAGCTCTCACCCCTCCTGAGCTGCCAGAGGGATCAGCCAGTGCCACCTGCTCCAGGGATGGGTGACAGTGCGAGTGGGAGATCGCACGATGCTTCTCCAAGAGCTGATGCTTCCTGCAGCTCCGGGAAGGATTTCCTCACCCCGCTGCATCTGTGAGCAAGTCCCACCACACCTGAGGGATGACCCAAGATGAGATGGAAAGTGGACCAGAATTTGGATAATCGCCACAGCCCAACCTGGGAACCTGCACGGCCCCAGACCAGACCCCCAAGTACGCCCCACAGGGCTGAGACCTCTCCCAGCTCCGGTCTCTGCCCCACTGATCTCCACCCCATTGCATCAGCCCCACCAGGACACCCACAGCTCCCACCACCAGCATGGCAGAGGCTTCTCATCCCTTTGGGATCTGCTGCTCCACATCCTGCTCCTCCAGCCACAGCCTCCTGTCCTGGGAACTCCAAACTCCCTGGACACCCCCTGGGACACGGTGGAGCTGGGGACTGTGCCTGTGTCAGCCTCTCCATCCCTGGGCACGAGACTCGCCCTTCCCACTTGGCTGCAGGCAGCAAATCCGTGTGGACACAGCTGTGGGGCTGGGCCCAAAAGCAGGACAATTATCCCAAAATGGAAGAAACACCTTCCACTTCTAGAAATATCATGGGATACTTTGTTTTTCTCACCTTGAGTACCCTGGGGAGGCTTGAAATGTTTGCAGAAGGTGCCAAAGCCAAGGAGGGCTCCCAAAAGCCAAGGGGCCCTTTAGGAACAGCACAGGCTCCTGCCTCGTGCCACCGGCACATGGAAAAGTCTTTATTAAATAAGGAGGAATTATCTACTTTGGGATAGTGGAAAGACATTATGGAAATGGAGCTGAGCCACCCACTGAAGGCTTTAAGCTTTCCATGGCTTTGCCAGTGACACACGAAACCTTCCCAGTGCTGATCTTGTTGGCTCTTCTCACTGGGAGGGGGATTTTGGGTGTTGTGTGCCAGTGGGAGGCCACGGTCCAACAGCGACATCAGTTTGAGTATCACAAAGTCCAGGCTGGTTTTCAGCCTAAGGCAAAATATCCTACATCAGAAAAAAAAACCTATTCCAAATAATCCAAAATTTCCAGCCCAGGCAGGGACCTTGGCAGAGGTTTTGAACATTTTCAGGGTATTTCCAGACCTTTCCATCTGTCTCTGAGACACTCAGTGCATCTCAGCATCCCCTTCTGGCTGGGCTGGGCCACCCCCACCCCCAGAGCAGCTCCAGCTCAGGGACAGTGGGTGACAGACGGGGCTGGGATGTGCTGGGTGTTCCCTCTGCAGCTCCAGCTCTGTCTGCTCCCTGCTTTTGTTTCTTTCTGATGAGTCCCTGCCCTTCCAGCAGCTCCCACAGCCTCAGCTCCACTGGTGGGTGATGCTCACACTCCTCACATCCCGAGACACTCTCTCCAAGACATTCCACCAGGACCCTGTGGATGGGGAATTAATGAGCAATCCCCACAACCCCTGCCCTGACCCTCTCAGTATCCCAAGCTCTGTTACAAGGACAGTTATTCCTTCCTACACCCAAATCCAAGAAGATTTATTGGAGATGGCCAAGCTTCCACGGCAGTGGTGGGGACATCCCAGCCTTCTGCTCCCCTGGAATGTGGGCACACAGACACAGCAGGGCTCTGGGCAGGTGCTGGGGTCCAACCCAAAATCCAGTGATTTAGGAATTGTAATCAAGGATGGCCAACAATGAAATTTTAGGAGCATTTGAAGGAAGTTGGACAGTTGACCCAAAGCTAAACACCAGCATACTGCTTGCTACAGCTGGCATCTGTTTTGCTTTATTTTCATTTTTATCTGGAGAGGAACCACCCTCAGACTCAGGGATGATCCCAGGAGGAGCAAGGCAGTGCCAGGCTCTCTGCAGGGCACGGAGTGTCCCACCCGACAAAAGCATTGGCACCATCGAGCTGCACCTCCCTATCTCAGCAGTGTGACCCCACTGCCCGCCCCGGGGTGCCCACCCAACCCCAAATTGATCCCAAAGCCAGGCCTGGGATTTCATCAGGTGGAAAAAGGGGCCCTGAAGCTCCCCTGCCCTGCACCCACTGCATCCTCTGGTACTGCAGGGAGGGTGCCAGTGCCTGTGGGTGCTGGCAGAGCCCCTGCCCAGGGTGGGGGGCACAGGGCAGCCCCCCCAGAGCAGCCTCAGCACCAGGGTATCCTCGGAGCAGTGCAGGGAGGGCTGTGAGCGGGGGCACCGCGGGCTGGGAGCAGCAGAGCCGGCTTTTCAGGCTCCTGCCTTTGAACTCCGGGTGCTCCGGGGCACCCCACTCTACTCTGGGGCTCTCCCTGAGCCCCAGCTCTGCCTGGGGGCCCTGGGAGAGTCCGGCCAGCCCCCCCTCGCCACTGGAGCCCAGGTGCTGGAGGGGCTGTGGGGCCACACACACACCGACCCCTCATCGTGCCTCAGTTTCCCCACCTCCGGGGACATCGGAAACGCTTCCCGTGGGTCCTTTCCTGCTTTTCAGGCTGCCTGGGAATGTGCTGGCACCACATCCCTGGTGGTGGGGGTGCTCCAGCCACCAGCCCCGGCCCCACTCCGCTGCCTGTTTGGTTTTCAGTCTCGGGGTGACCTTTTCCTCCGCATGAGACATTCAGCCCTCACAGGGGCAGATGAAGCCACCCCACCTCCCACACCCACACTGCTGGCTCAGCTCTCACTCCCAGTCACTGCAGCCAGGGCCGGGGGCTGGGATCCCACCCACCGAGGGTGGATTGGGCAGGTGTGAGTGGGGCAGGTGAGGGTGTCTGCACAGAAAATCCCAAACCTGGGGGCTGGGGGAGCTCTACAGGCCCTGCAGGATGCGTGGTCCAGGCAGGGACTCTGGCTGCTGTTGTTCTGGATGAGGGGCTCAGGATGATGATGGAAAAGCTTGGCTTTTCCTGTGTCTGGACCTGAAATGCTGACACAGGGATTTGTCACCTCTTTTTGTCCCTCTCCCTCTATCGACTGCCTGAATTTCTCTGCAGGTACCATGGCCTCTCTGCTGCCTCATCATCAGTGCCCTGGGGATGTGCCACGGCCAGGGCTGGTGCTTACACATCCTCCTTTTGATCATTTTCTCTCCCAGTTCCTTGCTGGTGGTCGGAAAATAGAAAATATCTATTTACAGTGCGCCAGAGAGCAGAAAAACTGAAAATGAGGAGTCACACTGCCCAAAACTGGTGACTTCAGGAACCCCCTTGCACTGGGGGCTCCCCACCCCTGGCACCCACCATGGCACAGGCCTGGGATGCTCCCAGGGCTTTGAATGAGCCTCGCTGAATCCTCTGACTCCAGGAGCTGGGGATTTAGGGAAAACCCCAGGACAATGAACCTTGCCATGGAAATGCTGTGTAAGCACCAGCACGTCCCTGACAACCCCATTCCCCCCCAAAATGTGTGCAGGGACCTGGTTTGGGGGCTTGTCCACACAGGACTCCACACCTGGAGCATCTCCTGTTGGGAGGGACAAGGGCCCACCATCCCTGGAGCCCCCCATGTCCCTGACACGGCACTGGGATGGTGCAGAGCTCCATCCGTGTGGGGTTTGGGTCCGGCTTCATCTGCACCCCCCAGCTTGGCCCCCCCACTTCTCCCCACTCACAAGCTGGGGGGTTCTCAGTAAAGGCAGCTCTGAGGACCCGGTGGCCAAGGAGGCTTCCCTGGGTGGAAAACCCCCCAAATGCCTGTTCCAGCACGAGCCAGCACAAGCCTGNCCGGCCGGAGCCAGCACAAGCCTGGCCTGCACGGTGAGCTCTGGACGTGCCACCGCCCCCAAAGGCACCTGGCACCGCCTGGCACGGGGACGGGACCCCGCGGGCCCCACGGGGTCTGGCCGGGGTAGCCGCGGTGCGGGCTGGGGCCCGCTGCCCCGGTCCGGGATGCCAGGACACCGCGCTCCCCGATTCCCACGCGGCCGGGAAATCTCCGGGAGGATCCGCGGCGCCTCCGGGCCCGGCGGGGCTCGGGCTCCGGCTGGCGGAGCGCGGCGGTGGCTCCGGGCGCTGTGTCTGCGCTGCCTGTCGGGGCAGGGCCGTCCCTTCCCTGCCGCAAAGCCCCGGCGCTGCGCCCGCGTCACCGGCACGCACCCACCGTGGGAATCCCCGCGGACACGGGCGCAGCGGGGTGGGGGACCGGGGACGCTCGGGGTGGCAGTGGGGGGCTTTGGAGCCCACTGCGGGTGCTGGGTTAGGGGGTGCCAACGACCAGCAAAGCTCTGTGCAGGATTTGTGCTCTCCCGTGCCCTGTGGGATCCCACAAATCAAAGCAACACCAGGGTAAGAAGCAGAAAGTCCTGTTTGGGGACACTTTTGGTACAGGAATTTGGGGTCCCCTGCATTCCCCAACAGCCCAAGGACGTCCCAGGGCGGGACAATGTCCAGCAGCATGGCTGTGTCACTGTGCCATTGGTTCAGCGTCCTGAGGGGTCCCTGCTGCAGCAGCAGCTCTCCAGCCCCTTCTCAGCACGGGCGCTCAGGGGGAGCCGTGTCCCCAGCCACATCTGTCTGTCGCAGTGTCACTGTCACACAGGCTGAGCTCCCTGTCACACGGATCCTTCGGGCACAGCCTCATCCATCCCCTGTCCTGCAGGAGAGGCCTGGGGGTCCCCACCAGTGCACCAAGACCCCGCACATGTCAGCTGAAGGGTGGTGGGGCCCCAGGCAGGGATGTCACCTCCTGCCATGTCCGGAGCCCCAGGTGGTGGCCCTGCCTGAGTCCTTTGTCCCGTTGTGCCAAGGGGACGTGGCTTGGCTGCTGCCGCTGTGCCAGCCCGGCTCCTGCGGTGCCTCTGTCCTGCCGTGGGACGGGGGGAGCCGGTGCCAGCACTGGCCTCCCCAGGGCCGCTGTCCTTGTCCCTGGGCTGCACAGCCATGGCCTCATTTTCCTGCGGGGATCCCATTCTCCCCAGCACCTGCCAGGCCAAGGGCCACCTCCATCCGGCTCCTGGGATGCTGCGTGTCCGTGGGCTGTCCCCCCGGGGCTGTGTCCAACTGCACCACTGTGGAAAGAAGACTCCTGTCACCCACCTGGCCAGCACTGGGACATGGGGCAGGGCTCAGCCCGAGGGGACTGGGGAGCGGGGCCAGCCACCATCCCCACCCCATCCCACGTGCAGGATGGCAAAGGGCCCCACATCCCTCAGGCCACCCCAACAGAGAGAGGATGTTAGAAAGTCCCTCTCCAGGGATGCAGGGAGGTGAAACCCATGGGGGAGTCACAGCCAGTGCAGGGGAACATGGGACCACCACCCCTATCCACGAGACCCCCTTTGTGATTGCCCAAACCCCTCGGGGATGGGAACCTGCGGCCAGGAGCCTCATCCCGCAGTGGGCCCCGCACCCTGGCTGCGGTACCTGCTCGGCAGCTGTGCCGGGCGCGCACCTCCTGCATCGCCTGCTGGTTCTTGAAGCGCACCAGCCCCATGGTGATCTCGGCGTTCCAGCCCGGGTCCTCCTGGGCGCAGCGGAAGTCGATCTCGAGGCTGTCGTCCATCACCACCGTGAAGTAAATGTGCCGCTCCTTCCACTCCACGCACTCCACGGCCTTCATGCGGGCGAAGCTCAGCTCCTTGCGCCGCGAGCCCTTGGGCTCGAAGAGCTGCAGCCCCTTCTCCGTCAGCAGGCACCGCTTCTTCTTCCAGAGCTGCAGCAGCCCCCCGCTCCGCTTCTCCAGCACCCCCTCCCTCAGCACCTTCTCGGGGGTCATCGCGGCTCCTCGGGCCCCGGGATCCTCAGCGCCTCGTGCCGGCCCGGCCGGGCATCACCCGCCGGGGGAATTCCAGCCCCTCCACGCCAGAGCCGAGCTCCCCGGGGCCGGGACCCCCGCGCTGGCCGTGCTGCCCCCGGGGACTCGCCGCGCTCCGCCGCGGTTCTCAGACGGGGTGAGCCATGGGGTGCCCCATTCCGGCCGCCCTCCCTGTGCCGGGGCTCTGCTCCCCGCCCGAGCCGCGTGTGGGATCCGCGCTCCCGGGAGCTGTCGCTACTTGCCCGGCCGCTCTCCCACTCGCATTCCTGCCTCGCCTGGCCCCTCCTGCGCTCAGGCTCCCTTCACGCCCGGGCGCAGCCCGGCCGGGCCCGGCGCGGCCCCGCTTCACCCGGGAGGAGCTTTGGGGTGCCCGAGGGCAGGGGCTGCCCCAGGGCCTTCGTGCGAACAGGCAGGGAGAGGGATGGGGCTGCACGGCAGCGGTGCCGGGGCAGGGCTTGGAACCTGCGGCACAACGGCCTGGGGTGCAGGGACAGATGTTGGGGGTACAACAGCAGCTGTTGGGGGTGCAGCCCCACCGGGATGGGGCTAGAGGGTGCAGTGCTATTGGGGACAGTGGGCTGTGGGGCACAGGGCCAGCGGGACAGGAGGGTCTGTGTGAAATGCCAGCCAGGAAGGGGTACAGAGTGCAGTGCCACGGGGCTTGGGGGTCTGTGGCGTGCAGTGCCAGCCAAGAAGGCACAGTGGAGTGCAGTGCCAGGACAAAGGGTTACAGGGTGCAGTGCCAGCTGGGACAGGGAGCTGTGGGTGCAGCACCAGCCAGGCAGGGGCTGTGGGGGCCTCCGAGTGCAGCCCAGGAGGGGAGACAAAAGCAGAGAACAGACAGCAGCAACAACAAGGCTGCTGGGGACCACCCTTGACACCCACCCAGCCATGCACCCAAGGTTGCTGGGCCACCCCTCAGCACACAGAGCTCCCATGCCCCGAATCCCCTGGGACAGGGATTTGAAGCCCCCAGGCTGTCCCACGGCGAGGAGCAGCATCCCCCAGCCTCGTGTGACCTGTGCAGGGGGGCTGAGCCGTCGGACGGGGCCGGGGCAGCGCAGCCCAGCCCGGTCCCGCCTGATCCTCCCTACCCTGCAGACAAACACCGTCTTCTTTCCAGCCCATCTCGTTCCCGGCCACCGCAGCTCCGTCTGTTCCTGTGCCAGCGCCTGGCACCGAGGGGTTCCCCGGGCCGGGCCGGGCCGCCGGGGGCACATCTGGGCACTTGTGTCGGCCGTGGGCTGGCGGGGGGGTGGACAGTCACAGGCGGCTGGGCAGCTGGACGTGCCCCTGCAGATACTGAGGGTGTGGGTCCTTCACCCAGGTGAGGTTTGGAATGGGAAAGAATCCCCCGGGGCCGTGCCGGGGTCACTGCCGGGGGCTAGAGCAGCCCCTGGCTCCCTGGCACTGCCCCAGCGCCCACCTCCCGGCCCATGCTGCTCATGCCCCTCAGACCCCAACCCCGCAGAGACCCCGGCTTGAGCCCTCCTTGCCCCAGCCCCTCCATCACTCCCAGTCCCTCCCGGGGGCTTTGCCGGCAGCCGCCGTGGCCAGGGGGCAAGTCTGCAGCGCTGATGAGATGTACCTCATTATCCCTCATTAAGAGGGCAGGGCGGCTGTCGGAGCCAGGAACTGGTTCGTGCTCCCTGGGGCCAACCTCGCCACGCTGGCAGAGATCCCGGGTGTCCCAGGAGACCCGGGCTCCTGACGTCAGGCGGCTCCGGCGGTCACCCTGAGCACCCCAGCACTTCAGGAGGAGCAGAGCAGATGTGTGGGTTCCCTCACAAAGGCTGTTTTCCCACGCACAGGTAAAGCTCAGCTCCAGGGATGCTGAGCCCTGGAAGCTCGGGAGGGAGTCGCTTCGGGACTGTCGCTCCCAGCGCTGCTCTGGGATGTCCGCGAGCAGTTCTGGCTCACCATCCAGCTCCAGCTCCATCCTCACAGGTCGGGGCAGAGCCAAGGCCTGCCAAACCCCCTCCCCAAGATCCCAGCTCCTCTGCTCACTGCAGTCCGAGCTCCAGACACCAGGGGAAGGTGATGGTCCCACAGCCGTGGGGGTGAAGGAGCTTTGATAACATCGTTTCCAGCTCACCTCTCCCACAATCCCCACGCTCATCCCGTCCACACAGAGCCCTCAGGGCAGGTCACGGGGCTGCCGGGCTCAGCCGTGCCCCGAGGTGACATCCCCACAGATCGCGGTGGCAGGGTGACATCCCCTGCCACAAGGCCCCCAGCACTGCTGGCCACAGGGCTCGGTCAGTCCGACCCCTTGAGAGGTGCCACCACCTGCAGGATCCCGGCTCCAGGATGCTTGGCCACGAGCCAACCCTCTGGCTCGTCCCTTCGGGGGCGGGTTTGGGTCCCACAGCCCCTCCTCTCCCAGGCTGCAGCCCCGGAGGGGTGGGAGCTGCCGGGCACAGCACGGCTCTGCTGCCTCGAGAGGGAGCTGGACAGCACCTGGGCGCAGGTGAGCAGCCACGGCCGGCCGCCCGGCCGAGCCCCGCCGCGCTCGGTGACCAGCAGAGGGTAGCAGACGGTCGGAGCTGTCCCACTGCAGCAGATGCCCAGAAAGCACCTCTAGTCCCACCCAGCTTCTCCTGGGCCGTGCCCCATCACCTCCACCAGCCCCCCTCCCGCCTTTCGGGATGTGCAGCCCCCGTAATCCCGTCCTCGTGTCCCCACGTTGGTCTCTGTCGCTCCCAAATCCACTCTGAGTGAACAGTGCAGGGTCAGCAGATGTGAGGCACCCGGGGCAAACCCTCGGGGCACGGTCCCCGTCCCAGGACATGCTTTATCCCGGACCTTTGGGGCTGGAAGCTCAGGAGAGACCCACCAGCCTGGAGAAAAGATGGTTTGGGGAGACTGAACTTCAGTTTTCCACTGTCCAGAGAAAGGCTGTGGAGAAGGGAGACACAGCACTGCCTGGCAAAAGGACACAAATGGGCACAGAACGTATATGGAAAATCAGGGAATCACAGAATCATTAGTATGGGAAAAGCCCTCTAAGGCAAATGAGTCCAACCATTCCCTCAGCACTGCCACATTCACGACTAACCCATGTCCCCAGGTGCCACATCCACACAATTCTGAACACTTCCAGGGATGGTGGCTCCACCCTGCCCCGGCCAGCTGTGCCAGGGCCTGACCACCCTTCCAAGGGTTGTGTGTCCCAGCACAACGCCGGGACAAGATCCACAGAGGTGGGACCTCCATCCTTGGAGGGTTTCCAAACCTGAGTGGACACCAAATGCTGTGATCAACCTGATCTTTGGAGCCCTGCCTTAAGCAGGAGGTTGGACTCAAGAGGTCTGATGGTCCCTTCTACCCTACATGTTTCTGTGACCCTCTGAAACCCAAATCCAGCATTTTCTCCAGGCTTTGACCAGGCCTCCAGGGGAATTGGCCTCTCTGGGGTCCATCACATATGATATGTCAGTACCTCATAGAACCACAGACTGGTTTGAGCTGAAAGGTTAAAAACCATCCCATTCCACCCCCTGCTATGGGCAGGGACACCTTCCACTATCCCAGGTTGCTCCAAGCCCCATCCAATCTGGCCTTGGACACTTCCAAGGATGGGGCAGCCTCAGCTTCCCTGGGCACCCTGTGCCAGGGCCTCACCACCCTCACAGGGAACAATTCCTTCCCAAGATCCCATCTAACCCTGCCCTCTGGCAGTGGGAAGCCATTCCCCCTTGTGCTGTCCCTCTAGGCCCTTGTCCCAAGTCCCTCTCCAGCTCTCTTGGAGCCCCTTTAGGCACTGGAAGGGGCCTGGAGCCTTCTCTTCTCCAGGTGAACACCCCAGCTCTCCCAGCCTGGCTCCAGAGCAGAGGGGCTCCTGCTCCTCCCCTCTCTCTGACAGAACCTCTCCAACTGTGTGAGGAAGGGGCTAAATAATGACTTCTTGTAGCTTTATTGACCAGCCAGCATTGCCTGGGCACGATTCCATCTGTGGCACATCCAGCTGAGATGCCAGAGCAGAAGCACAGCATCCCCTGCACGCTCACAGAGAAGGCAGCAGCTTCCTGAGCCCCCCACACCTCTGTGGGGGAGCAGGGCCTCTGCCAAGCCAGGCAGGCAGGTTTGGGTCTCCACACCAGGGTGGTACCTGCACCCTCTGCTGCAGCCCCTGACCCCACCCGAGCCTGGGCTGTCTCCCCCACATGCCAAGTGCCATCAGACCCCTCACCACACCACCCAGAGCAGTGGGACCTACTAGAATATGGAGTGGAGGGGGATTTGGGGGACGTTAAAGATTTTCCTCCTCATCTCAGCTTCAAAAACACCAGAGCGTGAAGAACAGGAGAAAGCGCTTAAGTTGATAAAGGAGCCCCAGTCCCACCCCAAAAGGCGATTTCTGCCTCTGTTGTGCTTCTCTGAACACTCCCCATCTCATTTGCTCAACCACAATGTTTACAATTTTAAAAAACCCCAGAACTGAATTCCCTGCGAAGTTCCTAATTCCGAGCTGTAACGAGGCCGAAGTGTGAGTCTGTCCCACCGGTCCAACAGGAGAATCACAGAAAGGGAGTGAAGAGTTTAGATGAAAATGAATTAAACCTGGGCAGCTGCCAAACTGGAGGCTTAATGATCCACAAGCTGCTAAAAAAGCAGGGAGTAGGTGAAAAGCTGTTAATTACTTGGCACTGCCGGGCACGCCTGTTTGGAGAGGTGCCACCAAAAGCACTGAGAGGGGTTTCGATAGGGTGAGCACACGTGTGGTGCTACCAACACACGCCAGAAGGGCTGTCCTGGGCCCCCCAGCATCCACCACTGCTTTTGCAATAGTTATCCCCAGCCCTGGAAGCGTTCGAGGACGGGGCTTGAAGCAGCCTGGTCTATGCAAGGTGTCCTTGCCCACGGCAGGGGGTGGAACAAGACGAGCTTTAAGGTCTCCTCCAACCCAAACCATTCCACGCTGATCCTAGCTGGGAGCAGAGGGAGAGCCCATCCCAGCCGAGCCGCAGAGC
>VZRJ01012465.1:92291-106611 GCA_013397565.1 Ptilonorhynchus violaceus
AAACCCGCAGCACCGCCTCCCTCCCGTTGTGCTTTAATCGCAAGCCACGAGCGCGAACCCCTCCCGCCACCTCCTGACCCCCAGCTCTGGGCACCCAGCGCCCTCCTCGGCCCCAGACAGGGCATGAGCTCTGTGGCAAGGCCAGGCCTGGGTGAGCTTCGACGTCTCCGATGTTTTATTGCTTGCTCGGTGTCACGGCGGAGCTCGCGGCCGGGGGTCGGGCAGCGCGGGGCGAGCGCAGGGCCCGGCCCCGGGGCCTCACTGCGAGTGGACCAGTGCCCCGGCGCCCTGCCCGAAGCCAAAGCCCTTGGGACCGAAGTTCTTGGCGTAACAACCTGCGGAGGACGGAAGGGAGACACAGGTGAGGCTGGCACACGAGCGGGTCCCCCGTCCCAGGGCACAGCCTGCCAGGCAGGACAGGGTTTGCCAGATCTGTTGGGCAAACAGGGAGGCCCCAACACAGCGGGGAATTCCCTGGCGCCGAGGCCAGCACAGCCAGTCCCATATGCAGCTACTGAGGCCAACCCTCCCCGTCCTCCATGCCACCCTGGGTCCCTGCGCAGCGGTTTTCACCCCCTCCCACCGCCCCTCAGAGCCCAGGACGAGCCAGGGGGGAAGGTGGGACTCACCTTTGCAGTAAATCTCCCCATCTTTGTCTGCCAGGGTGGTGGACTCCAGGCTTTTGCCACACTTGGCACAGCGGAAGCAGGACTTGTGCCAGGACTGTGGGACAGGAGCAGAGCCCAGTCAGAAACCCAGGGACAGGGCAGCAAGGCTCTGGCTACCAAAGAGGCTCCCTGTTCTGTTCCTGCCCCAGAGTGGCTGGGAAAGAGCTCTGAATGGGATAAAAGCTTTTCCCTGGAAAGCACTGACCTCCCAGCCCCACAGGGAAGATGCAGAGAGGAAACACCAGGTGTGGTCACTGCTCCTGTGCTGATCTGGTTTTGGAAACCTTTTGCTCTCACTCAGAAGTCATTTGTGCAATAATTTCTACAATAAGGAGCAGTCCCTTCCCCCCCACTTTGGGGACTGTCCTCTCTCAAGCAACGTGATAAATCCCATTGTCCAGATGAGACCCACAGCTGCTGGATGTGAGGCTGGGGGTGGCAGCAAGGTTGGGATAATTGCCCCCACACAACCACAGCTCCAAGGAAGGCAGCAAAGAGAGAGGAAGAATGCAAAAACCAGCCAGTGTTTAAAAATAACCGCCCCCCACGGTTCCAGCAGTCCCCTGGAGATAAATGAGCTCACAGCCTTTGGGCAGAGCTGGAGTAGCCAGAGCTGCTCACAGAGGAATTTAAATAAACACTTTGGAAAACATGAAACCTTTTTTGGAAGAAAATGTGAAATTCGGGGGCTGGAGGAGGAGGTAGCGGATGGAGTCATCCAGCAAACATTAGCACATGAAATACATGCTCTGGAATCCTCTCTGGGTCTGCTTTAATGTAATTGCTTCACCAATTTTGGTTCCCTGTAAACATCGAGGCCAGAAGCTGACCAGGAAACCCAGATCATGGTTTTAAGGATAAATTCAACATCTGACCCTGGGCTGACCCTCAACGTGTCCATTACAGGTCCCTGCAGGGCCAGCTGTGGGGTGATGATGCTCAGGGGCTCTTTCTGTTGACTCCTCGCTCTGGGAACACAGGACAAGCAGAGAGGCCCCAGGAGGACAGAGCACAGCAGGGTCAGGGACTGAGCCCACGTCACCAGTGAGAAGGTGAGGCTGTCCCAGCATGGCCACCCCCTCCCCATGGCACAAAGCCAAGTGGCCTGGCCTGGTGTCTCTGGCAAGCTCTGCATGCGCCTGACCTTGGGGGAAGGGTGGCTCCAGGCAGGGACCTCACTTGGGGTCCCAGGGCTGGCAGGGCAGGTGTCCCCACGCCTGGCAGAGGAGCTGGGCTGGGAACAGCTCGGGGTGCGAGGACCCTGGTGAGGGGATGAACCTGACACGGGAACTGCCAGGGCTGTTACACCCCAACCCTGAGGTGACCCAGCCCAGCACCAGAACAGCCCCAGGGACATGCCCCAAGCCCACGCCCACACCTCCAACACCCTGCCCGGCCTGTGGGCAGTGCTGACCACTGGAATTCATGCCCTGCCCCGAATCTGGGCTGCAGAATCCCAGCCTGTGGCACAGGGAGGAGAAGGATGCACTTCTCAGTTAACAGTGACAGCAGCTGTGGCCATGTCACTGCTCACCCTCCCAGCACATCCACAGCAGGACATCCACTGTGGCCTCTGCTGAGCAGGGCTCTGAATATTTAACATAAAATGTATTTCCCTTCCACCTACAAGTCTGTGAGAGCACTGCAGCCTGGACAACCTGGTTTCCAAGCAGGCCAAGATCTCCTTTTGGTGCCAGGCTTCCAGGTGAGCGTGGCCATTGCACCCCAAGCCCAGCCCTGGCTGGAGGCTCTGGCAGCCCAGCCTGAGGGTCAGGTCTAGACCCTCTCTAAAGGTGTCCCTGCCATGCAGCAACCTGTCCACTCCATCGCCCTCTTACCTTCCCACCTCCGATGACCTTCTCGGCCGCGTACACGGCCTGGCCACAGCGAGGGCACCCGTCAGCTCCTCCCACCTTCTGGGCCATCCTGGCTGCGTTGGGGTTGGGGGGTCGGTGGGGCTGGCCCCTGTGGGTGGCAGCAGCTCATGAGAAGGATGCACAGGCAAGATGGAGGAGGGAAGAACTACGGGATCCCACATCCCAGCCCGGTTTTCAAGGGCCTGGAGCTTTAGGCACGTGTTGAGCCCCATGGAAAGTTCAGCCTGAGGGCTGTGTGCTGGGAGGGGGCGGGCAGCACGCTCAGGCAATGGGGACATGTCCCACCAAGCCCCATCTCAGCTGGCAAACAGGGTTCAGCAGGATTCCCTGGAGGAGCAGAAAGGCCAGCAGCCCCGGGACACTGCTGGGAGCTTGGCACGGGCTGCACAGCCAAACACCACAGGAGAGGTGTGGGGGAGAAGATGCCCACAACACCCCAGTGCTGAAAACAAGACTCAGACTCACTCTTCATATTTGATTCCCAGGGACTCGCCCTTGTCGGTGCTCAGGGTCCCTGCTCCCTGCCCGTATCCATAGCCCTTGGGGCCGTACTTCTTCCCATAGCAGGACTTGCAGTAGATCTCCTCTCCATGCACGGCCACAGTGGTGCTGTCCAAGTTCTTCTTACAGACCACTAGAACAGAGGGGAGGGAGGGTGTGGCATCAGCCTGTTTGTCCAGAGCTCACTAATTAGCTGGGGAAAACAAGTCCTCACAGGGATAGCTCAGCTTTCAAGGAGCAGGAAAGCCTCGCCAGCATCCAGCTGCAGGGAGCACATGCAAACCAGGGGAGATAAGGATCACAACAAGGACGGTGTCTGGCTTTAAAAGGAAGCAACCACCAAAGCCAAGAGAGTGATACCAAGGGAAGGAAAGCTCTGTTAACCCTCTGTTAACCCTCCTGGAGCTGCACTTAAACCATGCAGGTGAATTTTCCCTACGAATCACTGCAGGATTCCCAAGCTTGGGGAGGGATGTCCTGGCCGCACGCCTTGTCCGCTGCAAATCCAAAGCGGGAAGCACTCGGGGCAAAGAAACATAAGTAAATGTGGTTTTCCTGATGTTTAGCCGGACCAAGAGCAGCCCTGTGGCCATCAGCACACCCGAGGCACTGCAAGGGCTTTGCACATTGCACAGTCACCTCTCCAGACCCTGAAGGGCTCATGTGACACCTCATCCTTGGTCCTGCCCTGGTTTGGGGGGGCTGTAGGGCAGTCTTAGGTGAGGAACTCTACCTCAGCTGGGTGTTTGAGCCCTGGGGCTCAATGTAGGATGTGAGATGGGACAAGAGGAGATGGCAGCCAGGCTTGAGGGCCCTGCTGAGCCCATCCAGAGCTTGAGCTTGGTGCTGTGCTCAGGCCTTCTCCTGATTTTTAGGTTTCCATAGAATCCCAGACTGGTTTGTGTTGGAAGGGAACTTCAGATTATCCAATTCCAACCCTCTGTCATGGCCACCTTCCCCTAGACCAGGTTGCTCCAAGCACTCTCCAACCTGGTCTTGAACACTTCCAGGGATGGGGCAGCCACAGCTTCTCTGGGAAGCAATGCCTCACCCCCCTTTGAGTAAATAATCACTTCCTTATATCTAATCTAAATTGCTCCTCTTTCAATTTAAAACCATCCCTCCCTGCCCTGTCACTATCTGCCTGTGTAAAAAGTCACTCTCCCTTTCTTTTATAAACCCCCTTAAGGTCCTGGAAGTACCAACTCCTATTCCAGGTCTGACCACAGCTGCCACGTCCCTTCCCAGCCCTTCCTGGGATGCTCTGTCCAGCCAGCAGGAGCAGGAAGCCACCAGCACTCAGACTGGAGGTGATCTCCAGCGTTCCCCTGCCCCCCTGGATCCCAGGATCCCCAGCTCCTGGGGCAGAGTCCACAGCGCTGGCAGCCAGCCCCAAACAGATCCGGCTGCAGCTGCCACACAGCGTCCCCCATCCTGCTTTCCACGCCTTAAATGTCGAGGCTTCCAGCGGCCTCTTGGCCAGGAGAAGTTTCTTGGCCTTTCCCAATATCACAGGAATGCAAACAGAACAGAGCTCTCCCCTCGGAGCAGCACAGACTGAGCGGGAGCAGAGGCAGCCCTTCCATGACTAAATACGGCCGGGAGAGCCCCGTGTGCTGCTGCCAGGAGACGGAGGAGGACAGGGAAGCGTCTCCTGCCATCTAAGGAGCATCTGGCAGAGTCCCCTCCTGGCTACATCGTCCCACCACAGCAGGAGCTGGGGATGGAGAACACGGCCCAGCTGGGACACACCAGAGCTGGGTAACTGGTTCCAAAGCTGCCGAGCTCCTGGGCTGCTCTCGGGGTCCCTGCATTACCCTGGAGCGACACTGCTCCGGCAGACCCTCGGGGGGGAATTTGGGTGCTTTTACTGACCTTTCAAAGGGCTTTGCTGGGAGCTTTGTCCCAGGGGTGGCAGGGAAGGATCTCAGTGGCATCTGGGTGGATTTGGAGCTCCAGCCTAAGCTTTGACAGTCCCTCATCTGTACTCACAAAACTTTGAGAGGCAGCAGAAAAATTCTCTTCCCAGCCCCCGGGTTTGTGCATTGCAGGAATTCCAGCGTGCTGCACTCATGGAGTTAAGGACCCTTTGTTTTTCTAAGAGCAGCTGAGCTGCTCCACAAAACAATTAGACAAGAGCTGCCTGTGTTTTCCAAAGCCAAGGGGCTCATTCGAGCACGGTTCTGCTGCACTACCCAGGCAGCTGGATCAGGGCCAGGAGTCAATCACCAAGCTGCTCCCTGAGCTCCAGTGCACTGTGGTAGGCTTGGCTCCTTTTTGATGGTGTTTTTGGCAGATCAGGTCAAAGGATTTGTTATTCTCCCCTAAAGATAATGGTTTTGAGTTCCTTGATGAGGCCCAAATGCAGCACTGGGGAACGGGCTGGGAATGCAAGGAGCTCAGGAGCACCACCCCAGCCTGTGGCACAGACTGGGAACAGTGGGCAGCACAGTGGGCTGGCACACGAGCCACAGCCTGAGCTGGGGAGCCACAGCCAGGATGGGCAGAGCTGCTGGGTACGTGTGGAGTGGGATCACAAACGTCTGCAAAGCACAGGGACAGGAGCCCTGAGCCCAGGACCACCCCCTGGGCACTTGTTTCCATGCGCACACACGGGATGAACTTTTTCCCTGCTCTGGCTGTGTATTCCCACCTGGAAGCAATGCCTTTGGCCTCATTTCATGGCTCCTGGAGGCCTGCCCTGCTCTCTGGCTGCCAACATCCCATGGCAGCAGCTTTCCCTGGCAAACCAGCTGTGTGCACAGGGGGTGAGGGCAACATTCCCCACCCTCCTTATCTGAGGCCACAGAAGAAACAGGATTTCCTTCTGCAGAGCAACTGCCGCAAGGACCCAGCCTGCCACCCCCTCCCTGCCCAGGAAAAGCCTCTCCACCACTCCCCTGCTCAGCCTTGCCAGCCAAAGCAAGTTTCCAGCCTGGACACTCCCACGTATGGGAGCTCCCGGCCCCGCCGGCCGCCCTCCACACTGCAGGGAGCAGAGACAGCAGCAGCTGCCTCCCTCTCCTCTCCCTCTTTCCTCTCTCTCTCTCACATCTGGATCCAGCTGTGTGTGTTGCATCCCAGGCAGGCTGGACAAGAAGTATTCAGTAGCCAGGCCAAGTGGACACAGGAGCACGGCAGAGATAATCCCATGAGGACACTGGTGTTTCCCTGCTGGAAGAGATCAGTTCCGGAGTGTGCCTGTTTCCAGACCCCAGCTCTGTGCTGCCCCTATGGAAAAGATCCCATTTGTGCTCCCTGCTGTGATGGGATGGTGAGACTTGGACCAGGGCACTGGGACCAGCCGAGAAAATATTGAACCTCAGTGGGGACCTGCTGCAAGGACAACTCTGAAGATGCATTTCTGCTGCTCTGTGGCAGGTGCAATGTGTTGAGGAGCCACCAGTGGACACAGGCAACGTGTGTGCTCCTGTCCATAGAATTCCAGAGAGGTTTGGGTGGGAAGGGGCATTAAAGCTCATCTCATTCCACCCCACTGCTGTGGGCAGGGACACCTTCCACTATCCCAGGTTGCTCCAAGCCCCATCTCATGTGGGCACAGGAGAATGACTGGCTCTGATACATGATGGTCTCCAGGGACAGGGGACAGAAACCTGCTACCCCACAGGCTGAGGACAGTGCTCATCTTCTGATTCAAAGGTCCTGCCGCCCCTCTGGATGCCCCAGATTTAAGGAGCTGCTCTCAGCACTGTAACACCTCTGGCCCTGGTATCCCCAAAGGCAGAGAAGGGTGTCTGGGAAGTTGCAGCAGGATCCCAGCAGGATTTGTAGGATCCTGCAGGCAGGCAGAGGAAGGGAGCTCAGCACTGAGTCACCCCCAGCCAGATCGTGTTCTGCTGCCCTTCCCTGGAGGTCACACTTGGGTCCAAACATACAACAGAGACATCCTCAGCAATAATGGATTTGCAGGCAGGCTGCGGGTGATGTTTCAGCTCTTCTCACAGGCTTTGCATCAGCACAAGGGCCAGGACAGGACCACATCTCCTTCCCATCAGCTCCTCAGACACCAGGGGAGATCCCATGCCAGATCCCAAGGCTCAGTCACCTATTCAGTGTGGCAAAGCCACTCAGAAGGCTAAAGCCAGCACCACCTCTGAGCACTGCGTGGGATGTGCCACCTCCTGCCACCACTGTTGGGAGAATCCCTGCCTCATGTTCCGAGTGTTAACATCTGGACACAGACTGGAGTCCCCTTCCCTGGGGTAGGGACAGACTAAGGCTTTGTGTGTGTGCTGGCTGAGGTCAGCCCCGACAGCTTGGACAGCCCCTGTGTCCTGAGACGATCCGTGTTCCTGCCAGGCCAGGGGGTTTGCAGAGATCCTAAGGAGCCGTTGCCCAGCCCACACAGGACGTGCTGGGCTCGGCTGGGGGAGAGCCAGGAAGTGGAGGGGGGGATCAGGGAAGGGCTGGTACTCACTGCACAAGAAGCAGGACTTGTGGAAGCTGTTGCCTTCACATTGCACCTCCTCGGCGAAGTACACAGCCTTCTGGCACACCCCACACTTCTTCCCTCCTCCCCAGTTTGGCATCCTGCAGAGGAAGCACAGTCAGGAATAGGGGCAGGGCTCTGCTGGGCAGGAGCAGGGATGGGGCAGCCGGGGCAGGGATGGGGCAGCCGGTCTGCACCCCCAGTGTCTGCAGGGTGCACAGACGGCAGGGCTGGCAACGAGCAGAATTAGCAGAACTCAGGATGCCCACAGGACCCATCGCTACAGCACCCAGCAGTGCCAGCTGCCTCCCACGGACCACAGGTCCTGGCTGCCAGGAGCAGCAGAAATCCCCTGTCCTGGCAGCCGTGGGACTTCACAGCTCCTTTCAGTGCCAGAAAAAGGGAGGAAGTGGGACAATGCTGGGAGACGGCGCTTACGGAGTTACCCAGGCACTCCTCAGGTCACAGCCCCGCTGCCACCCCTGGGCCACGGCCACCTTGGTGCTGCAGTGCCAGCTGTCCCCCCGCTGGCACAGCCCCAGCTTCTCCTGTCTGACCAACTCTTCCATGGCAGCCACTGCAGGGCAGGGGACAGGCCAGGGCTGCCCCGAGGGCGGGAGCTGAGCCCTGACACCACCAAACCCTGGGCTCTGGCACCGTGTCCCCGCAGCACCATCAGCTCGTGCCTCGCCTGTCCAACCCCTCCCAGGCCCCCCCTGTACTCAGGCACCTCAGTCTCCTCCAGGACTGCAGGCACAGCCACAGAGCCTGGAAAATCCGAAATCAAGAACACAGTGCAGGGCACAGACCTGAGCACCAGCCTAAGCTGCCATCACCAGATTATAAATGCTTCTATTTCTCTCTCCTCTTTCCTGAACCGTGTCTGATGAGACACAATCAAGAGGTCCCTTGATTTGCAGATAACCCCAAAATACTGTGAGCTGGTCACACGAACAGCAGAGCTCCAACCCAGAGGGACCTTGATACTTGTGAAGACCAGGTCAACACAAACCTCGAGACATTCATACAACAAAGTCCTACAAGGAGATTCTGAGGGAGCCAGGCTTGTTGAGTGTGGCCAAGAGGAAGCTAAGGAGGTTCAAACAGCAACCTGGGGTTGCTACAAAGACAATAAGACACTTTTTGGTGGGGCCCAATAACACAAGAAAGGTCAACTGGCAATAGCTGCAGCTTGAGAGGTCTCCAGGGGCCTCTTTCCACCAACACCTCTGTAATTCTCCATTCTGCTCCCACGCAGGGTCAGGTGGCAGAAGTCACCCTCCCACAGCCATGTGCTTCCTGACTCCTGAACAGCCAAAGCAGCAGGACAAGGGCCCCAAAATCAAACCCCAGTTTCAGAGTACACAATGTGCCAGCCCACCACATGTGCAGCATCCCAGCATCTCCCTCAGCTCAGCTGCGGGGAGATGGGGAGGGGTCCTTGGTCTGCCAGGGCACACCGGGAGCCTTGGAACCCCCTCCCTGCAGCAGATCCAAACCCCTGGGTCACCTCGGGCAGCTGAAGCCCCATCCCTGGGTCTCCAATCCCAGTGGCTCTCCCAGCTGGGGACGTTGGTGCTGAACACACCAGGACTGGGGGCTGTCCAAACATCAAGCACAGAGAGGGGGAGCACAAAGCGCTCACAGGCACAGCGAGATCCCTGCACATCCCAGCTCATGGGGAAGTCAAGATCCTCCCTGTGTGAGAGTATTTTGTCAGGAAAAGGGAAACTGATCTCAGCCTGGTGAGCAGGGCAGGCAGGGGAGGGGCCAGGGCGGGCAGGGGTCAGGGCGGACTCGCTGACCCCACACTAGCCCGGCCACAGCTCCCAGATGCCCAGAGGGTCTCTGTGCAGGACAGACAGACAGAGCCGTGGAGGGTGCTGGGAGCAGAGGCTGGAGAGGCTGTGCTGGCTGCAGGGATGCCGGGAGCCGTGTTTGGGGTGTGATCACAGCAGCTGGGAAGTCTCTTTTCCAAAGGCCCTGCAGGCTGGGCTTCCCACTGCGCCAAATCCCTCCCTTCGTGCCCGGTCCTTCCAGTCCCAGCCTTTGGATTGCCATAAATGGACACAGACTGTTTCTCTCCAGAGCCTGTTTTTCCCCTGTATCAGGAGGATGGCTTGACCTGGTTCAGGAGTTTCCTTGGAGGGCAGAAACATCCAGCAGCACTCCCTGCCAGCCCCTGACGTGGTGAGGGAGTCCACCAGCCCCTTCTGCCCCATTGTCAGATCCCACCTCAGGAATGACACAACACTGGCTACAATTTTTCCATGTCCCCCATCCCTTCCCAACCAGGACAGCTGGCAGATCCCATCTCTGGGATTCCCCAGCCCTGGCTTTGAGGGCAGCCTCTTGCCAGCACTCCCTGCTCCACAGCAGTGGAGCACTCCAAAAGCGTACTCCGTGGTTTGGAACCAGCTGCTCCCTCTCACCTCCACAGCACATTTTGTTCCCCCTATGGCAACAGTGAAGGAAGAGGCTTTGTTTGTCCTGAACATCAGGGCTCCCCTGCCCAAACCAAGACATCAGCAGTGGGGACACCTTCCCCTGAGCTGCCTGGGAGTCATGGGAGGAGAAAAGGTGCTTCTGGCTGAAGCTCATCTGGTATTTGCCATAACAGGAGCCCAAGCCTTTTGCTGCTCATTTTCCTCCATCCACCACGGGAAGGCTGCAGGTGCCTCCGCTCGCTTTAAATGATGTCACGGTGATTTCAGCAGGTGACTCTCACCATGAAGCACAAATGCAGCCCCAGCAAAGCCACATCCCAGCAAAACCTCCTGGCACACACCAGGATGGATTTGCTGAGGGAAGAGACCATGGAAATTAGTTTGTCCTGGGGATCCATGTGAGGGCTCCCAGCTGGACACACAGAAAGCTTGAGGTAAGATTTAAGTTGCTGAGAATTCCCTGCTAGTGCACAACACACAGACCACGTGCTGAGAGCCCTGCAGGCCACACAGAGACCAATGAGCAGTTTGTGCTATAGGTCGGTATCAACAGGAAAAAAAGGAATAGGAGCACCCTGCTCCGGGAGCCTGGGACCTGCACCAGCCGTCTCAGAAACAAAGCCCTCACAACAGCCATCCAGACAGACCCATCATCCCAATTCCCTAAGCAATGGCCACTTTAAGATATGTCAGAGTGTTTGCAATCCTTTCAGCATTTTTTTCAGAATATTTTGCATATTTTGCCCAATTGCAACACTTGGTGACCACAGTCACACTTCAAGTCACTCTGGGCCCCGTGCAGAATGAGGAACAGGAGGTGACAGTCCTGCAGCCAATGACCTCACCGAGCACAGGCAAAGGGGACACCCAGGACTGCCAAAAAAACAAGATTATTTTCCTTCCTCCTGCAGCTCCACAGTCTGTGGAGCACAACTCCCAGTAAACACATCCAGAGCCCTACAAACACCATGCTCAGTGCCAAGGGAGGGGCTTGGCCCCAGAGCAACTCCATCATCCACTCTGGATAAGGGAAGAGGCCCCCAAAACCAGGATCCCATCCTTTAGCATCAGCTGTACTGTGGGGAGCACAGACACAGGGGAAGCTTGTGCAGAAGCACCCAAGGCTGACACTTGTTGGAGATTAACTCCAGTGCCAGTGTCCGATGTTGCAGCAGTCCAGCTCACCAGGACAAGGCCAGGGTGGACGCTGCTTGGAGCAACCTGGGATAGTGGAAGGTGTCCCTGTCCATGGCAGAGGGTGGGACTGGGAAATCTTTGAGGTGCGTTCCAACCCAAACCAGTCTGTGGTTCTGTGAAACCCGGGCTCAGACTCACATATGTTTCAGGAGTGCTGTGTTGCACCAGTTTGGGAGGCAGTGTAAGCTACACTGAACAAGCAGGCAAAAACCAGTATGGAACCAGTATGCACTGGTGCTTTGGGATGTCATCTTTGCTGTAAGGGGAAGCAGTGAGCAGATGCAGCCAGGCCAGGCAGCAGAAACACAGCCACCCTGTTTTTCGAGTGGGTTGAAAGGTCAGTGTGTCCATGTCACCCCCACCAACAGGGACAACCTTCACTCTGCCTTCCAGTTTGGAACTGCTGGAGCTGAAGCAGCGCCCGTGGCCATGTGGATGGAGGTCCATGGCCACAGGAGCACTCAGGGCAGCACAGGTCCTACCCTGTCTCACTCTGAGGAACATCCCTGCAGCCAGCGGGACATCAGCTCAACCATCCGACCTTCTACAATAGCTGGAAAACCTTCCCGTGTATGTACCCTAATAAAATCCTACAGTAATTAATTGCAGAGCAATCGCTTTGTGCTTGAAGACCACTGAGGAACAGGAGACTCGTGCTGGCCCATATAAAAAGTTCTTTTTTTTTCCCAATTAGAGTGTTAAAATAAGTGAATAACAGAAGAACACAATCAGTTCTGCACAAAATTCACATCTAAGGATGTTCACAGCAGTCCATGCAGGATTAATTCACAGCCTGGCAAAGGGAAGAGTCAAAGGGGAGGAAGCCACAGCAGAAGCCCCAAGCCCTGGGGTCTGAGTAGTGCCTTCCAGTTTAGAGAGCGGCTGGCATGGCCATGAAATGGGCAGAAATGTGAAGCAGGAGGGACCCAGACAGATGAGGCGAGTGGGCAGAGCAAAGAGGAACCAGCTCCAGGGATAATGCCCCAGGCAACACCCCAAGGGAGAGCCCCGGGACACAGCAGCAGGGGTTCAGCACCGGGACCTGCAGTCGGGCCCGTGGGGGACTCTGTCCCAGGCAAACGGGATCTGTCACGGAGCAGCTTCCCCATCACCTGGGCACAGGTGGGAATAGCCCTACAAGGGGCAAGCTGGAACTGTCCCCCCTGTCCCCTGCTGTGTCATCAGCTGAGACAAGCAGTGACGTGAGGAGGCTCTGGGCCACCAACAGTGTAAACAAGGATAAGTGAAGGTCACATGTGACACAGGGATGTCAAACTGGTGAGCAAGAGAACAGGGTCCTGGGGCTGGTGAGCAAAACACTGGGCATGCCCAGGGGGAAATCACAGAAGTGACCCAGCACATGCAGCTGTATCACATCAGACACCTCTGAGGGCTTTGCTGGGAGAGCAGGGGAGGAAGTCAGGAGGCTCTGAGGTCCAGACTGATGCTCACACGTGGCTCATCTACCCTATGCCTCCCAAAGCAATTAGGCTTGACTCAATCAGCAATCAAGAATGACTTCTGCTGCCAAGGCAGCCTCAGGTTGGCTGTGGAGGGAAGGGGCCCGTGCAAGACCAGCACAGCACGGAGCCACCGGCCAGACACGGCTCACAGCCATGGGCCTCCGCCTGCAGACACACTGCTCCCAAGCTGGGCTTACAAAGGCTACTTGGAAATGGCTTCCTCCATGAGAATCCCAACTTGATCCAGAACAAAAGCAGAAGCATTTTCAGGTGCGCTAAGAAAAGCTCCTGACTCCTACAGGGATCAAGATCCATCACCTGACCGAGCTCACTTGAGCTTCCACAGAGCCCTGCAATGCCCCAGTTGGTCACATCCTTGCCCCTTGGTGTTGCCTCCCAGGAGCAGGGGGCCAACCTCAGCTGCTCCGAGGCAGCGTTCAGGCACTGACATTCCAGCTGGAGAGGCCTGATCCAGGGGACAGCAGAGGCTGGCACAGAGCCCATGACCCGCAGGAGCAGCACAACTCTGAGCTGTCTGAGCAGCAGCGGCGCTGAGCCCCCTGTGAAGGGCTGAATCCTCCCCAGGGCCCAGTGCTCACCCACACCACTGCACCTTCCCAGCCTCACCCCCAGCAGAATAAAAGAATATCCTGAGTTGGAAAAGATCCACAAAGATGAAGTCCAAGCCCTGGCCCTGCACAGACACCCCAACAATCCCACCCTGTGCATCCTCGGGAGCGTTGTCCAAACGCTCCTGGAGCTCTGGCAGCCCTGGGGCTGTGACCATTCCCGGGGAGCCTGTTCAGTGCCCACCACCCTCTCAGGGAAGAACCTTTCCCTGATATCCAGCCTAACCCTGCCCTGACACAGCTCCAGCCGTTCCCTGGGTCCTGTCCCTGCTCACAGAGAGCAGAGATCGGAGCTGCCCCTCAGGAGGAAGCTGCAGACTGTGGGGAGCTCTGACCTCAGGCTCCTCTGCTTCAGCATGAACAGACCAAATGACCACAGTTGCTCCTTGGAGGGCTTCTCCTCTCGCCCTTCCCCAGGGTCTAGAACCAGGAGGAGCAGCGCCCAAAGCCTGCTCACCCTCACACGATTTTTGCACTGGCCCCTTCTCAGGCAGTGAGATACAGAATATCTGATACAGGGCCTGGCAGCATCCAGGGCTTTTGCCCAGGGCTCCTTAACCCCCTCCCACATGCTGAGGGCTCTGAGGTTTGGAAAGCAGCACCTGGAGCTGTGCTCAAGCTGTGCCCAGCCTGGTCCTCAGCCGTGCAAATCTCCTCTGGGAAGTGACCTGAGTCCACAGCTGAGCTGCCTCAGGCTCCTTGGAAACCACGCTGCCAAGGGAAGGGACAGCAGAGCCCCAGGTTTGGGAAGGGCACAGGACGCAAGGACTCCGCTCAAGCCCAGCCCGAGACCAAACCCCGAGATTTTCCGAAGGGGACAGGAAGGCTGAGCGCAGGATTCCAGTGACTGGAAGTCCAGCGTGCGGGTGGGAAGCGACCACCCGTGGATCAAGGCACATCCGCGGCTGGGTCAGAAAAGTTCCCCCGATGGCTTCCGCATCCTGCCACGTGCGCGGCTGCTCCGGCAGCAGGAGCAGCCTCAGTGGGTCCCACCGGCCCCGCGCCCACCCCACGGGCACACGGCGGGGCTGTGCCCCTCTCCAGCCCCGCACCTCCCCCCGCTGGGGCCCGACGGGCCGCGGGGCGGC
>VZRJ01012465.1:106668-124388 GCA_013397565.1 Ptilonorhynchus violaceus
AGGGCGGGTCGCGGGGCGGCGGCCGGGACTGATGTCACGGGGCTGGCGGAGGAGGGCACGGCCGGGCGGGCGGCGACACTGCCCGGGACATCCCGACACCGCCCGGGACCTCCCGACACCGCCCGGGACCCCCCATCCCACCCCCAGGGGATGCACCCTCCGCGGCACTAAAAGCCGCAGGCTGGTTCCCAAGCGGCGGTAGCACCTCCCAGAGGTTTCGGTCGCTGTTTTGTGATGCTGAACACTTTCCTCTGAATTAAAAGAGGAGATGGAAGATTGGAGAATGGACTGAGAAGAGCCCTGGGGAGAAGGACTTTGCAGGTGTTGGTGGATGAGAAGCTCAGCGTGCCCCAGCCATGTGCACTGGGCAGCCTAGAAACCCCCCCTGGGCTGATCTCCCAGTGTGGGCAGCAGGGAGGGGGAGATTCTGCCCCTCTGCCCCGCTCAGGTGAGACCCCACCTGCAGAGCTGCCTCCAGCCCTGGGAGCCCAACAGAAGATGGACGTGGAGCTGCTGGAGCAAGTCCAGAGGAGGCCACGGAGATGCTCCGAGGGCTGGAGCCCCTCTGCTCTGGAGCCAGGCTGGGAGAGCTGGGGGTGTTCACCTGGAGAAGAGAAGGCTTCAGGGAGACCTTACTGCAGCCTTTCCGTAGATGAAAAGGAGCTTATAAGACATAAGGAAGAAACGTTGTACAGTATGGGTGCTGAGGCCCTGGCACAGGGCGCCCAGAGAAGCTGTGGCTGCCCCATCCTGGAAGTGTCCAAGGCCGGGTTGGATGGGGCTTGGAGAAACCTGGGATAGGAAGATGTCCCTGCCCATGGCAGGGGGTGGGACAAGATGGGCGTTAAGGTCCCTCCCATGCCAAACCAGGCTGGGGTTATGACTCTCATGACAAATCGAAGAGAGCAGGGCAGTGAGGAGAGACTCTCTGGCAATGGCTCCCATGGGAACCCACCACAACAGTGCTGCTGTGGGTGCAGGCACACGGGGGGAGAAACATGCACAGCACCAAACTGCACGGGAAAGGCTGCAGAGGCATTGGGAAAGCACTCCCAGCACAGCTGGAGAACAGGTGGGGGTCTGGCTCCCTGTGAGGGGAGCGCTCTGACAAGCGAAGAGGCCAAAGCACTGCAGGAGCAGAGACACTGCTGCACCTCCCTGATGTCCCACAGACCCTCTGTACCCTCACACGTGTCCCTCTGAGCTCCAGTGTTCCCAGAGCAGTCTACAGAAAGTGTGGCTGCAGGGCTGCAGAGCTGCTATTTCCCTTTTTTCTGTGTGCTTCTGTGTCAGGGCAATACAGGAGCCCAGGCAGGCCCAGGACCTCATGACAAACAATTCCAGCCCTCAAGGGGCTGGAATCAAACAAATCCATCCTCCAGGGGATGCTGTTTACAGCCTGAAAAGCTGGTCCATGTGAAGGCCCTGCAGCCTGACCCAGCACTGAATGGTGTGTCTGAGCCTGGGCGCTGCTCCGTGCTCAGACCCCCCAGCAGGACCCACATCTCGGTCTGAGTTTGGGTGTTCCCTCATGTGCTCATCCCTACCTGATATGCAGCTTGCTGAGGTACAAAATCCCACTCTCCATCCCCCTGGGGAACATTCCCCTGGATCTGTCCCCCTCTGGCACGCCCCCTCTGCCCGTGGAGGAGGGCAGGGAGGGGAGTGGGACACCCTCCCTGCTCCCAGCAAACCTCACACATGGACAGGAACCGGGTGGCACCAGAGAGAAAGGATCTTCCCTTTCTTAGGCATTTTTGGTGCCCTGGAAGATTCAAAGAAGATCCCCTCCGTCAAGGTTCTGTTCCCTGGACCTGGAGGCCAGCAAAAGGCAGCCACTTCCAGGAGCAGCTCCACAGGAAGCTCTTGGAGGGCAAGTCAGGGGAACGGAGCAGTTCTGCTGGTGGCTAAACAGCTTCCCACCCTGAGCTGCTGCCCTGGGAGCCCCTGGGGCATCTGTGCTCCATGAGGATCTTCAGCCCTCACAGCAGGTGAGGATGAACGAAGCTGGATGCTCCAGTGCTCCTGATGGCCACAGACAGGATTGTCAAGCGAGGCCAGGATGCAGCTGGCAAAGGCTCCCATTGAATTTCTCTTGCCTGGGCTGGCCTTTTTCTACTCGACAAACGTAAGCAGGCACTGAAGAACAGGCAGCTGGCACCAAGATTCCTCTTGTCCTGTTGCCGAGCTCAGGGACCCTTCCCACTCCCACTCCTCTCACCGGGGACAGGCACTCTGCTGGCAGCAGCTAGGGAGCCCAGGCTGCTCCAGCTGCTGGGATCGTGGAACTGAAACTGGCAGGAAGGGAGGAGGCCTGGGAGGGCAGCAGGGAGGTGCTTCCTTTGGACCTGGGAATGTTTGGCACCAGATTCGACAGTAATTTTGCCCTGAACTCTGGGCTAAGAAATTCCTGGCACAACTTGAGGCCATTTCCTCTTGTCCTGTTGCCTCCTACTTGGGAGAAGAGCCAGATCCCTACCAGGCTGCACCCTCCTGTCCGGTAGTTGTAGAAAATGAGAAGGTCCCCCCTTTTCTCCAGACTGAGCCCTCTCAGCTGCCTCAGCCACTCCTGGTGCTCCAGACCCTTCCCCAGCTCCGTTCCCTTCCCTGGACACACTCCAGCCTCTCAATGTCTGTCTTGTCATAAGGACCCCCAAACTGCCCCCAGGACTGGAGGTGCCTCAGCAGTGCCAGCACAGAGGGACAGGCACTGGTCCTGCTGGCCACACCATGGCCGGTACAAGCCAGGATGCCATTGGCCTCCTTGCCCACCTGGGCACATTGACCACTCATGGTAAGCAGCTGTCAACCCAAACATCACCCCCTGCAGCTGCTCCTGGTGGCCAGGATCTTCCACGGGGTTCCCCGAGGCCTTGTAGAGCCTTAGAGACAAATCCCAGAGCTGATGTCACTGCAGCATTCGGGGATGAGCATCCCTTCCCTGGAGGCTGGGAAACATCTGCCAGATGACTCAGAGGCTGTGTCTGAGCCAGGGTGCAGGAGATGGTGCTGCAGATGCCAACCTGCAGCAGACTGGGGCAGACCTGTCCCTTCCAGCCCCGGTCCCACAGGAGCAAGGCAGGGGCCGCCAGGTTTCAGAGGCTTTCATACCCCTATTTCTTTTCTCCAGAGGAGGCAGAGCAGGTGGATTAGAAGCTGGCTGTCAGCTTCAGAAAGGGTCCCTGTATCCCCCAATTCTACTGCCACAAACTCCATCTTTGGTCTTTGCTCTGAAGGGGCTGAAGGAGACCAGGCTTGTGAAGAACCCCATTGCAGAGGGAGGGGGGCCCAGGCCTGTCCCCTTCCAGCCCTGATACAGGACGCCTTGTGTGACAGAAGGACACTCTCGACCCGTTCTGGGAGTGCAGAGAGTCCAAAGCCCATCCCAGCTCACCTCCCAGTGTCTGCCCAGCAGCACACTGGCGTCTCTTGGGCTGTGTAGCCTGGGGCTGTCTCTCTCCCTTTCACCTGCTGCAGCCTTCCTGTCTCCCCAGCAGCACCCAGCAGAGCCCATGGATGTGGGAGAGCAGGAGTTTTCCCTTTAGGAACTTATAGCCAGGTGAGGGTCAGTCTCTTCTCCCAGGTAACAAGGGACAGGACAAGAGGAAACGGCCTCAAGCTGCCCCAGGGGAGGTTCAGGTTGGAGAGACACATTAAACACTGAGGGTTGAGTAAATTTACCCTTTTCATGTGAAAGTTGTGGGTGAGGCGCTTGGGGACATGGATTAGTGGTGAACGTGGCAGTGTTGGAGGAATGGTTGGACTCGATCTCAGAGTGCTTTTCCAGCCACAAGGGCTCTGTGATTCCACGATTCCGTGACTCCCGGCCGGGCAGTGCCGCGGGCCCCAGCGCCAGCTCGTGTTGTACCACGGCAGGAGGTGGCAGTGGGAAGGGCTGGCACCCCCTGCTCTGCGTGGCTGCAGCTTCCCCAGCCAGGTCCAATTCTAGCTGGGAGTTTCACCCACGGCAGGGTCATTTCCAGAAGGACTGAAGCGCCTGCTCGGCCGCGCACAGAGAGATCTGCACGCGTGGAGCGGCTGAAACAGGACGGGCTCTGCCACGGGGGGCACCCGGGAATGCTCACACCGGAGGGTCCAGCCAAAGAGTGTCCTCGGTCGGTGGACTGGGGCTGGAGCTGCCCAAAGAAGTGACCAAAACCAATCAAGGCATCCAAAATACCGTTTAGACCTCAAACAAACCCAGTGGTGTTCCCTGAGGGGAAGGACTTGGGGGTGTTGGTGCACGGGCAGCAACAGCCTGTGGGCAGGGGGCTTCTTAGGGCTAAATTCACCCCAAACCCTGTCTCGTGAATCCCTGACTGCCAGGATTTAGCCCTGAGTTTTCCAGAGAAAGCGGCGGTGCTGAAATTTGGGACAAAATCTGTCAAGTACAGATTCTCCTGCAGCCCGTGATGCAGCCCGTGCAGAGGCAGCTGTGCCCCTGCAGCCCAGGGAGGGCACAGGGGGGCGGAGATCCACCTGCAGCCCCTGCAGGAGCCCACGCTGGAGCAGGGGGGATGCCCAAGAGAGGCTGTGAGCCCGTGGGAAGCCCCTGCTGGAGCAGGGTCCTGGCAGGGACCTGTGGACCTGTGCAGAGAGGAGCTCTGCATGGTGGAGCAGGTTTGCTGGAAGGATCGGAGCCCCTGGGGACCCAGGCTGGAGCAGGAGGTGCCTGAAGGACTGACCCTGTGGAAGAGTGACCCATGTGGCAGCAGTTTGTGGAGAGCTGTTTCCGTGGGATGGACTCCAGTTGGAGAAGTTCATGGAGAACTGTCTCCTGTGGCAGGGACCCCACGCTGGAGCAGGACAAGGACTCTGACTCCTCTCCTTGAGCAGCAGCAGGAACAATGTGGGATGAACTGACCAGAACCCCCATTCCTGTCTCCCTGCACTGCTGGGGGGGCAGGAGGGAGACTTTGGGAAGGAGGGAGGGCTTGAGGAAAGGCGATTGTGATGATACTGAAATCGGCCAGTTAGAAACCTTCTAACGCAGTTTTGAGTATTAGAAAGCAGCCTATTTTATTCTTTATTGCAGTGCTGGGCACTCAGGGGATCCTTCCTCCATTCGAGTGCACTGAGCATCGAGTGAACAGAGTTTTTCTCATCCATGCTGGTTACATATTCATGAGCTATCCTCAGTTTCTTGACTTCACACCCCTTATCAGAAGTCCTTCTGGGGTTCTTTGGGGTCTGTCTTCAGTGTCCAGTGTCCTTTTGCGGTGGCTGTTCCTCAACCACCGCAAAAGTAGTAAGCCCAATATTGCTGTTTCTACTTTGTCAGCCTTGCAGAGCTGAGCTGGCACCCTGCTTGCATTCTGCATGACTTCCATTTGCCTAAGTTACATCCTTTATTTATTTCTCCAAACCTGTGCTGTTGTGTTCTACTGTCCTTGATAAGAGTAAATGGTGTTCTGTTCTACAGTCCTTATCAGTGAGATTTCTTTGACTTCTCATGATCCTGCCCTGATTTTGGGAGTAATCAATTAAATCAGTATCTCCAAGTCCAGTCAGTTTTGCCTGTGACATTGATGGGTGAGGGATCTCGTCGTCCTTATCTCTTTTCTCTGCCCTGTCCTGGTGCAGAGGGCAGGGACAGAGCAGCTCTGGTGAGTGCCTGGCATCCAGCCAGGGTCAACCCACTGCACACCTCCAGGCCTGGGGAGTCCACAACCTCTCTGAGCTACCTGGGCCAGTGCCCTGCCACACTTCAAGGCAAGAATTTCTTCCAAGGACCTCAGTGAAACCCACCCTCCCTCAGCTTCAGGCCATTCCCATCATCCTGTCCCTGAAGGTCCCGGAGAAAAGTCCCTCTACATCCTTCTGGTGGCCCCCTCCTGGTGGGTACTGGGAGGCTGCTGGGATGGGTCCCCTCGGTTCTACAAGTTCTCTCCTCGAGTCCCACCAGTTGGTTGTGGGGACATGGGAGAGTGTAGAACCTTTGGAAGCCTGAGGCCAGGTTGTCGAGGAGCAGAGCAAGCAGGAAGCCTTCTGCTGCAGGTAACACCATAAAGGCCAGAGCCAGTGGAAGCTGAGGCAGCTCTGGGGGCAGTGCCAACAGGAGGCATGTTGCCCTCACTTTTGCAGTTTTCCATGTTTTTCCCTTCTGTAACAGAGTTCCCACACATTTTCTATAAACATAGCCTATGTTGTTCTAACTGTTACCTATTGTTTGCATTCCATTCTCCTAGGCAGAGATGTTTGATGGACTATTTCTTTGACCAGTGTGATTGAGGGGTGGTAATATCACCCTCCAATCCATGGTGGTTTCTAAGAACATATAAATAAACCAGCTCGGGGTCGTCCCGGCCCCCTTCTTGCTTCTTGCCTAACAGAGCTGAACCCGTGTGGTTATTTCGTGTCCAAGTGCGACAGAGGCAGACACAGCGTGGTCTTCCCTCTTGCTTCCCTCTTGCTTCCTGTTGTTTCCCTCTTGCTTCCCTCTTGTTTCTCTCTTGCTTCCCTCTCGTTTCTCTCTTGCTTCCCTCTCGCTCTCTTTTGGCAGGTGGGACCTTCGTTGGAAGTTACCCCGCATCTTGTGCAGTCACCAGAGGAACACCAGGAGGAGATGGCTGCAGTTGGCCCTGGGGTCAACCTTCCTCCCTGTGAGGCCGACAGACTGGTAGAGGTCGCTGAGCTGGTCACTGCTGCTCTCTCCTCATTCAGCCGCAGCAAAAAGCTGGCCCTGGCCTTGAAGAAGCAAGGCTATATTCCCAAACTCCTAGAACTTTTCCAAGTCTGCGAGGAGTTACAGCTCACCCAGGCCTTGCAGCATTTGTCTGCAAGTATGCGAGGAATTCTGTGCCTGGGCAAAGCAGCTCTGCTGGAGGTGATGTTCTCGCAGGAGTGCATCATGGATGTGGTCGGATGCCTCGAGTATGGTCTTCCTCTGGCTCAGCCCAAATGGCACCGGCAGCTCTTGAGCCGAACAACCAAACTGAAGGAGCTTCTTCCCATCCGCGACCCTGAGCTCAGGAAAGAATTCCACCAGATGTACTGGTCACGGTGTGTTCAGGCCATCATCTTGCCCAAGCCAGCTGGTTTGGGAGAGGGTTCCCTGCCCAGCCTCACTTCCTTCATCATCTGCAAGAAAGAGGAGATCTTCAGGGCATTGGAGGTAAGAGGCTCCTGAGCTGCTCTCAATGGCTTGGGACCCAGAGCTGGAGTTTCCAAGGGGTCCCCATTCATCAGACGTGCTTGCATGTGCACCGGGTGGGAATGATCCCCCTCCTTTTTCCTACCTTGGCTTCTGTAGTCTAGAAAGGGAAGAGTTCAGGGGAGGAACTCAAGATTTCCTGAATGGAAACTCTGCAAAGAGTTTTGAGTTCTTCTCTTTGATGCCCAAGCAACGGACCCTTTTGGAGCTGCTTTGGGGAGGGATCTGGGGAACAAGCCGCTTTTGGGATTCCGTGTCAGGGCCAGTTGCCGTGTCTGTGGAACTAATTCTGAACCTGAGATGCCAAAGAGCAGGCTCAGGGAGAACGCTGCCTACACTGCTTCCCATGGGAAATGCAGGGACAGAGAGGGCAGAAAGGGCCCAAAGCCTTGAGAGATGATGATGATGATGATGATGATGATGACGATGATGATGAGGATGATGTTCAGCCTGGTTTTTTTGTCCCTCTGGAGGCTTAAGCAATGGGGGAACTGAAATGCTTGGCCAGAAGGAAGCTTTTGTCCTAGAGATCCTGAAGGATCTCTTGGGAGGAAAGGCTGTGACTGTGCCAAGCCAGTGCTGGGGCAGAAGTGCAAAGCAGAGCATCTGCAAGGGGGGAGGTGGTTTGAGTGCGAGGAAGAGGAACAGGGCCGTGGCTGCAGCCAGCTGGGGACCTGTTCCTCTGCTCCCCCTTGCCCGGGGGCCTGCAAAGATGTTTTGCAGGGCTGCAGCTCCACCAGAGGGAAAGGAATCCCTGTGGGATGTTCTCAGGGCACTGGGAGCGGGGCAGGTGCTGCACGGGACAAGTGTCTTGGCTGGCTCTTGGGAGTTGCACTTTTTGGGAGCCTGCCCTGAGCTCAGCTTCACCTGTGGCTCTGGTCTCCTGCCCCTGCTTCTGCTGCACACAGGCAATGCTGAAACACTGCCCTGGGAAGGATCCTGCAGGATGTCTGCTCTGGCATTGCCTGGTTTTGGGGTACAATTCATGGAGGGGTGGGGAGTTGGGCTTGTGGCAGGGGGGTCCTATCAAGATGGAAGTTCTGCCTTTCCAGAGGGCCAGTTGTGGTGGTGCAGGCAGCTGAGGCTGCCCAGGCCCTAAATAGAGATGCCAACCATGGGAGATGGTGGTCAGGACCTGAGCCTTAACTACTTCTCTCCTGACAAAAGCAGCTGCTTGCCTTCCTGTGGTCAGCAGCTGGCAACCCCTGTTGCCATGGACACAAGTTTCCCCTGCCTTGTTTTATGTATAAGCCTTTGAATATTTAGTTCTCCTGATTAATATGTATATGTTCTAGAAAGTTCAATTTAACTCGATGCCCTATTGCCTTCTCCTTCATATCCCTCCTCTATGTCATCCCCATTGGCTGAAGTCGTGTATCCCCACCTTCTATCCTCCCCTTGACCCTCCGATTGTTGGCCCCTGGTGCTCTCTCCGCCCCTTGTTTGCCCAGTATAGAACCCTGTGTCACCCTGTTCTGGTCGGTTCTCTGTTCCTGGACCCTTCACCTGAATAAACCTTCTCGTGGAACCTATACAGAGAGCCCCTTTTCTCCTTCTTCATCTTTGCCTGCGTGCTCAGACTATAGCCCTGGGGAGCTCCCCTCAGGTGAGGAGCCTGTCCCTGCGCCTTTGGTGAGCGAGCTGAGGAGCTGCCAATTGTAGTCGGCGCAGCCCAGTGTGGGGTTGTGTGCGCCCAGCTGGGACACCGCAGACAGACCTCCGGGTCTCTTTGGGGCCTGAGTGCGCCGACAGCCGGTGTCAGTTGTGTTCCTTTTGTGTGTTCCGCAGAAAGACCAGATTTTCTGGTGTGAAGTTTTGGCCCAATGAACAGCTGGAGCTACAGCTGCCCACCAGCACTGGGAATCGGTGAGTCAGTGCTCACGGGGCTCCCTCCAAGGCTTGAAAGGAGAGGGATGAAGTAGAAAAAGGGAAACTGTTCTGCTACTTCCTTGAGGCCTTCTGCAGTCCTTGAGGTCTTTCTGGAACCCTGGAGTCCTCGCCAGCGGAGCTTGGTCTTCACTGAAGTCCTCACTAAAAGAAATATTTCTGCAACATCAGCTCTGATTTCTTGGTTGTAAATCAGGATGTCCTTGTGCAGAAAGGACCAGCAGCAAGCTGACATCCCCAACTTTAAGCTCTTCTTTCTTCCCAGTACGTTTTAACATCCCAGAGGACTGCATTTCTGCATCACCGTATTTCTTTCTGAGGTCAAGGCCAACTTATTAATTTCTTCCTTCTCTGTGTGTTTCCTTTCTTTGGCTTTGCTTTGTCGATGTTGGCAAAGGTTGGAGGAGACACCACGAGAAGAAGACCATTTTCTAGGAAGGTCCACACCAGCCAGGACTCAAAACTACCATAAATTGTAACTCTTTCCTCCTTTCAGGGAGTTTTCTGACTCCAATACACTCAAAATTCTTTTTCCTATGCAACAGGTGAACTTTTTGAAGGAATTCTGTGCCGATTCCTTCATGTTCCGTTGGAAGAGAGAGGCATTTTTACAAAGCTTGGCCAAGCTGGGACTTCTCCCCACTCTTGAAATTCTACTGGTAAGTGGACACTTCCAGCTGCTTTTCCTCAAAGCAGGAAAGGCCAGAGCCATTGGAGCACGTTGGACCTGCTGAGCACTTGCGTGTCCCTTTGCTCACACACCTTTGCCCTGCCGAGAGTGGAAGTGGATTGGACCGGGCACAATCCCAAAGCTCCCACAGCTCTCAGAACTGCCTGATGGGGTTGCTCTGATTCTTTGGACTCTGCTCCAGGGGCGAGTCTGTGCTCAGGGCAGTCCTTGGGACAAGGCAGGGTCAAGATGGGAAGAGGCTCTTTGCCACAGGGAAGCTGCATTGGTGTTGTTTTCCGGGGGCTGTTGCGGTTGGGGTTGGACCGAAGCAAAAGAAATGTTTTTAGCTCCTCTGGAACTGTTGGCTGGTTCCTCCCCAAAAGATCCTGTCCTCCTGGCATTAGCAGACTCCTATGTCCTGAGCAGCAATGGGACAAGAGAAAGTTGTCCCTCCTTTGGTTGGAGCAGCTGTTCCCAAATCCTTTAACTCCCTTTTCTTTCCAGCTTCACCTGCCAAGCAAGAACAAACTTGATTTGCCCTACCAAATTAATCTCTTTTTTATTAGGGAATGGATGTTCTGCAAGTGACATCTGCTGCCACAGATATATTGTCTTATCTCGTGGACTTTTGTCCATTCCTGGTCCATGAATTTGTCATGCAAGAGGCCCAGCAGAGGAAGCACGTGAGTAAAAGTGGTTTGCAGCTGCTTGAATAGACCAGTCTCAGGGCAAGCAGGAAACAAACCAGCCAAACACAGTCTCCGTTTCCATTTCATTCTCATCTTTATGTAAAAAACCCAAACTGATAGAAACTAGGCAACTCATTCCACTCTAATTGGTTGGGGTTTTCTTTGTCTGGGTTTTCTGCAGGATACCGACCTCATCCGTGTGGTCATGAAGCAGATGTTCTGCCATGCTGCAGCTGGAGGAGCTGAGCAGTTCCTGGAGGTGTTGCAGACTGTGCTCGATCCAGACAATCTGCTGGCCACAGCTGATGTAAGGAAACACAAAGGCCTGAAGACACGGGACTGTCTCAGCCAAGGGAAAGCCTGATCTCCTCGAGGGCTCTTCTTGTGGGCAGAGGATCCAAACAGCTTGGGCTTGGGCTTCTTGCTTGGCTGTTGTGTGTGCTCTGTGCCTGAATGTCAAGAAGCTGCAAAGCAGCTGAAGTGTCCAGTGCCTTTGGCTAAGGCCGGGGCTGTGTCTGGGGCACTGTGCCCAGAGTTGTCCACCCAGGCAGCGCTTCAGGGACACAGCCCTGTTTGGCCACAGCTCTGGGGCCTGGGGGAGACATCCGGCAACAAGAGAGTCCAGGAGAGGCCTGGCCTCCATGTGTTCAGACACTGGAATGGACAGGAACACGAGGGAAAGGTTCTCAGGGTGTCATGATGGAATGACTGCATTGGAGAGGACTTGAAGGACACTTGGTCAAGCCTTTGGAGTCACGGATGGATTTCCAGGATAGATTGGCATCCCTGTTGGGGATTCTCTTGGCGGTGGCAAGGTTGGCTGGATGCGTCTCAGATTTGCCCCCAGAAAAGAAAGAAAAGGCTCTTTGAGCAGTGAACACCATGCTCCAGGCCCAGCCAGAAAGATACAGGCAGAGCTGACGGAGCCAAGGGAATTCTTTGTAGGCTGTTTCTCCTGGTACGACGCTTTCTTCTTGCAAAGGCCTGTGCCAATGCCTGGATTCGATGAAGCCATTTTCTGCTTTAGGTATCAAAAATACTTGGATTTTTCAACTACTTCTACACCTGCTGTCTTCCTGTTCTGACTGCGCCACTTCTGGCCGATGCAGCAAAAGGTACCTGGGAAATACAGAAGGAGAATTTTTCCTTGTTTTCGCCCCTTGTAGTGCTTGTAGTGCCTGGAAGGGACTGCCAGGGCTGCTCCCAGCAATCAGCCTGTCAGGCCAGCTGGGAATGTGCCTGTGGAAAAGAGCTGCTTCCCAGGGACAGGCATTCTGCAGGCAGCACTTTTCAGCACCTTCTTGCCCCTCCGAGTGCTGACATCATTTCAGACCTCCCTGATGGGTGTTGTTCATTAGTTGGACTTGTGTCATTTTGAAGAGTATTTCCAGTAAGGGCCAAAAACATCACAGTTGTCTTGGTTGGTTTGTTCTCCTCCAAAGTTCCACCTCCTAAAGCAATCCAGGAAAGCCAAAGTCCACTGAAAACGTCAGGAACTGCAATAGCAACTGAGCTGGGTGGGCGTCACGGGACATTCTTTCCATTTCCTTTTTGGTTTTTTGCTCATTGAAGACATTAATTTTTGTTGTAGATGATTATCCAACAGCACAACTCCTGGCCTTAATTTTGGAGCTGCTCACTTTTTGTGTGACACGGCACAAGGAGCACATGAGGGCTTACATCCTCAACTGGGATTTGCTGAGAAGGGTTCTGGTCTTGATGAATTCCCAACACTCATTTCTGGCCTTGAATGAGTAGGAAGCCCTTGGGATTTCCTTCTTCCAAGCTTCGTGTGTCCCGGGTGGACAGTGTTCCAGTGGACACTTGAACTCGGGATTCATGGGAAGGGATGGGAATGAATTTCTGCACTGCAGCCCTGGCCTGTGGCTCTGAAATCCTTGCATTTCTCTCTTCACACAGGTGCTCTTCACTTTCTGAGGAAGATCATTGGCCTGAAAGATGAGCTTTATGACCATTACATCACCCGGGGATACCTCTTGGCACCCCTTGTGCCGGCTCTGCTGCGGAACGGAGCTGTGTCCAACCTGCTCCACTGGGCTGTGCTGGAGCTGTTTGAATTCCTCAGGCTGGTGAGTTCAGCAGCAGCTTCAGCTCGGACACGGCCGTGGCCTCTCAGCTCAACAGGCCCAATGCAACCTCCTGCTTCACTGCAAGTGTCACCAGCAGCCTCGGGGCACTGCTGACTCTGGTGTCCCTTGCCATGGGAAGCTTCAGCATTCTTTCCACATTTCAGCTCTTTGCTTCAGCATCCATCTGCATTGCTTCCCAATTGCTATGGACAAAAGTGTTTTGGCTCTGGCCAAGGAATCAGTTCCTTTGCAAAGAAAACTCGGCAGCTTTCTGAACTTCTGCCTGTGACCATTGAGACTGAAACCCTGTTTTCTTCCTCTGCAGGACGATTGTAAGTCCCTGATTGCCCATGTCATTGAGAACTTCTATCCTGCACTTGAATCCATCGCCTATGTGCAGACACTCCAGGGACTGAAGAGGAAATACGAGGGAGAAAAGCTGAAACTGCACGGGTAGGCCCCAGCATCTGTGCTGGGAGCGCGGCAGGGACTGCCCTTGGGCAGGGCTGCTCCTTGCTTTGCTCTTTGCCAGAGGGCAGCAGGAGCAGGCGGCTGGCACTTGGCTTTCCATCTGGAGGAAAACTTCTGAGAGGAGAGAAAAGCCCTATCTGCCTTTCCTTGTGGCCCCCTGCAGCAGAGCTGCTACTGCTCATGGCATTCATTGCTCCTCTCAGAAAGCCCTCAGCTGCTCCAGAGCAGAATCTGGCTCTGTCCCTGCCATGGGGGATTCAGCCTGCCTGGGCCTCAGCTAGGGGCTGCTGAGTCTTACAGGGAGGGCACAACTGCCCATGGAGCTGGATTGCCTTCCCAAATGGGCCACGCTCCCTCGAAAGCTCTGCAAGCTGGTGCTGATCCTGGCTGAGGCGGAAGCAGCAGCAAAGCTGGAATCACTTGTCCTGTTCCTCTTCAGGGTCCCAGCCCTCTCGGCCAGAGATGCAAGAGCCTCAGAGCAGGATGCAGGAAGGAGCATCAATGTAAACCAAGGGAGGGCAGCTCAGACAGCAGCAACGAGCTCCAAGGACTCCTCTTCAAAGAAGGCGACCCCGGCCCCCAAGGTGGGAGAACTGGGACGAGCTGCTGCCCTGGCCAGGGCCAGCAGAGCCGCCGCGCGAGGCTTGGCTGGGGCAACGCAGCACGGGCAGCACCAGCCTGGGGGCTTGCAGGGGGCGTAGTTAGGGCTCAATTCAGCCGATCCCTGCCTGGGGACACCCTGACTGCTGTGGGGGAAGCTTGAAGAAAGGATGGGCTGGCCCTGCAGTCTGCTGCTGACCTGAGGGGCACAGTGTGATCTCGCATCTTCTGCATCCCTGAACTGGGGCCACTCCTGGCCTCTTGCTGTGCCCGCTGGCTGCTCTGGGTGGGCCATGGGCAGAGGAGATGGGTATTTGGGTGTACAAAAGTTGCACCTTTCTGGGTATCCTTTCAAGGTGAGAATTTTTTTTTCCTTTTTCTAGTTATCAGAGACGTCAACCAGTTGATTCTGCCGATCATGAAGAGGAGGAAATAGTTCCAAGGAAGAGACTGCATCTGGCTTAGGGAAGGAAACCCACATTTTGGAAGAAGAACTGTCATTTTGAGGTTTCCCGCTTAGGAGTAGTTGAATGTTAAATATCTGTAGTTAGTGTTAGACTTAGCTCTTGTTTGTTAAATGATGACATTTCTGTAGATAGACAAGTTAGTAGAGTTTGTTTGAGATAAAGATGTTTTCTTTCCATTCAAGTTCCCACTGGAATTGTTTTAGCTCATTTGAAAATAGCTGTTAAGATGAATAGATTAATGCTGAGCTGTAAACTTCAGGAATTGACATTGGACTCTGTCATTGTAGAAGATGTATTATTGATGTCTGTTATTTGGATAAAATGTTCTATGAACCTGAAGCGGGTATGTTTGTCTCTTTTCCTGGGAGTTACTGGGGCAGTCAGCCATGGAATGCCATGGGCAAAGGGGGACCTCTCCCGGCCTCATTTCCAGGCTCTCCAAGCCAAAGCAGGAGAGGATTCCAAAAGATTTCTACTAGTCTGCACGTCAGTTGCCAAGCCCCACCTTGGCATCTCAAGCAATTCCTTTTGCTTCAAGTTGTGTTTACAGGAAACTTGAAAGAGGCTACAGCCTGGTGAACTGCCCAAAAAGTCTGTCAAACGATGGAATCTGCAGTTCCTACGGACAGGACAGCTTGACTCCAAGCTGCCATAGGTCTGTCTCAAAAAACAGAAGCAATGGACAGATTGCAGGAGTTTGGGGATGGCTGTTGGTGTGGGTCACAGACAGTTCTCCAGAGATGTGGCTGTGCAGGACTGCTCAGCATCCGGCCCCTCAGTCAGATGTCCAGGAATCCTGGGCAGAGGCAGAAAACTCTCCAAATACACCGGGGTCAAGTTCCTCCAGGACAAGAAAAGGCCTGCTTTGAAATGGCTGATAGGCTCAGCCAGGCAGTTTTCACAGGAGCATGGGGTGCCCATGTCGGCTGTGGGGCAAACGGGGTGGGCTCTGTCCCATTCCCATGGCTCAGGCAGGGAAGGGGCTCCCAGAGCCCAAAGCTGAACCACCAACGTGGCCGTGCCCATGGCTCCGCTCCAGAGCTATGGCTCACACCAGCCTGGCATCCAGCCCCAAGGAATTCCATTCTGGAAGCAAGAGGGGCAAAGTTCAGCAGCTGCAGGCCTGCTCCAGCATGGACCCAGCATACCTATCCTCAGGAAGAACCAATCCCACTGGGAGGAGACAGGCTGGAGGGTGAAAGCCTTGAGAGTAGCCCTGAGGGGAAGGACTTGGGGGTGCTGGTGGGTGAGAGGCGGACATGCCTCATCCGCATGTGCTGGCACCCAGAAACCCCTCGGTGTGCTGGGCTGATCCCTCATAGTGGGCAGCAGGGGAGGGGGGCATTCTGCCTCTCTGCCCTTCTCAGGTGAGACCCCACCTGCAGAGCTGCATCCAGCCCTGGGGCCCAGAACATGAAGGACAGGGAGCTGTTGCATTAAGTCCAGAAGAGGCCAGAGACATGATTTATAGGCTTGAGGAAAGGCTGAGAGAATTGGTATTGTTCATCCTGTAACAGGAATGCCTCGGGTTTACCTAGTTGTGGCCTTCCAGACCTGAACAGAGCCGACAAGGAAGATGGAGAGATACTATTTCCAAGGTCCTGGGATGACAGAACATGGGGGAACAGTTTTAAACTGAAAGAGGAGAGATGTAGTTTGGATATTGGGGATAAATGCCTCCCTGTGAGGGTGGGGAGGCCCCGGCACAGGTTGCCCAGAGAAGCTGTGGCTGCCCCATCCCTGGAAGTGTCCAAGGCCAGGTTACACGGGGCTTGGAGCCCCCTAGTGGAAGGTGTCCCTGCCCAAGGCAGGGGATGGAATGCGATCTGCTTTAAGGCTCCTTCCCACCCAAACCATTGTGGCATTCTATGATTCTACGATATAAAGCATGGGAAGGCGATAGCCCAGCCCACACCCCGTCTCCTGCTCATCAGGAGGGCGTGCTGAGGGATCCCAGCGTGCAGCAACCCACAGCCAATAGCCTTTTTCAGCCAAGGAGAATGATTTGGTATTGATTTTCTGTCCATAATTTGTCCTGTTGCATTTACACCCACCTCAACAGCCGCTGTCCTCACTGCCCACTGTGAGGAGCTCCACACTGAACTCTGTCATATGAAGCCCTTGTTGCTCTTCTCTGAACCATTTCTGTTCTAGTCATTCCAAACTCCAGTTTTGCAATTTTATACCGTAATGTCAATCACGATCTGGCCTTTCTATGAATATTGACAGCCCTTAATGAGGACCCTAACTCTGTTCACTAGAATGGGTCCTAATATTTTGCACACTGGGGATGTCAGATACACATTTCCACAGTTCCTGGGGGTTTCCCTGGAACTTTGCTGAAAACTGCTGGAGTTCTTTTAAAGCTAATGAGCATATACCATCTGCTCTGGGGGATTTGTCACTGATCATTCAGCAGCGTGGCCGTCTTGAGATTCCTCCAATTAATAATTTGAGGCAAATCCGCCATTTGGCAGCTGGGTACCACGAAATAACCCGACAGAGAGCGGCAGCGCCTTCACTGAGAACACTGAACAGCGGCCGTGATGCTCAGCACCATCTCAGCAGAGCCAGCGTTCAGTGGGACAGGACGGGACGGACGCGCAGCCACGAGAGGGGGCTCGGGGAAGGCGCAACGAAGCCAACCCAAACACCTCCCAAACCTTCAGCGCTGCAGCAGGTCCAGCTGGAGAGGAGCAGCCGCGCGGGCTGTGCCGGAGGGAGCCCCGCCGCTCCCCACTCACCTCCCGGGGGACGCCCGGGCTCGGGGTTAACCACGGGAAACCAGGACTTGAAATACTAAATTTCTGCAATCACGTTTGTCCGCCGGTATTTTACCCAGGGATTCTTTAAATATGTCTTTAAATGCCCAGTGAATCAAAGAATCAAAAATCCGTGTAATATTTCTTCTCTAATGCTTGTAGCCTTGCACAAATCTAGTATTAGTGTGCTGGAAGGCTTGCACAAAGTTCTGAGAAAACTTCTTGCCTTCTGAGGTTTTCTAGAAGGATGAATTTGGTTTCATGAAGCTTTCAGAACTCCGTATTTTTTTTTATGTTCCTGGTGCCAGGGTTAGAGAGTTTTCCCTAACCTTCTTCACCTACTAATGACTATTGCCTAGTTCTTACTTGCAAATCTACGGGTTCTGGCAGCTCCTCAATAAAATCAACCATTGTCTGACTGGCAGCTGCTGGACCGCGTCGCTCTGAGAGCTCCGCACCCCTCTGTCCGTCCCGATAGCAGCGGGACAGTTGTCCCGAGTGTCCAGAGAAGGGAACGGAGCTGGGAAGGGGCTGGAGCACCAGGAGTGGCTGAGGGAGCTGAGGGGGCTCAGCCTGGAGAAAAGGAGGCTCAGGGGGGACCTGGCTCTCCACAACTCCCTGACAGGAGCGGGCAGCCAGGGGGGGTCGGGCTCTGCTCCCAGGGAACAAGGGACAGGATAAGAGGGAACGGCCTCAAGCTGTGCCAGGGGAAGCTCAGACTGGACATCAGGAAGAATTTCTCCATGGAAAGGGTTGTCAAGCATTGGAAGGGGCTGCCCAGGGAGGTGATGGAGTCCCCATCCCTGAAGGTGTCCAAGGAAGTACTGGACGTGGCACGCAGTACTCGGGGCTGGGTGACAAGGTGGGGATCGGGCACAGGTTGGACTCGATGATCCCGCAAATCATCTCCACCCACAGCGATTCCGAGATT
>VZRJ01012465.1:129315-146464 GCA_013397565.1 Ptilonorhynchus violaceus
CTCCTTTTCCCCAGGCTGACCCCCCCCCCCCAGCTCCCTCAGCCACTCCTGGTGCTCCAGCCCCTTCCCCACCTCTGTTCGCTTCCCTGGACATGAAATTTCTTAATCACCAAAAGATAACAGCCATTTTGTGCCTTGAAAGGTGAGGAGATAACCTACAGTGGCATGAAAACTCTTGACTGAATGTTCAGGTGCCCCATCTTTGGGGTATCACAGCTGTGCTTTAAGGTAATTCAGCTTCTGATCTTTAAATTGGTGATGATAGCATCATAAATCAGGCTGCATTTTTTAAGATTGGGTGGCGGCATTGCCTAAAAATACATTCATTCCTGGAATAAAAGGTTATCTAGGGAGAGTCATACCTTTCCCACCTCCCTGTGCAGAGTTCCCTTCCGAAGGTGTGCTTCTGCCAGGAAAAAGTTGCAAGCTTCTTGTGCTGCATGTAATGCTGCTTGTCAAACTGAAATATGACACCGTCAAAAATAGGGTTTATCACTAGGATGAGTGAAACGGGGTTTTTGGATTTCAGTTATAAAAGGGAATACAGTAGCATGTACCATCCCACAGTACTCTGAATAAAGTGAGAGAGGTTGGAAGATACCTACAATACACCAGGAATTTATTAGACAAAACAGTTAAAATCTGAAGTGCTGTTTTAGCTACCTCATGCTTTTATTTTCTTCCTTTTGGCTTACTCAGTCCCTTTTTTGGCTTGATTTTTTTTGTCCCTGTGGGTTCAGTTTTCTGTCCCTTGCATCCTTGCATCTCTATTTCCAAGCAATCTCCTGAGTGGGCAGAATTAACTCCAGACTACACAAACTAACCTTGAGCTGCAGTTAGAGCCTGGGAGAGCTGCTGCTCCTGGCAGCAGAGAAGGAAACCTTCCCCTAGTTTGGTTTGGGGCACTTTCAACTGATTGGTTTGGCTTCTGGAAACCGAAGGCAACCACATCATTCGCTCAATCCTGGGTGCTGGGAGGAAACTGTTTTAGTAAGTAGATGGGTGTTTGGGAGGGGAAATGTGCATCTTCATTGTTTCCTTCCTCAGCCTCTGTTTATCCTACGCAGTGATTCCGTGCGTCAGGCTCCGCTGCTCCCCATAAACACCGAGCAAGGGAGCTGGTGGGATTTTCAGCAACAGCTTCCTTCATGGCAGCAACTGGAAGTGCTGACCCTGGTCCCTTAGTGCTGCCTGTGGAAAGGTTCTCATCTCCACTAGAGCTGCTGGGCAGTCTGGAGCTGTGGCCCCACATGGAAAGCTCCTTTGGGAAGCAAAGGTACTTTAGGGAAAGCTTGTTCCTAGTGTATGCTGAAAGCTTTCTGACTTGTGTGAATTAAATTCTTGAGTCTGGTTCGGAGGTGGAGACAAGTCTTCCATGCTGCATACTTGTCTGAATCAACATGGTTTGATAAGATTGAAAGCCAGCTCAGCAAAAATGCAGGAATGAGCAATGAATGCAGTGCCTGGACAGTCCTGCAACTCCTGCTGGCATGGCTGGAAACATTCAGGGTTTGTGCTCAAGCTTCAATACATTTATGTGCAGAACTCTCAGCCGTAACCTAGATGAAAGTCCCATCATCCTGGTATTATTTTTTGCAGTTTATAATGCCTCTTGCTTATTTTAATGGGGAGTGTTGAAGCTGGGATCTGTTTCTATTTCAAACAGGTTTAGAGTTTTAGAATTCAGACTATGTACTGTGGGGCTTGTGAGACATCTCAAGTGTGTGTTTTGTAATATACTGAGATAATAACTGACTAATATTAAAATATAAGGCTTCTGAGTTGCTATGCTGGCTCCTAGTTGAGGATTATTATATACCATAAGTCAAAAAGGCCTGTCAGACTGTGCGTATTAGAGCAATCAGTTTTAAGAAGGTTGGGAGAGGGGAATATTACATAAGTGGTTGTATAAATTGATATTTTGTTCCTTCTAACTTTTGAATACAAATGAGAGCAGGTGGATCATTAACTATTCTGAAACGTGGTTTTTAAAAAATTGCGTTTGTGCAGGGGGCTGAGGTAAAAAATGAAGGAAGGAGAAACCCAGAGCCTTTCAGGGGAATGGCAGGCCCTGCTCTCCAGCGACAGGATCCCCAGCTGAGTGAACCGTTTGACCTAGTGATAATGGTATGGCCCCAGCACGGTGAAGGTGCCCAGTATAAATCCTGGGATCTGAGTCTGCAGTTTATTTTCAGCTGTCCTTCTGAAGGGAGGTGCCACAGCTGTCCCTGCAATCTCCTTTCTTGGGCTGCAGCAAACTGATCTGTGTGGGGAGGAAAGGTGCAGCTCGCAGGAGGAGCTGGGCCGTGGGCCTTTGAGGGAGAACTTCACTTGCTGAAAACTTTGAGACCAGGTTGGACAGGGCTTTGAGCAACCTGGTCTAGTGGAAGGTGTTCCTGTCCATGGCAAGGGGTGGAATGAGATGAGCTTTAAGGTCCCTTCAAACCCAAACCAGCTTGTGATTCAATAAAGGAGTGATTTGGTAGGGGTTTAGGTGCCTGTTTTCATGGGGCTCACTTCAGCATGAATGGATTTAAGAACAAGCTCATGGTGAGTATAGGCTGTCCAGGCCTGTGCAGAGGTATTTCAAGCTGCTGTGAACTCAGTGAAGATGGAAGAAATGGGATCCAGAGCATGGCTGTGAGATGAAGCTCCAACCTGCACAGCTTCTGGGAGCCAAATTTTATTTCCTCCCTCCACTCCAGAGATGTCCCACCTCTTCCTGTGATGAAGCAGGACTATTCTTAAATACTTAAAATGTTTTTCAGAGGAAATTTGCTTTTCTAGATTCCCAGGCTAGTGAGAATGATATCACATATTGCCAACAGCCAGATCCTAGGAGCCAGGCCTCTCTTTTCACATCAAGCTGTTGACAATCAAGGACATAAAAATTCCTGATTTACACACCTACATAATTTCTCATGACAGTTTTCATTCATAATAATTACAACATGCAGTACTTACCAGTGATTAGTATTTCAGAAAATACATCCATGTGTTCTCTTGTTAAATATTTTCCTGTTAAACAAATTTTGAAAAAATCGGTCTCCTTCCAGCTTCAAACTTTAAGCTTGAATCAGCTTTGCTGATCTGAAAACAACCAAAATAACTGAAAATTCACTCTTTAGGAGTAAATGATGGGATTTTTTTTTTTCTTTACATCTGGGTGATTTGTGGTTTTTGTAGCTTGTTTCCTGTAGCTGGACAACTTGTAGGAGTCTCACTGGAAATGTTTCCATAATACAATAAGCTGACCTTGCAGAGGGACACAAGCAGCTTCAGCGTTGCTTTTCCAGCGTTCAGCATTGCTCATAAATCTTTGTGAGATGTACAGAATGCAGAGTGACCACCTGCCATTAGCTTTTTATGTGTCACTGCCTTTTCAGGGTAAAACTAAACCTGGCCCCTCTCCGATCCCCTGAGCCGGAGCATTGATTTGCCACAGTGATTGCTCACCATCCATTTCTGGAATCTGTCTGAAGCCACCTCCTATTTATAATTTGTCATTCCCTGCTGTATCAGTTAATGCGATTTCGCTTCAAAGCCTGATGATTTCTTACATCTGAAATGGTGCGATAGCAGCAAGTCCTAGACCAGGCTTGTCTAAACACAAGTGCTGGCTTAGAGAGGGGACTCCAGCAGTGGTTTAGGGAACTGAGGTGACTGTGTGTGGGCTCTGCCCAAACCTGGCTTATGTCTGTTTAGTTTGGGCTTGTAAATATAATACCATCAGCCAGAGGGGCGTAAACCGGCATGAAGCTGGTAGGGCCCTCACAGGGAGCTGCTCCCAGTTCAGCACACAGGCTTTGTGCTTGAATTAAAGCATCCAGAAGTGCTGCTGGTTTCATTCTGAAGTCAAAGTATGAAGCATCTTCATCTTCCAGGATTTCAATTCATATGGATTGTTGGCCTTACCCAAAGCAAGTATTAATTGTGAATTATCTTGACTGATAATTATAAAAAAGAGAGACTTCATAAAAAAAAGCAGCTTTTTACACAGGCGGATAGCAATAGGACAAGGGGAATGGATTTAAGTTAAAAGTGAAGAGGTTTAGATTGGGAAGAAATTCTTCTCTGTGCGGGTGGTGAGGCCCTGGCACAGGTTGCCCAGAGAAGCTGTGGCTGCCCCATCCCTTGAAGTGTCCAAGGCCGCATTGGACAGGGCTGGGAGCAACCTGGGATAGTGGAAGGTGTCCCTGCCCATGGCAGGGGTGGAATGAGTTGAGCTTTAAGTTCACTTCCAACCCAGACCAGTCTGGAATTCTATGATCTGTGACACTTTGATGCTTTATATGAGACATGTTAATAGGGATTTCTCCCTTGGAAGATTGCTGGGACAAGGGAACTCTGACTCAACAGGCTGTGAGTGATGTGGCTTGCTTTAATTGTTTTGATATAGCCAAATATATATATATATGTATGTATGTGTGTGTATGTATATATATATATGTATATATTTATATCATTGTTCTGAGTTACCTCATTAACAGACCCTGTCTGTGCCAACAGTGATCATTGGAATATTTACTTTAAATACTACGGCACTAGAGGATGAAATGTTCTAAATTTTTATCTAACAAGCCATTTTTTCTACTCCATTTGCTCTGTGGCTCCTGGTACTGTGATGACACACTCCGTGTAGACAGTTTTGGTGGTTTTGTGGGTAACAACCAAATTTGAGCTAATTGGTTGCATTAGCAGAGCCAACACCTGTCCAGGAAGAGGAGCACATCCTGAGCCTGGGCAGGAGTCTGACTGCACCAGTGACAGCCACACAAGCACTACACACTTGCCAAGTGTCTGATTTCATTTTTTTTCAAGTGCTGTGAACATGCCAGTAGCAGTTTCTGTGCTAGTGAACCCTAGGCCCTTACTTGAGCCTTTTAGTGAACATCACGAGTGATGTTGGTATGACTGACACGTTGCATTAATTTAACCATTTCTGTTACCAAAAAGTATCACAGTGGCCAAGATGCTTTCAGAACAACTTGATGGCAGTGAAATGCGACGTTCTAGCTTATTACCACATCATCTTCGATTTTTTTATGCAAGATGTGGCTTTTAAGAGTCTGCAGCAAATATTTCCAGCAGAATTATGAATTCTGGGCTGAAATAGCTCTCTAGAACAGGTAGAAAGAGCTGCTGACTTGCTTCCAAAGGAGACAGCATCTGGGTTAAACCTTCAAAGCTGGTTCTATCAGATGGTGCTGACTTTCAGTTCTTCCCTGGCTCCATGCTCCTTCCCTGTGTTCTCAGGAAGCCAACTGATCTACTCCGTGCTTCAGCCAGCTCGACTTAACTGCAGGCAGATGTTCTCATCAGGCCCTTCCAGGGGAATCTGTGTACCCTGCACAGGCTTTGAAATGTAGAACTTGTGTTCAAAGGGACTGTTTCAAAGCTTTTTGAGAGGCAGAAATTCACTGTTGAGTCGCAAAGTCTCTTCCAGACAATTGTATGGATAGTCCATAGAAGCAGTGTATTGTGACTGTCTGTCCCCTGTCCCCTCGGCCTCGCTGAGAGCTTGGCGGGTCGTTTACTGCAGAGCTGCTTTACAGCCAGTTACCCCAGTCAGTGCTGGTGCAAGGGCTCGTTCTGTCCCGGGGCAGGACACTGTTTGCCTCTGTTGTCCTTGACAAACCCTCCATCAGGCCCCTTCTCTGGCCTGTGTAGGTCCCTCTGAGAAGGATCTCCTGCCCCAGCCGCGCCAGCAGTTTGATATCATCTGCAGACTTGGTGAGAGTGCTCTCTGTCCCTTAATTGCTGTTGATCAAGTTTGTTAATGAAGACATGAATTCGTATTGGCCCCAGTATCAGCCCTGAGGGATGCTGCTGGTATTCAGCTGCTGGCTGGACTTCGTACGTCTGATCACCTTTTGAGCCTGATACTCTTGCCAGTATCAGTCGTCTGCTTCTGCAGTCCAGCTCCTGCCTGTTAAAAACAGTCAGAGATGGTGTCAAAGGTGCACCATGCTTGCTCTCCTGTCCTCCACGCAGGCAGCTTGGAGGGCAATCAAGTTAGGCAAGATTTGCCACTGGTAAATCCATGCTGGCTGTTCCCAGTCACTGCCAGCTCCTGCTGGAAATGGCTGTCAGGAAGATTTACTACACAGCCTTTCCAGGGACTGCGGTGGGATCGACAGGGCCGTAGTTCCCTGGATCCTTCTAGCGTGATGGGGTGGTGGTTGCAGGTCATCAAGCCTCCCTTTGCCACCATGATCTTTGAAAGACGACAGTGATTTGCAGTGACATCAGCCAGCTCCCTCCTAAGCCATCCCACCTGGTCCCAAAAGCGATCCATGGTCATTCCTTCCCCCTCATTCTCTGGGTTGAGGCTCTGGTGCTGCACAGCAGAGCTAACAGGACCAGTCTGTGCTTCCTAGGAAGTGCACTTAGTCCGTTCCCTCGAGCACGTGTCCACCTTGTTGGAGCAGAGTCATCAGCTGTAGCGCTGCTGGAGTTGTGGGCCTGCAGGAGGCTTCAGCCATACTTACCTCTGACTCCTTGCAGCAACTGTCAGACATTCCTGCAGTCACAGAACTGTGGAATGGTTTGGGTTGGAGGGGACCTTAAAGGTCATCTTGTTCCAGCCATGGAAGGGACATTTTCCACTAGATCAGGCTGTTCAAAGCCCTGTCCAGCCTGGCCTTGAACACTTCCAGAGCTGGGACACTCCTGTGCACAGCAAACTAACCATTGATAGGGCATTTTCATGATTTCCTTATCTCCTTGATTTTTTTTTTTTCCCCTTCTAAAAAATTTAAGTTTCGTGGTGAAGTGCCTGCTGGGAGGGAAATAGGAGATGTTCTTTCCACTTGACTTGTCTCTTAATTCTTCAGCATTCGGTCCTGCGGGAACACGGCCAGTGAGCAATTGCTGTTGTCTCATACCTGTGGTGCCTTCCCTACTTTTTGGTGCAAACTTGCACAGCGACTTCACCAATTCCAAATGGCTTGTCTGTCAGCAGGGGTTCCGTTTTAAGGCATGTCGTGACCTCTTTTCTTCAGGAGCAAACACACAAGCAGAAGTGCTGCCAGGTAATATCTCCCAAGAGAGATCATGACTGGATTTCTGTTTTCTACTACCATTTTGGTAAATGCTTCTTCCTCATCCTGCAGCACAGACATCAGTGGCTCTTAAGGTTGGGTGTATTCTCTTATCGAACTTGGCTGCCTTAATTTCATTAATGGGTTTAGCAATTCCTTCCAGTTGCTGAGGAATGCTTCTTGCTGCTCCTGTGTGCTGACACTGTAGGAAATGCTATAAAGCTGAACAGTCATTTTTGGCTTGTGAGCCCACTTTAGTGGAGCCCTTTTTACTTTCAGTCCAGCTACCAATTTAATCACTGCTGCACTTCAGATATTAACTTGCTCAGTGTCATCTGAATATGGAAAGGGAGTGCAGGAGGCACCAGGTAGGGCCTGGGCTCTGGGGGACATGAATAGTCCGTGAGTGATGGCTGTTCGGTCCCTTTGGATCAGCTGGAAGACTGAACAGCCAAAACTCAGCAGGCTCAGCCTGGTCCTTGCGAAAAAAGCAACTTAGGGTCCCACTTTGCTTAACCTCAGCGCTCCACAAGCTTGTGACAAGTCAGACAGGGCTGTCCTGTGCCCAGCTAGAGGATGTGCTGCCCTGGGAAGTTGGCTTTAAGGAGTAGCTTTGAGTGCCAGCGCTTGGTACAGGCAAAGCCGCCCTGCTCGTGCCAGCGGGTGAGGAACTGGGCTGGTAGGAAGGAGTGAGCAGCTCCCGTGGTTTGGAGAGCAGCCTTTCTGCAACGGGGCAGTGAGGGGAGAGCAGGGCTTGGCAGCTGCAGTCCCTCCCTTGGACCAAGTGGAGTAGCCTCTGGCTAGGCGAGGAAGGAACCAGGGAGGAAAACAGCCCTGTTTGACAGCTTGTGGCTCTGTGTTCCTTTCGATAGTCCTGAGTGGGACTGTTTGTTTGCTGTTCCTGAGCAGTTCCACCATGTGCTGGCTGCTCTGCATCCCGAGGGTGCATTGGCTGCTCCGGGGCTGCTTGGATTCTTTCTGGACCAAAGTGCTGCTCCAGGGCTTTGGACTGCCCTGCAGCTGTTGAGCTTGTCACCAGGCCCCATGTGACTTGCCTATCCACTGCCATTTGTTTCCCAGACTGTTTGTCACTGAATTAATTCGTTCAGGGGAAGGCTAAAAGGCAGTGGAGTCCCTACCAGGTCCTCAGGGGCTTCACTTGTCATCCAGGTGCCCTGGGGCCAAGAAGGCCAATGGTGTCCTGGGGTACATTGGGAAGAGCATTTCCAGCAGGTCAGGGAGGGGATCCTGCCCCTCTGCTCAGCCCTGTGAGGCACATCTGGAATGCTGTGTCCAGGTCTGGGCTTCTCAGGAGAGGAGGGACATGGAGCTCCTGGAGCGGGTCCAGCAGAGACTGTGGAGATGAGGATGGGCCTGGAGCATCTCCCTGCTGAGGAAAGGCTGAGGGAGCTGGGACTGTTCAGCCTTGAGAAGAGATGGCTGAGAGGGGTCCTCGTCCCTATCTGTCCCTGTCTGCAGGGAGGGCTCAGAGCAGGGACCAGGCTCTGCTCCATGGGGCCCAGCCATGGCACAAGAGGAACGGGCAGGAACTGATGCCCAGGAAGTTCCAGCTGGACATGAGGCAGAACTTCTTCCCTGTGCAGCGGCCAAGCGCTGAACAGGCTGCTGGGGAGGGTGTGGAGTCTCCCTCACTGGGGATATTCCAGACCCATCTGGACATAATCCTCTGCTCTGGGAGGACCCTGCCTGAGCAGAGAGGTGTGACCAAGTGACCCACTGTGGTCTTTCCAACCTGACCCATCCTGGGATTCTGTGATCCCCAGTGTGAGCTGAGCTGTGCCTGGGATACTGCTGTGGACAGAGGTACTCAAGTACCTGGTGTATTTGTCCTCTCTGCAAAGGCTCTGTGCATGAGCCTTCCAAATTTCAGGTTTTAACACCTCTTCTGGGGTTTGCACCCCTTCCCTGTTCCCACACACAGGGACCTGGAAGCTGGGGTGTACATGGAGAGGATGAGCATATTTGCTGCCGACAAAAAGTACTTCTGCAAACATCTACATACTGGATCTGTGAAACAGGGGACTTTCAATAAAGAAAATTGAAAAGTGATGATTTAGTAGAATTTAAATCTTAATTTTTTCAAAATGGAAAGAATGATATATTGTTCCTTGTGACATACCATCTTTAATGTGTATTTAATGTGCCTGTGTACATTCTCCTCTCTGTCATAAATCACTATAATAGATATATGCTCTATTGCGGAAGCACAGTGTCCATTTTTGGTTGGGGTTTTTTTGGAGTGTATTGGGAGAATCTGAGTCTTGGATACAGCTCAACAAAATAGTTTCAAATGACAAATCTGTCCCAGTTTTGGCATTGTGTGCCAAACAGTTTTGTAGTGCTTCTCAGTGATATCGGGGCTATGTGCGTTCAGTCTTTCCTGTACAAAGATCTCTTAAAATAAAAAATGAAAATTCAGCTTTCTGAGCTTTCCCAAGCTGCAGTATTGACAGAAGAGATCCCAGAACTGTTCAGACAAATGAAAAGTGTTGGGTCTTCAGCACCCGCTGGAACTGGCACATGAAATCAGTGAGCTATTATCCGTTGTGTATAATATATCACTTAAACCAGGGGATGTCAGTGGGAAGTGACAGTTTCCAAAAGGGACTCCTAGAAGAACCTGGGAAGTGATGAACCCAAAGTAGGCAACAAGCACATGGAGAGGAGAAATCTGGTGGAGATGGTATGTTTGAATTTTCAAAACGCTTTTGACAACATCCCTCTATGGAAGCTCTAAAAGAAAAGCTATTGAGAAATAAAGAGATCTTACTGATTAATTACTGTCTGAAAGAGAGAAAACAAAGGCTGGGAATAAAGGATCAGCTTGCAGGAGGAAGGAGAATTATCCTGTGCATCTGCCCTGGAGTCTGTGCTGCTCTGCACACCCTTATGTGAGACAGGAAAGAGAATATAGAGCGAGGTCACAGTTTGCAAAGGTTCCTGCACAGTCAGGACAACAAAGTGAGAGCTTGCACTGAAGGATGTCACAATATTGGCCAATTTGCTGATAAAATGGCTGGCAAAATTTGGTCTGTAAATGGGGAAACAGTGGCTTCTAATCCAGCTGTTAGAGGCTGGAAAAGGTTTTCTGGAGATTTAGTGTAATAGCAGAGGGTAAAAAAGCAAAACGAACTTTTGGAGCTATTAAGAAAGGAATAAATAAAGCAGATGTCATAAAGCCAGTATAAGTGTGTATTGTGCCCATGTGTAGATAAGTATGGGCAGTTCTCTTTCTGCCATCTCAAAAAAAATACATAGTTACAGGAAATAGATGGGAAATAGCAAGGAGATCAAAGTCATGGAGTGATTTCTATACCAGGAAAGAGCAAAACTGCCTGTGATTCTTTCTGACTGATAGAAAGCCACAAGCACAGACATGATAAAGGTGTCCAAAATTATATGTAAAATGACATAACGGATGTTTGGTTTTTCCCACAAGGAAGAATTAAAGGACATCACAGTTTTAAAACCAATACTTTTTTTCACCCAGTGTGAAATTCAGCTGTGGAACTAATGGCCTTAGGACACAGCTCATGCCAAAAGCTTCAGTGTGTTCAGAATCTGTATGGTGGGTATAAATTCTAACTCTATAAGTTAAGCTCCAGATTGCCAGGCTCTAGGATGGATGGAAGATACAAAGAGCAATTAAAAAACCATTATTTATTGCAGGTGGGAGTCAAGAAGAGAAAATAAGGTGGGGGAGAATTAATAAAGCCAAATACCTTTTCAAATGTTAAAGCAATAGTTTTAAAATTAAAATCCATTGCATTTTAGAAGGCTCAGTAATACCCTCCTGCAGAAATGGTGGCAATTTTGCTTTGTGTTTATTGGGCAATTTTATTGAAGTTCTGGGTGACTTGCTTCAGTGCCATGAAGGTTGTATTTCATAGGGTCCTCTAAACCGGAAAGAATATGTGTACATGTGGGATATCACCTTGCTAATCCAGGAGGTTTGGAGCATTTTTCTACTTCTGGCTCTCAGTAGCCTGAACTGATACATCTGACTGAACACAGTGTCGAGGGTTTCATGCAAGGGATGGATTTCATCTTTTCTTTGTGATTTGCACTGGCTTTTCTTTTCATTCTTGGATGACTGACAAACAGAATTTGACCTTCACAGCCCTAAATGGTTTGTCTTTTAAATGGGTATCACTTGAGTCATTCTGAACAAGCATTCCCTCGTGCTGAAAAAGATAAGTGGTAAATGTGTCTGTCTCTCGATGAGAGCCTTCGGGGCTGTGCCAGCCTGTACAGCAGCAGAGCCAGGGTTTGAACTTCAGAGCATATTGCACGAGTTATTTTTGATCCCTTATATTAATAGCTGCTATAGAAGGAGTCCTGTGCTTATGACCAAATCCTGTCTTATAGTTATTCTGAGTATTGGCTTCTCTAGAGTCTACAACTCAGTCCTCAAAATCCATTCTTTTCCATTTAGTTTAGGTGCTGTTAATCTGTAAGAAAATTGTTCGATGTTGCAGAAAGTGAAAAAGGAACAAAGAATTGATTGTAAGCCCTTGGGAGGGGATCCATGTGCTGACAGCATACCCAGCTTCCTGCAAATTGTGCTTGGGATTTCAATTCCAGTCCTGGCCTAAACAAGAACTTCTGTATTAGAGGAAATAAGACATTTGAATGTAATCTCATGCCAGGGTTATCTTTTAAATTATAGTATTTTGGTGAGGAAGCAAACCTTCGGAGTCTTGGAGGTTTGGGGATACCTGTTGTTGACAAGGCTACCAGCTTCTTTTTGTAATTTATATATTTTAATCATAGAATCATGGAATCATTAAGTTTGGAAAAGACGTCCAAGGTCATCAAGTCCAACCTTTGACCAACCACCTTGTCAACCAGACCAGACACTGAGTGCCATGTTCAGTCATTCCTTGGACACCTCCAGGGGCGGAGACTCCACGACCTCCCTGAGCAGCCTCTTCCGATGTTCAACAACCCTTTCTATGGAGAACTTCTTCCTAATGCCTGACCTGAACATCTCCTGGCACAGCTTGAGGCAGTTTCCTCTTGTCTTGTCCTTTGTTGCCTGGGAGAAGATGCCGATCCCCATCCTGCTGTGTTGCTCTGGCCTGGTCTCCATCTCTAACCACTCGCCCCTTCTCCAGTCAGTCTAAGCTGGTTTCTGATGCTTTGGCTTCTTGGAGCAGTGCTTGGGTAGTTCTTCTGCGGTAGAGTGCTGAAAGCTGCATCTCTTCTGTTGCCGCGTGTTTGGCCTTTTGCCGTTTGTCCACAGACCAGGCTGGGCTGTGTCGGTGGTGAGGACAGGAGGTGTGGAACATGTGGCTGGAAGAGGTCACAGAAGCCCTTCTAGTCCAGTCCTCTGCACTAAGACATGACCAGGTTTATCAGAGCTTTTTCCAAAAGACAGTTAATTAATCCCTTCCTAAACATCGTCACTAAGAGCTTGTCTGCACCTCCTGTGGAAGCTGAGCAGCTCCAGCGCCTGGCAGGCGGAGCAGTGGGAACCATGGCTTATGTGCTTCCTGCTTCAGCAGCACCCCGCTGAGTCATTCAGCCAGCCCTCAATTACCCGGTGGGGACGGTGAGCAAGGGACGGTAATGCCAAATTAGAAGTAATGGTGCCGGTCGTTGATGCTGTGACAACATGTTAGTAAATGCTGCGTTGGAAGATGGAGACCCCACGGAAGCAGCGTGGGAGCTGTGGAGCCGGCGTGTGCTGCGGCACAGTGGTGATTCCCCCACCTAAGTGTAGGAATATTCCTATTTTGCTTCGTTGTAAGAACGTTTATGAGGAACACTTCAAGGCTGGGCTCTGCTCCCTGGAGTTCTCCACCTTCCCCGCTTTGGTTCCATCTCGCAGCAGTAAAACGTGATCCCCGATTCTCATTTTTGCTGAACAGGAAGGACAGAGCTGGGCCTCGTTAGCCTGTGCTGATGGGACCTTTGGAGGAGTGTTCCTGCAGGCTGTGGATTCTTTACCCAGCCCTCGTCCCTGCTGTGCAGCTGCTGTGGCTCGGGGTGACAGCGAATGTGGAACGAACATTGTGGTTTCCCCAAACCTTTTACAGCTTGTTCTCTTCTTATCTTTCTGAAATCTTCTTCAGTCAGTTTTTTTTCCCCCAAGCAGTTTATTTCTGTGGTACCCTACAAATAGCAGAAACCATATTTGTCATGCTAAAATATTCGTAAGGAATGCTTTTGGAGAATGGGGAAAGTTGTTTGGGTTTTTTGGTTTTGGGGTTGTTTTTGTTCCTCGTTGGTTTTGTGTTTTTTTTTCATTTTTTAGGCCAAGCTTTTTCCCATTTATGTCCCATTCATGTCTACCACATCTTTTTTAGTTGTGGAGACTAGAATTTCTTATGCTGCTGAAAGCCTGGTGCATTACTAGAGGCCTAGTGATATTTTATAGTTTGTTTTGTTCCGTTCCAAGTAATTTCTAGAATTTGCTTTGATTCCTGAGCTTGGAGCTGATGTTTTCCTACAGCTATTTGTTATAATCCTAAGAGCTTCTCCCTGAACTCAGTAATAAGCTCAGAGTGTTTCATTTTGTTGGATGACGTTAGGTGTATTTTGTGCCTGTGATTCACTCTCCAGTGATCTGCACGCCATTTCATCTGCTGTTTTATCAGTAGTTGCTCCGTATTGTAAGATTCTTCAAGTTCGTCCTTTTCTTTACCCTCCTGAATAGTTTCATCAACAAACTTCACCTCACTGATCCCCTCTTCTCCCAGGTCCTTTATGTAGCACACATTTGGTAGGACAGATCTTGGGAGGGCTTTCTGCAGAGCTCTCCAGGAAGAGGCTCTATCACGCATTCTAGTCTCCCCATCATGAAAATACGTTTAATTGTGCAAAGATCTTCCTTCTTGCCTGGGCAACTCGGTGGCTTTAGGAGCCTCAGTGGGGGGCCTGGTGAGAATCCTTTAGAAAGTCTTTGTGGATAGACTCATAGAATCTCCGGAGTTTTAAGGGACCCATAAGGGTCATCAGGTCCCTACCTTGGCTCTGCACAGACAATGCAAAAATCACACCATGTATCTGAGGTGAATGTCATGTAGAATCTGGACCTCTCTTGTCATCATGCTTATTTACCCTTCAGAGGTCTCCAGTTGCTTTTTGTCCCATGACTTCCCACTGTAAAAGCCTTGGTGCATCTTTTCCAAAATATCACAATTTCCTATGCATCAATTCTTCTGTATTGTACCAGCTGCTAATGTAACCTCAGCAGCTTGGTGGTTCCTGGGTTTGGTGAACTCTCTCCCTATCTCTATTCCAGGACTTTCTTCACTTCCCAGTGACCTTTCTTTCCATCTTCTCAGCCATACAGTGACACACTTGCTGCTTGTCCACTTGTCTGGCAGTACACCAAGGGAGGTTTAAGCTGTTTATTAGGAAAAGGTTCTTCCCTCAGAGGGTGGTCAGGCACTGCACAGGCTCCCCAGGGAATGGGCATGGCCCCAAGGCTGCCAGAGCTCCAGGAGCGTTTGGACAATGCTCTCAGGCACAGGCTGGGATTGTTGGGGTGTCCTGCGCAGGGCCAAGGGTTGGACTCTGATCCCTGTGGGTCCTTCCAGCTCAGGAGATTCCATGATTCTGAGCCTTGATGTGGTTTCCAGGAGTGCTGCCCAAGCTGTCCTGTTGTCCAGCTCCTAACGTGAGCCCTTATGTTTCTGGAGCCTCCCCTGGCTGTGCACCTGCTGTGCCTGCAGCGGGGAACTCGCCTGCAGCCCAGGGCCATCACTGCCCGCCCAGCCTTGTGCACGAAATCCACCTGTTCATGGCCTTGCTCTTGCTTCAAGGTGGGAGCTCAGCCTGCAACCAGGGGTGCATCCATGCTCTCGGGACTCTGCAGTCATGTTCCCAGTGAGACAGACCCAGGATTGCTCTCCCAAGGATCACTTCACTGCTTCCTCCTGTGAGCTCTTCTTTACAGCTGGCACAGAAATGGGACTGCACTGGGATCCCTCAGAAGGTCTTCCTGCGTGATGCTCTTTGTGTTTCTTTACTCTTCAGAGAAATCCTAGAATCATAGAAGGGTTTGGATTGGAAGGAGACCTTGAAGACCATCTAGTTCCAACCCCCCTGCTGTGGACATGGACACCTTCCACTAGACCAGGTTGCACAGAGCCTCATGCAGCCTGGCCTTGGGCACCCCCAGGGATGAGACAGCCACAGCTTCTCTGGACAGCCTGTGTCAGGGCCTTCCCACCCTCACAGTAAAGAATTTTTTCTTAATATCTAATCTAAACCTACTCTCTTTTATTTTGAACCCATTCCCCCTTGTCCTGTCACTACATGCTCTTGACCCCATCTTTCCTGTAAATTCCCTTTAGGTACTGTAAGGCAACAATTAGGTCGCTCCAAAGCCTTCTCTCTTCCAGGCTGAACAATCCCAATTCTCTCAGTCTTTCCTCATAGGAGAGGTGCTCCATCCCTCTGGTTAACTTGGTGTCCTCACCTGGACTGGGATGATCCGCTCAGACACGAGATTGTTTCATGGGTCTGGCAGCCGGGCTTTGTTGACGAACCTCGCCCTCTCCTCAATTTCTCCTGTTCACCATCCAGGTTGGAGTATGGTGTTCCTGAGGATTGCCTGTGCCACCCACTTGCAGGGCAGACTCGTGCTTGGGTGACACAGTGCAGTAAACAGAGAATTCACCATCTTCCAGCTGGACTTCCACTGGGTTTTGATTTACTTCAGGGATGAGTAAGTGCTGTAGTTCACCTGTAAGCTCAGGCAGCTGCCTGGCTGCTGGTCCTGGTGGTTACAGAGGTGGACAGTTTGCCCTCCCTTTGTGAGGTGCATTCTTTGCTCTCACCATTTCTGGCTGTGACCTGTTTTCAGATCTGCCATCTGTGTGAGACTTTGGAAGTCCTGTGAGGGCACTCAGTCAGAGTTCACGGGGGCTGCCAGGACCTCAGCCACGCAGGGCATGTGCGGGGCACTGAGGCAATAACTGGGTTTATGTTACTCTTAGGAAAACATAAAGGTTTGTATCAGGTCTGTATTTCTTTGATCATGGAGACCACAGTTCTTGATTGGACTCTAAATGTCATTCGTGCCACTGGGGAAAGTTGACACCTTAGTTGTGTCCATCTTTCAAACTACCAAGGTATCTGGTGTCATGCTCTGACAAGGGGCAGTGCATGGCCCCATCCTTGGTGCACTCAGCTACTCTGTGAGGATCTCACAGGCCAGTCAGGCAGCTCCTGTCCCTCTGCAGTGACCTTATTTCACAGGTCATTTTCTTTAATAGCTCAGTGTTCTCCATGCTGTATTGGCCACCACTTCTCTTTTCCACGGGCATCACCAGAATGGAGTCCCTGCCCTCTCTTTGGACTGCCGATGGCAGCAGGAGGGGGATGTGCCCGGAAACCAGCAGTGAAGGATTTTGTTGCTAGTGGCTGTGCTGAGATTTGCTTTAGTTTGTTTCCAACAGGAATAAAAATACCCAAAGACTGCTATGTCTGAGCAGCCCTAATAGTGTCAATTGATTTTTTTTTCTTCTTTTTTTTTTCTGTGAATAAAGGCAAGTCCAGATGAACTCTGCCTGAAAGTGTGTTTGACATTTGAAAACTCACACAACTTGGATCCTCAAATATATGTCTTTTTCCAGTATTGGGAGTTCTTGAAAAGTTTTTGCCTCTGTTCTGGAGCCAGGCTGGGAGAGCTGGGGGTGTTTAGCATGGAGAAGAGAAGGCTCTGAGGCTGGCTTTAGGGCTCCTTCCAGCGCCTACAGGGGCTCCAGAAGAGCTGGAGAGGGACTTTGGACGAGGGCCTGGAATGTCAAGACAAGGGAGAATGGCTTCCCAGTGCCAGAGGGCAGGGTTAGATGGGGTGTTGGGAAGGAATTCTTGGTTGTGAGGGTGGTGAGGCCTTGGCACAGGTTGCCCAGAGAAGCTGTGGCTGCCCCATCCCTTGAAGTGTCCAGGGCCGGGTTGGACAGGGCTTGGAGCCACCTGGGATAGTAGAAGGTGTCCCTGCCCATGTCTTTCTTGGAGCCCCTTTAGGCACTGGAAGGGGCTCTGAGGTCTCCTTGGAGCCTTCTCCTCTCCAGGTGAATACCCCCAGCTCTCTCAGCCTGGCTCCAGAGCAGAGGGGCTCCAGCCCT
>VZRJ01012465.1:148144-256993 GCA_013397565.1 Ptilonorhynchus violaceus
GAGGCTGGCTTTAGGGCTCCTTCCAGCGCCTACAGGGGCTCCAGAAGAGCTGGAGAGGGACTTTGGACGAGGGCCTGGAATGTCAAGACAAGGGAGAATGGCTTCCCAGTGCCAGAGGGCAGGGTTAGATGGGGTGTTGGGAAGGAATTCTTGGTTGTGAGGGTGGTGAGGCCTTGGCACAGGTTGCCCAGAGAAGCTGTGGCTGCCCCATCCCTTGAAGTGTCCAGGGCCGGGTTGGACAGGGCTTGGAGCCACCTGGGATAGTAGAAGGTGTCCCTGCCCATGTCTTTCTTGGAGCCCCTTTAGGCACTGGAAGGGGCTCTGAGGTCTCCTTGGAGCCTTCTCCTCTCCAGGTGAATACCCCCAGCTCTCTCAGCCTGGCTCCAGAGCAGAGGGGCTCCAGCCCTCAGAGCTTTAAGTTCCCTTCAAACCCAAATCAGTCTGGGATTCTATGAAGGGATGTGCAGACTCTGTCATAGGACCATGAACTTCTTTGTTCTGCTTTACCTGCTACTCTAAAAATGCTGTCTATAGTCCAGGCCTTAAATTGCTGTGTCTAGATATGTTTATTTGCTATGTTTTGCGAAATTATCTAGCTTAACTTCTGCTGTAATATCAAATTATATCAAGGTTTCAGTAGCATTTAAAAGAAAACATTTCTTTAAAGCTGCACTGTGGTAAGTGATGTTGCAAATCCCAGTGATGGTACTGGAAATGAAAATGCTGCAAAACCGTAGCTGTGGGCCTGTCAGGAATAGTGTGGAATCACTTTATTTTTAGAAAGGCTTCTTTATCCAGCCCCCTCTTTGTCAGCTCCACCATTTGTTATGTTTCAAAGAAAATTCTGTGTCCTCTGGTTGACATGAAGCCTTTTCCTGCTGGGAGTGGTGACTCTGTAGTGGCTGAGCCATGGTGATTGCCGGGCTCTTGTTCAGGTGTGGGCAGGAACAGTGGCAAAAGGTGGAAAAACCACTTGTTTGCTTGACTGTGAAGGCTCTGAGTGGCACGGGACTGGAAAATGCCTGAGCAAGCTGCCACATGTCCGTCTGGGGATGCATTTTGCCCCTTCGAGCACATGGACTGGTCCTTAGAGAGATTTTAGCCACCTGAATCTATAACTGCAAAGTAGCAAATTAAAACTTTCTGGGCACTGCCAGACTGGAAAGTGGATGGAGGAAATGAGAAGGAAGGGAAATGAATAAATAGAATTACTGACTGTATGTTTTTCTTTTTATGTACCAACTTCTTTTTTCTGGCCACAAAGGTGAGATTCAGATCTTGAAACAAAACCTGATGTGGCTGCAAGACAGGGATGTGCATGGAAACCAAGGGCCTGACAGTCTGTTTGTGAATAAACTGATAATGAATCCCTCAAAGGAATCTCCTCGTGCTCTTCACCTGCAGTTGTGTTGAGGTGTTTCTGCTCACAGCCTGGTTTCCAGTAAGTTGGTGCTAATTGGGCATTTTTGGCATTTGCAGGAGCTCATGGAACGTCTCCTACACAAGCTTTGTTGTCTGTAAGGTAGAGCTGGTTTTTGTGAAAGCAGTACTGGCCCTGGAGTGACTTGGATGCTTTCTCTGTTGAAAAATCCATTTTTTGCCTGGGCCATAGGCAGCATAAACTGTCTGTCTTGACATAAGCAAGATGTTATGTGGCAGCTTAAGACTATCCCAGTCCTGCCTTTCCCGCTGCTCCTGTCATGTGCCTTTCATACCAGTGCAAGTGCTTGTCTGGTCCCACTGTGAGCCAGTTTAGCTCCTAGATCTGCTCAGTGGGATATCAAATGAGTATCAGTGCCCTTGCTCGGGGAGAGGGTCTGCTGGCAGGGTGTAAGGCAGGGCGAGGGCAGCCCTGGCTTCAGCAGAGCCTGCTGCAAAATCCTGCCATGGCAGAGACTAAAGAAAGCCTGGAGTGACCGGCAGAGATTTCTCTGTCTGCCTTTGAGGTCTATAGTTAGGCAACACAAATCTCACCTTTAGTTTGCCAAGCTGGAGCTAAAATCATTTGCAGCTGTTTTTCCATGTCTCTGACGGGATTGGAGAAGACCTGGATAGGCTCTTCCCATAAAGGATTGTCTGCTGGAGCAGAGGGGCCCTGCCTTGCCTTCCCACCCCACCTTGCCCTTCCAGCAGGTTTGGTGTGAGTGGAACCACCTTTCCAAGTGGGCTGCAAAGTGATTTTACATTTTTTCCCCCATTATTTACAAGGAGAGTCTCCATTTGGCATTGGCCATGTTGTACTGCTTGGCCACCACCAGCAGCCCTTCAAGGCAATGGGGTGAGTGTCAGTCATGGGCTGCAGGAGACCTCAGTAGTTTGGCTGAAGCTGATCTAAGGCTGCATCTTGGAAGTTTAGGATATGTTTGTGTAATAGAGGTGATGGCAGAAACCATACCTATATTTGCTTGTGTTGTGAAAATGCAGTCTTTAGGAACTGCATTAGATAGTGCAGTATAACCCCTGATGGAGCACCTGTCAGGACAAAGGCTTGTTAGCAGAACATTTCTTTGCTACGCAAACCCTGCAGGTACCTAAATTTCCATTTTCCACACAGGAGTGAAGTGCTTATGAGGTTTCTAATTATGAAATGTAGAGTTATTTTGGGCAGGAACGAAAATTTCAGTAATTTAAGGGCAAGATTTTATATAGACTGTCTTGATCCAGGGAGCGCTGGCTGAGTGGGAGAGAAATGACATACTTAGTGGTCAGAATGACTAAACTGGTGAGACTTGAAAAGCCAGTGCTGCTCCACACCATTACAAAACTGGCAGTCCCTGCTTTTTAGTGACAGAAAGACTTTATTTTTAGTGTTGGCAGTTGATCATGTCCTGGACTCATTTCAAGCTCTTCTCAGATGGTACAGAGCATTAGCCTCTGACTGCTGTTGAAATAATGGGTATTAAAAATCGTGCCGGAATTAGTGGGATGATGATGATGAAAAGGAAGGGAGTAAAATGATGATCTAGATTGAATTTTGAAGTCAGTCCCACATGGCCTGGCGCTGGTTTAGGGCTGTGTTTTGGGCTGTGAACACAAATGGCAAACCAGTCCATTGGCTGCAGAGGAGGAGCACTGTGGAAGTGGAAAATCAGTGTCTTGGGCCCTGTTTGGATGAGAGGTGAATTCAGTGCGGGTTGCTGGACACATGGCAGCACAAATACCATGAGGCTGGAGGGGTTCATAGGACCTTAAAATGCCCTGAGCTGGAAGGGATCATGGAGTCCAGCTCCTGGCCCTGCACAGACACCCCAGCAATCCCACCCTGTGCCCTGAGAGTGTTGTCCAAATGCTCCTTGAGCTCTGGCAGCCTTGGGGCCGTGAGCGCTGCCCTGGTCACAGCACCAAGGTTGGCATAAGGGGTTGGTCCCTGTGGTGCTTCGCACGGTGAATCCATGGCTGTGTGGTCCGTGCTGATCTGCCCAGCTTTAGCAAAATGCTCTTTGATTAGAAACGTTAAATGAGGGGGCAAAGAGCTGGCAATCCTGCATGCCTGTACCTGGCGTCCTAACAGGAGTAAAAGCAGAGCAATGTAGCTTTCTTCCCATTTCTGTCCCATTTCAGTAATGCAGAGTGTGAGTGTCCAGCTGACCTTCTCTTTCCTTCCAGCAGTGGCTCCTTTTTCTTCCACAGAAGCCGAGCTGGGAGTTTTGGCATTCCAAGGGCTGCCTCAGTGAGGGCAGATCCTGTCCAGCCGTGGGGAAGCGCTGTGTGGTGCTTCAGTACTCCCTGGCAGCACCATCGCTGCAGCTCATGCAGGAGTCCTGGCAATTCTAAAGAATTCCACAGACATTTAGCCAAGCCATCTCCGGTTTAGTGCAGGTATTTACACCTATCTCCCTGTAAATAAGTTGATGGCCCCAGTGCGTATATGAAGGCGTGGGGAGTTTCAAAATGTGGCTTCCATTCAAAGCACTTCTCCACCTGACATTTCATGCTGCTATTTCATCTTGGAAATGCTATGTTCATGGCATAATTATGCCTTTGCACGTATCCCTCTCTTCCCATGTGCTCTGCTGGGTTTTTTGTTGTGCTAATCATTGTAAGAGATTTGTTGTTGGTTTCTTTTGATGACTGGCATGGATACTGCTGAGTACTTCCCATTGTTGTGGAGTTTTTTCCAATGGAAAAATCTGACATAATCCATATCTCTCTACCTGCTTACATGAGAAGTATGACTTAACTGCTGTTAAAAAAATGAACCTCCATAGCTAATTAATCAGACTAGAAAATGAATATTTTTGTCTCATTTTGCTCCCTTTCCCCCTGCTCTCTTTAAAACCCTCTTTCTGCTGGTTCTAATACATTTGTTTCAGAATTAGATTTGCATAAGGATTTTAAAGCATAAAGATTTTAAAACTGGGTTTGTGGTACAGAAGTGCCCATGCAGGGTGTCAAGACATGAGGCCATGCAGAAGCCAGGGCTGAGGAGGGAGAAGGGAAGGTACAAAAGCTCTGTGGTTTTGCAGGAGCAGCAGTACGAGCTGTTTGTTGTTCCCCAAATCACTGGTGAGTGTGATCTGTGCTGCCAGAGATACAGGATCACTTGGAGGTGGAATTTTTGGGTAGTGCCGGTTCTGACAGAAGCCCCTTAAAAGCAGAGCTGTGATCATGGGACACTATGGCAAGGTCATACCTTCCAGTGCCGACAGTCCGAGTGCTGACAGTTGCCAGGCTATTTTGGGACCACTTTTCTCTTTGTTTTCTGTGAACTCCTCTCTCTGTGCTCCCAGATTTAACCCCGATGCTGTTCAGCTGTCATCAGCCTTGGGTTCGTTTGTGGGTTTGAGGTGTATGTTGACATCATGTATTTACTGCTGCTTTGCATTCAGTGGAAGATTGACTCCCTCCATCTCCTGGCTAACCTTGTTCCATATATTTTAGACTTATGACAGGAGAACAGAAGAGAAGTGAGTCTTGTCATTTAACCCCTTTGACTCTGTGCTGTGAGAGCATGACTGAATTGCCCTGCCAGTGCTTCCAGCCCAGTGTGTAACAGCTAATGGTGCTGCTAGTGTCAGCCTCTGGTTTGCAGGAGCTCTTGAACCATTTCCAAAACTCCTCACAGTGGTCTAGTTACTCCTATAGGAAAAAGTTGTTGTAAAGAAAACCCTCTCAAAGCTCAGATTAAGGAGTGACCTGGTAGATCCTGGCTCTGGGAGGGTTGTCCTGTGGCTGCTGGTCAGTCCTGGAGGGTGGGGTTCAGCTCACCCTGGCGTCGCTGGGTCCGTGCTGGTCCGCAGGCAGTGGGAAAGGACAGGCCCATCCCACCCTGCTTGGACAGCAGGGTGCCCTCTGGGCACCGCTGTTTCTTTACATTTTGAAAATGTGGATGAAACTGATCTTGTGCAAGGCAAGGTGTGAGGGCACGTGGCTGGGCAGGAGAGACCCTGGCAAGCTGGGCTTAAACCTTCTGGGGCTTTTGTGGGATCTCAGGCTGAGTTCAAACTGCACTTCGTGCACTCAGAAACCATTCTGCTTTTAGACTACTGCTTTTGATGACCTGCCTTCACTCTGAGTCTTCACTTAGCACAAAGCAAACCTTTTAATCAATTTGAATGTGGTGTCTCCCTTGGTTTGTCTGAACAAAACCCACTTTTTTCACCCCATATATGATGCAGCATCTTTGGTAGCTCCTGGGTGGTGCAGCCTCTGTCACCCAAATGAGTCTACATCAGGTTTTCAGCATGAAGACATCATTTAGGAGGCAAAAGCCAGAGGCTTAGGCACATAAGGCATGAAAGGCATGCAAGTGGGTCAAGTCTGGTTCAGAATGGCTGCAGACACAGGACACAAATCTGTGTCTTCCGGTCCTTCCCCACAATTGTGGAGTTCCCTGAATTTCCAAGGAATGATTATGAGTGTCTGTGTTTGTCTATATGAACATATATGCACACACATACAATAATCCACACACAAATCCACAGCCTGGAAGAGTGAGGAGAATTCACTGCTGACCCTGCCGTGAGCTGGAGGCACCTAGATTAGGAGTCTCTGGAGGTACTTTGCAACTGCAGTGATTCCATAGTGCGTCTGTTGCTGTTCTGTACCTGACTGGCACTGGGGTGTGTTGAGAGCTGGGTGCGCTTTAAGCAGTAGCAGATGGCCCCTGCTCTGAGGGTCTCAACATCTAAATTGTAAATGGTTTCACCATATGGAAGAATGGAGTGGTTTTCTGGGCACACTGATGTGGAGAAGGGTCCCGAAGATCATTACAAGGATGATGGATGTAGGGTTGCGTGGAAGAATTTCAGAAGTGTTTGTTAATATTTGACTCAAGAGTTACATAAATTTGGATCAGTGATGGAACAGGGGAAGCAAACCATGTCAGGGGAGAGCTGGGTATGTAAAGAAATGGTTCAACACTTGATTTTTGGATTGGAGGAGAGACTGGTAGAAGAATTAATAGTGGTGGTTTCATGAGCAATTTGTAGCAGCAACAGCATTTTGCACAGGGCAAGCGGTACTATCGTGCTGGGAGATTCCGGAGATTAGTATTTCCTGGAGTAATCCAGAACTGAGGCACGGCCTCTCCTGGCCTGGCATCTCTCATACTCCATTGAAAGAGCCAGCATGTGCCTGAGCAGACAGTTTGTGTATTGCATTTATGTGTGACAAGTGGAACTGCCAAATGTGATTTCCGTGAGGGAACCATGGGGATTGCTGCCCGAGGATCTGACACGGTAGGATTAGAAGATTTTCACTCTTGTGCACAGAGAAGTCATCGAGATTGGGTTTTGTCACAAGACTGGGGTATTCATAGTAGAAACACATAACACAGCAGCCAAGCACGCAGCCCTTTCTGCTTTTCCCTTCCTGCATCTTCCCTCTGCCTTGAGCAAATGCATGGCTTCTCTCTCTCAAATCCCAACCAACCGCAGAGGGAGCACCAGGGAATTAAATCCAGCCAAAATTAGCCCACAGCAGTTATTACAGGTTTCCTGGCTGACTGATTCCGAGCTCTTGCATACTGTTTTGTCCCATGATCATATGACACTGGGGGATGTGACATATTATTTGTAAACTAAGTATTGGCTCAATGAGGCTGCAGGGAGCAGCGCTGTGTGCCCCCAGCCAGGTTCCCTCTTGTTACAGGTGTTGCTGTTGGCAGGGCGAGCACTTGTGTGGGCACAGGGCAGGATGTGGCCCTGCTGCTGAGCAGCTCTCACTGACATAATGGCCAGAACTGTTCTGCCTGCAAACAGCTGCACTGAATGTTGTTCATGTATTTATGTTCAACCATCGAGAATTGGGCAAGTTGTGGAGAAAACAACCGCCTTCATGTGGGTGCCTGTGACAGCACTGCGGATGTGCAGTTACTGCCTGGCTTCTGTGTTCTTCTGGGTTTGTAGCCATCTTTCTCCTTGTGGAGGTGAAAAGGTATACATTTATTTTCCTCTCAGCTGATCCCAAGCAATTTCTTGGGAATTTGTCAGGTGGTTTAGTTGCTCTCCTCGCTGCTATCCTGTGTGTATTTAATGTGTAGTGGGAATGTAACACCAGTCCTAGGCTGGAGTTTTGCTAAATGCGATGCACCCCTAGGAAGTAAGCAGTGTCACACTGTTCATGCGTTCTTGGAGATCAATTCCTGGTCCCCTGAACCCTCCCATCTGTCTCCTTTTTCTCCCTGATCCTCCAATCTCTGTCCCAGGGGATGCCCAGGAGATATGCAAACCAAACCCTTGGCAGGCAGCTGGAGCTGGAGCGTTGCTGATACTCATCAGGAGTTCAGCGGTGCTTGTGCGTTCTGGGCCCTCCGAGGAAGGAGCAAACACAACACGATTATAATAATGAGGTTTCATTTGAGATAAAGATCAGATTTTGTCTGGTTGCTGGACAAGCCTTGCCAGACGAGCCGAGTTGTTCTGTCCCGTTTCCTGGTGTCCCCGTTTCGTTACTGTAATGTAAACTTCATGCTCAGAAGAAGAATGCCTTGGCAACTGCTCCTGGCAAAACTCAAATCTGCAGCGAGTGTCCCTGGCTGGAAAGGGCTCCACCTGTTAGCTGAGAGGGGGAAGCTAATATGCCGTATCTGCAAATTTTAGAAACTGAGCACTTCCTCCCTATGGAAAAACTGCTAAATGCTGGTCCCCTGCCAGGAGCTGGAGGAACACCATGAGCTGGGGATGGAGACTTGCCCAGCGATGCCTGGGATTTAAATCCTATGAGCCAACTTTCTTTGCGTGTTGAGTGGGTAATTCTGGGCACTGGATGCAGTTTGCATCAAGGACTGCTAAAACTGTAATACGTTAGTGCCATTCCAGAAGCCCTTCAAGCTTATCAACTGCCAAGAAAAATACAGGGATGGCAAGAGATTAGCCTGCTGAAGATCCACGATGAGAGGGAAAGATACTCACCCTGTACTCCCACCCTGTCACATCAACCTGAAGGTTGTGTTAGAGCTTGTACAGAGACAGAGGATAAAGAAGGAATTAAAAATTCAAAGACAAAATTGCCGTGCTCTGTAGTTAACCTTGCTTTTAGCCTCTCCTACGTGTGAACCAAACAGCTGAGGGTTAGAAGGGCCTGAAATGGAAAGAATTAGGCCTATCCCTCTATTTTTCTTCGTGCCTGATTCCAGGGGTGGTTTAAGAGAGGGAGTGTTTCCTCGCATGCAGTGACTACCTACCAAAAAGGCAGTGTTACTTCTCAACCAGCTCTTTCTGGCTGTCTCCCCTGCCTTTGGGGGCTGGAGGGCAGGTGTCTGCTTTGTGACTCTGCTCTCCGAGGTCGTGGTCCTTGCCATGTTCCCAAGGAATGCCAGATCAAATAAGAGAGGAGAACTCTGCATAGCAAAAGATCCTCTCAGGTTACTAAACTTATCCACTCTCCTAAATTTAAGGTTGGAGGATTAATAGTACTTAAAGGAGGACATATCTACCCATTTACTTCCTCTTTGTCCTCCTCTCCTTCCTCCAGCAACCTCAGGTAACCCAAGTAGCTCAGCCTGAAGGTGAAGTGTACCCCTGAACCCCAGTGAAGGTGCTTTTCTTACAGGCTGGCTCACAGTGCAGTTAGTTTGGGCAGATTTGCACAAGAAAACACGCAGCAGAGATTTGCTGGAGGGATATCAGCAGTCAGGGCTCTCAAAAATTTCAGGTGGGCAAATGTGTGTCCTGAGTACTTCTAAACAGTGAGAATTTTGTTCTTTAGTTTGTATTTTGGTAAAATGATGTCATGTATGGAACTATTAATACCGTTAATGTTTGTGCAAGTATGAATTCCCTCATAACATTAATCAGTTGATACCCTAAAATTACACAGAGAAATACATTGCAACCCCTAAAACCTGCCATTTCGTGTGCTGTAACGTTTGTAAAGGCTTTCTAAAATTCTTAAAGTTCAGAAGAGCTTTAGAAATTACCAATTTTACTCATTACCCAGGTTGTTGGCCTCATAATTCTTGCTCTCAGTTGTGTTAAATATGCCATATCCTGTTAAGATATGAGCAGAGTGTTCTTCTAGGGTGTCTGACTAAAAAGTTATGTAAATAATCCTTTGTCTGATGGTTTCTTACATGAGACCATGATGAGATTTTCAGGGCTGAGCAGGAGTTACTCAGTACTTGTTTGTCAAATGCCATTTTTGAAAACTTCTTTTCCACCTCCCATTTTCAAATCTTAGCCAAAGTAATTAGTAATATGTTATGATACAACAGTGCAAAAAAAATTCTTGCATTTTGGTATTTAAGGTAGGCAAGGTCATGCCTGTCACTTAAAGAGCTGTTCATGTTGCTCTGGTCTGTCTCAGTTCTATTCCTGTGTGTCAGTAGCTCATACTAAAATCAATATTTGCCCAGCAGTGTCGCATGGCTGGATCACATACCTGGAACAGCAGCTTTCCATGAGCTGCACAACAGTGGAGTGAGGATTATTTCTCTTAGATATTAAAGAATACTCTGCTGCTCCATTAAGGATCCTCCACCTTTGCTCTTGGCTTTCTCTCAGTGGTAAATGCAGACAGCAGGTATGAAATGGCTATGGCTCCCTGGGGAGGCTGCTGTCAGCACCCACAGAGCCCTGGCACCTCATCATTGTTTGCTCTCTGCAGGAGCCAGGGGAGGCAAACCACTGCAGATTTCAGCGTAGGAACAGGTGGAGATTGATCTCCTTATCCCTGCTGGTTCTAGCTTGCATTCCAGCAGAACCAGGCAGGATGGGGACCGGCACAACAGCAGGGCAAATAACAGGTAGAAATTTAAAAGAGTGAGAGGGGCTCTTTTATGCATTCAAACAGGTTTTTATCCTTAGAGTTCAGTTTATCCAGTGGCTTGAGCAAGAACCCTGCTTCTCCCTTGGCTGATTCCCAGGCTATGCAGATGCAGCGGGTGTATTTGATAAACAATGTAAATATCGTTCTCTATCAAATACGTACAAAGCTCACGCTCTAGAGACATTCTTCAGTCTAAATTTAGATTCACACTCAAGCTGCAGGTAACACTTGAACAAACCCAGCAGAGCAGTGAGTGTGCACAGGCAGGAACCGTCCACCTCGCTGCTTTGGCAGAGCCCGGCTGATAAAATTCCTCTGTGAGGCTCCGGTGCTGTGGGCAGCCAGAAGGGATTGTGCTCAAAAGAAAACCACGGCGTGGGCGAACCTTTCCTGGCTATTCTCAGAACAATATGCTTTTAGATGAAATCAGCTTTATTTTAAAAGTAATTGGTACTGGTGGTGTTCCCAGGTCAAAACGTAAATAACTCATCAGGAAGATGTTAAGTGCAATTTATTTGAGATGTGTTGGGGGAAAGCTTGAAGTAAATCACAATAAATATGGGTGGCAGTAAAATAGAGATTAGTTCTGAGTTTTTGCAGGCTCAGACTCGAATTCTCAAAGAATTTCTCCATGAACTGAAAAGGGACTATTATGTATTCACGTGTATCCATGCCCACCTCTGCGTGCATCACATCCTTTACCTTCCTGCCGCATTTCAGTGCGTTGGTACAGACATAAGACACTGACAGATTTGTTTGTGTAGTTTGCAGGATTATGGAAATCCTTTCTACAGTATGTCTTAAAATTAATCACATGCGTATTGGGCATGCAGTAGTTCCCCCCTGGACAGTAGGAATATTTGGCTTGTGTTTCCTGCCCTCATCACCTGCTGACACTTGGAGGTTACATCTGTGCTACTGGAGTGGGAGTAACAACTTGCAAAGAAAATTCTGATTAGAGTGTGAGAAGAATTACCCACAGGGAGGATGGTGAAGCACTGGGACAGGGACCAGGCCAGCCGTGGACTCTCCATCCCAGCAGACTGAACTGAAGCAACCTTGAGCAACCTGATCTGACAAGATTTAGCCCTGCTTTGAGCAGGGGGTCAGACCACATAATCTAAATAAAGGAAGCCCAAACCCTTGCTCCTGAGGCTGGTGGTAGAACTTGGTTTGCATCCACATTTCTAAAATCTAACCATGTCTTGCCCCATCGTGCTTGGACCCAGGGCTCCTCCAACTCATGGCGATGCTCTTCAGTCCCCAAGATTTTTTGTTTGGGTTGTTTTTTTTCCCAGGCAGTTCTACTGCCTGAAATAATGTAACAGAAGCCCCTTAGAGCTGGGTTTACAGGACGAAACTCTTTTGTGCCTGAGGATGGTGGAATGTTGGTGGACCAGACAGGGGGGATGGAGCCGGTCCAGGTCAGGCTCAGCCATTCTGGGTTTGGAGCAGCCGCTGAAGTAAACAACTTCTAGACTTCTGCTTGTGCTTTTCTGGCCAAGGTTCGGGTAAACCAGCCTAGAGCAGGTCCAGGAAAGGTGCTGACACTTCTGAATGAGCCTGTGCTGGACTTGAGGCTGCTCCTGGGGCATCCTTTCCCAGTGCCATGGATGTTCCCTGTGTTGTCTCACGTTTGCCAAGTACCTGCACTAGGAGTTATTAGTTATCTGGAATGTGCTTCCTTGGACATTTCAAAGCTAGGCCTGTGTGTGGCTACTTCTGAACCAAGCACATGGAGGCGTAACCCCTAATTGCAGCCTGAGCGGATAGTTTGGGTTTTGCACTTAGAATCGTAGAGTGTCCTGAGTTGGAAAAGTCCCACAAGGATCACCCAGTCCAACTCTCCTTGCAGCAGAAATAACAAGAGCTGGATGTCCTAGTGAGGGACGTGCCCTTCCTTTGACATGAGCAATGCAGCACAGATGAACGTGTTGGAGAAACCAGGATTGTTTCCTTTTGGGGTGTGTGTGGATGTTGGTTGGAGAGGATTTCCTTATTTTCATTCCCTGCTGGGGCAGGAATGGGTTGTGCTGTTCATTTTAGACCGATCATCTGGGAGTCACCTGACTGCTGTAAGCAATGGATGTGCCCACATCGAGCTATGCAAAAGGATCAAATGCTGAGATTTTGGAGGGTCTCTGGACAAGCTGTTTCCCTCTCTAGTAATGAGGAACTGGATTTCTGCCTGGGCATGGACATGCAGTAGAAGCCAGTCCTTGCACCTCCTGGTCGTGCCCTGTGCTTCCCAGCAGAGGCTCACGCATTTGGACGTGTGTATTAAGTTGCCAGCTCATCCTTAAATAGCAGCTTCCAGTGAACTGAAAATGCAACGCAGAACATACTGGAGCCAGGAATTTGAGGAAGGAGGAATTCCACCCAACAGAACTGCTGAGACTTGAAAATCAAGCTAGGTTTTCTTCTGGCAACTTCAAAGCAGGGAGCTCTCTGTAAATGCATGCTGAGGAATGACTATGGCAGGTAATCAAGGGCTGTCATTCTCTTCAGCAGCTCATGGGGCTGTAGAGCAAACAGGGAAAGTTTACTGTGTTAGACTCAGGAAAACAAAGACTGCTGGATAAAGAAGTTATTAACTTCTCTAGAACTCTGCTTTTGCAGGGGTTACCTCAGTGACTGGGCTGCTTTAGTCTGGCTCCTGGAGCTCCTGCTTTCTCTGCTTATCTCTGCCTCTAGTGAGGCCTCATTGTGTTCACTGTTACGACCTTTTTTCATTGGCATTTTGAGGACCAGTGTAATCTAAGTAAATACACAGCTTGCCTTGCTTAGAGGGATTTGATGCTGTACCTAAAACTGCTACAGATCCATCATTTCAGCGTCCCAGCTGTGGGGAGGGAACAGTGTGAGAGAGAGGGAAACAGATCACTGGTGAGAAGGGAAGCTTGAGCAAATTCAGAGGATGTCCACCTGGAAACTCTGAGGTGCAATTAATTTTTGGAAGTTCTGAAGTTAATTTGTTTTAGTTCACAAATTGGTGGTATCCTAAGCTTCAAGATGTGCTTGCTCACAGTGTGGGAAGTTCAGCCCAGGAATTGCCTGCTGCCAATAAACTGCCGATGAGGGTTGTACGCTTGATTTAACACCAACACCATTTTTTTCTCTCTTCCTTTTCTCTTCGATTTTTCCCTCACTGGACATCCCATCCCCTCCTCCCTCAGGCCTGTATCGATGAGAACCTGGACATGGTGAAGTTCCTGGTAGAAAATGGAGCCAATGTGAACCAGCAGGACAACGAGGGCTGGACCCCTCTTCATGCAGTGGCATCGTGTGGCTACCTGAACATAGCAGAGTGAGTGAGTTTGGGGCTATTCCGGGTTTTTTTAACACTTCCCCGTGCCTTTCTCTTTGGAGCAGTTACACGGGTGATGGATACTCTGAGCCTTGTACAACGCTTTGGGAAGCAATGCTGAAAAGAGATGCTTTTCTCTTGTTACTGAATTCTGAACTTCTGAGGATTAAGGTGGAGCCTTCGACTGGTTTCCTTTTGCTGCTGCCATTACAGTGGCTTATGATTTGTTAAATACTTTAGCTAAAATGCCAAGGAAAAGAGAAATGGGACAGCTGATACAGGGATGTGTAGTAAAGGAATTCCTCCCTGTGAGGGTGGGGAGGCCCTGGCACAGGCTGCCCAGAGAAGCTGTGGCTGCCCCATCCGTGGAAGTGTCCAAGAGCAGGTTGGATGGGGCTTGGAGCAACCTGGGCTAGTGGAAGGTGTCCCTGCCCATGGCAGGGGGTGGGACTGAGTGGGCTTTACGGTCCCTTCTGACTCAAACCAGGCTGTGATTGCATGACTGCATTTCCTTACCATAGACAGTCTGGTGTCAGCAGCACTGTGGTTAAATGGAGACTTTCAAGTTCAACTTCACAAGTTCAGCATCACCAACACATTCACCACTAAACCCCAAGTGCCACATCCACTCATTTTTAAACACTTCAGGCATGGGGGCTCCACCACTGTCCTGGGCAACCCATGCCAGTGCCTGACCACTCTTTCTAGTAAGAAATTTCCCCCAGTATTCAGCCTAAACCTCCCCTGGCACAGCTTGAGGCCGTTTCCTCTTGTCCTGTCCCTCTGCTCTTCCCTGGGAGCAGAGCCTGACCCCCCCCGGCTGCCCCCTCCCATCAGGGAGTTGTGGAGATCCAGAAGGTTTCCCCTGCACCCCCTTTTCTTCAGGCTGAACACCAACTCATTATTCTTTACCAGTCATACTGTGCTTGTATGTTTAGTCACCACAGCCACCAGAATGTTTCCAAAACTTGAAATCTGATTTCTTAAATGCATTGAAAATAAACTATAAAGCCAAGCGACCTCACCCTCCTAGATTTGTGCTCAAACAGATACTTCATTTACTTCTCAGAATTGTACTGATTAAAAGATGTACAAGCCGAAGAAGACATCTGTTCTTCTTGAATGAACTTTTGGTATAGTTATAAAAGGACAAATTTAAAAATTGATGATGCTTGATGAGGCGTTTTTTAAAATTAGTATTATTTCCTTTTCTTAAAACAAGGGGATAATCAACCAGATTAATGCAAGAACTGGGGTATTTAAGTAACTATGGAGAAAGAAAAACTGTGAGCCCCTGAGCAAGGACCTTGTATTTACAATGGATGTTTTTAGTCTAGAAATTGGCTAAGAAAAAGGTGCTCATTTGGTAACTGAACCTGCGTGAGAAAGGCAAAGACTCTGTGGTGCTGTTTGATTGACCGTGTCGGTTGCTCTGAAGCCAAGCACACGAGGTTGGTCTGGGTGTCCCTGCTGCAGGTACCTGATCAGCCATGGGGCCAACGTGGCTGCTGTGAACAGTGAGGGGGAGGTCCCGTCCGACATCGCAGAGGAGGCAGCCATGAAGGACCTGCTTCTGGAGCAAGTCAAGAAACAAGGTAAGGGGAGGGATTGAATATGTGAGAGCTGAACCCCTAAGAGTTTCTGTAAGAATTCTGCTGGTCTGCTGTCTGTAGGTGAAGAGGTCTGAAATCTGGGCCAAGAAGCAGCAGCCAAATTTTGCTTTGCTATCAGGACAGTGGAGCAGATGCAGGAGGTTTGTGGTGTGTAGTTTCTGTCCTTGGGATTCTTCAAGGCGAGACACCACAGTCCTGAAATCCGATTCATCAGATCTGTTTCCTTCTAAAGTGAGATTTAATTCTGACCTCTGGTATCGATGAAAGATCTTGTTTCACTAACACTTGATAAAACAGAGGTGAGATTTACAGGACTGCCAAAAGCAGGGACCAGGAAATGAATATTCCAGGCCTGGAGTGACCTGCTTCATCCTGATCTTCCCTAGATTTCTTCTGCAGCCCATCTGCTGTGCCATATTCCCTTTCTCATCAGGTGTGCCTGGCTGAGGGGCTGCTCTCTGAACTGTCCCTGCACAAACATCCCTGGTAGAAAAATAGTCCTAGACTGATGTTAAAGACTTTATCAGTGTAAAATTTTCTTCATACTCATGGGATTCATTTGGGAGTGGTTGAATGTCTGCATGTATGTTTGAAAGTTTAAATCGTGTCTATCAAATTCATCAAGAATGTTGGAGGGGAACCCAAGGAATTCCTGGAACTTCCATCCTTGGAGGTAGTCAAAGCTCAGCTGCATTGGGCTCTGAGCTGATTGATCTGGCTTTGAAGTTACCCTACTTGGAGCGGGGCTTTGGGCTACAGACCCCCAAAGACTCTTTCCAGTCTGGATTATTTTATTCCTGCAGGTTCATGGGGGTTGTTTGCCTGCTGGATTGAATCCAGTCCCCTCTAACAGATACATTCTGACATATGGTGATGACTTTATTTGCTAAGCTCTTTTCAGGTAGAATTAGGAAGACGTCAGTTCCTTGCTAATTTATCACCTGTGTTAATGTTTCGGGGCCACCAAATTTGTCAGGCACGACTTGCGCTCAGAGAAGCCAGGTTGACTGTCACCGATCACCTCCTTGTTTTCCATGTGCTTTAGTATCGTTTCCAGGAGGCTCTGCTCCATGATCTTGCTGGGCACAGAGGAGAGCCTGATTGGCCTGTAGTGCCCCAGGTCTTCCTCTTTTCCCTGTTTAAAAATGGGGGTTATGTTTCCCCATTTCCAGTCTGTGAGAACTTCACTGAACTTCCTCGACTTCTTAAATAGGGGAGAGACTTAGGCACTTCCTCCACCGGCTCCCTTGGGACCCATGGATGCATCTCACCAGGTTCCATGGTCTTGTGCACCTTCAGCTTCCTTAAATGCTGTCGAACCTGGCAATAACGTGGTTGAAACCTTACAGGACGTGGAGGCAGTGGTTGTGCCTTCACTGCAGGTATTTCACCTGACACTTTTTGGGATTCTGCTTGCATTGCTTCACCACATTAGTGGCACCCTGCTAAGATGCCCTGAAACAACCATCTGTCTCCACCGAGAAGATTTCCATCACACAGTTTAAAGGATCATAACTGCTGGAGGAAATGGGGTTGAACTTTAAATAAGCATCTGTCCAGCTCCGCGGCCTGTCCTCAGTGGTGGCTGTGAGCAGATGCTTCCTGCAAACTGTAACAGCTCAAGTGTGTACAATTCCCCTCCCAGCCTCCAGCCACGGTGCCTACAGGAATTCCTAAGCCAAATGGGCTTTCTGTGTACGTGTGAGTGCCCCGTGGCTTTCTGTTTCATGAGCTTGTGCAGCCCTCCTTGGGAACTCCAGCGTGTCCAGCATGGTGTGTAATAGCTACAAACTTGTCTAGCCCTTGGTCTGAAGCCAGTTTATTTCTGATCTTTGCAACATCCTGTGGGTCTCACTAAGTGTTTTCCTTGGTTCTTATTTAAACCTAATGCCCCACAATTTAATTGGGAATCATGTCATTCTTATGCTGAAAGAATTAATCCATAGAAACACTCTCTCTTCAGCACCCTTCTTGATTTCTGAGATTTGTCAACTTATTTGTATTGTTTCCTGAGTCAGAGAGTTCTGCTCTGATTAATCTTGTTTGGATGTGTATCAATACTTGTGATTGATATATTGTCCTTCCATGATCTCATTACTGTGAAAAGTCTACTTAGGAAAACAAGTCAAAGTTGGTTTTGCCTCTTGCTGGTTTAATGATAATTGACACAGTCCGTCAGCCAGACCCACCTCCCTCTCCATGTCACCCACCTGCCTCTCCATATCTCCACATTTTCACCTCCCTCTCCACATCATCCACCTGCCTCTCCACATCTCGATCTGCCCCACAGTCCATGTGTCTTGTAAACCAGATATGTGTATTGATAAACTTCAACTAAAGCAGTCACTTGGGCCATCAGAGTAGATTTCTCTTGGCCTTCTTACGCCAAAACGATTTCTAATTGTGTTTTGTCAGAATCTGGAGGTTTGCTGATCAGGGAGTAACTCAATGCTTCTCTCAGTGTGCCTGTCAGGAATGCCTCTGGAGCAGTACAAATCCCTGTGTGTGTCACATGCAGATTGTCCTGAATTTTGAGCAAGCACAGAGCTGGGGTCACACTGCTCTTGCAGGAGACACCTGAGGATGAAGTCCTCAGACCTTCCCGGTAGATTATACCCTCACTACAGTGCAATTCAGTGAGTTGAGCTGTTGTTCATGACTCTGTTGTTTCAGTCTGGGACACAGCATATGCAGAATTCAATCCTTCCACCCTCAATGCACAGCGTAATTAATTGGGCTGGGTTGCAACCACCAGCCCAACTTTCAGATCTTTCAAGTCAGACAGTTTTTGAAGTCTCTGTCAATGACAGAGGAGCTCTCCCAGCTCATAGATGAGGCTTTTGCTGGTTGTTTTGTGGAAGATCAGAAGTAGTTGACTAATATTGTGTAGCAAATGAAACATGGTTTAACAAGTACTTCAGAACTTTTAGTTGTTCATCTCTTCTATGCTTTACCCTCTTAGGTGTAGACCTAGACCTGTCAAGGAAAGAAGAGGAGCAGCAAATGCTCCAGGATGCTCGGCAGTGGCTGAACAGTGGGAGAATTGAGGATATAAAGCAGCCTCGGACAGGAGCCACAGCTCTTCATGTTGCTGCAGCCAAGGGCTATTCTGAAGTCATGAGGTAGGAGCTCCTTCCAGGGCCGATGCGTGGAATTAAGGCTGAAGAACACATCTTGCTTTACATTGAGAGAAATTTGTTCCACTCTGAGATTTTCAGGCTGCCATTTCTCAAAAGGCTCTGTGGTTTTATGTACCTGACCACAGTGGTTCACCCAGAAATACATGGGACTGAAGGATTCCCTTTCATACCTCCAGGCCTTTTTGATGTAATGAAAGCTTTTTGGAGAGTGAGGCATAAATTAGGAGGTCTCTAATTTTTCTAATTACAAGGTCTAATTTTCACTGTTAGAGTAATAGTTTTAGGACTGCCAAGTGAAACAGTATTAGGGGATAAAAGTATAATTTTGGCATACAAAGTGGCAACACACACTGCATGACAGTCACAAAGTCCCCAGCAGTTTACAGGACCAGTCTAGTGGGAAAATGCAGTGTCCAGCCCTGTCTCAGTGTCTCACTGTCCTCTGCCCCTTAGTGCTACTGCTTCTGCAGTAACACAGGGATTCCAGCACCTGACAGTTCTGCTGCCCTGGCACTAACAAGATTATTATGAACATAAAGTTGCCCAGTGTAGGGTTTCCAGGTAAAAACATTAATATTTTTACAGATAATGTCAAATTAAGGTTTCCAACAATAAAGCTTTCTTCTCTGCTCTTTATGGATGGGTGGAGCTGCCCATAAACATAGAGATCATAGAATCCCAGAATGGTTTGGGTTGGAAAGGACCTTAAAGCTCATCTTGTCCCACCCCCTGCCATGGGCAGGGACACTTTCCACTATTCCAGGTTGCTCCAAGCCCCATCCAAACTGGCCTTGGGCACTTCCAGGGATGGGGCAGCCACAGCTTCTCTGGGCAACCTGTGCCAGGGCCTCACCACCCTCACAGGGAAGAATTTTAACCTCATATCTGATCTAACGCTGTCTTCTGGCAGGGTTAGAAGGGAAGCCATTCCCCCTTGTCCTGTCTCTACATGCTCTTGTAAATAGTCTTTACAAGGTTACTCTGTTGCCCACATTAAAATCCATTCTGGAAGTGTTCATCTATCATGATCCTAAATGTCATCATTTTAAGTGACGTGACTAGGTATGTAGGAGCTGTTTCATATCAAGCTCAAGCAGTTGTATTGTACTCCATGTTTCTGATTAGTATTCAGTCATTAGAGCTTATAATTGAGTTATGAGCTGTCTGAGCCTGTACCATGCCCAAGAACAGGAATCTAACACAGCTCATGTGAATAGAAATGTAATATCTCCTGAATTTGAGGTGTCGGTCCTGTGGCCTGTCAGGGGAGGGTTGTGTATCCAGTGCTCCTTGATGAAGTACAGTGTGTGCACGGTGACTTAGTTCTGCACAGCCTCTCCTTGGCATTAATTGTGGTAATGATAAACACATCTCACAGCAAGCTGACACTGTTTTACTCTTGTATAACTTATGGCCATGCTGGAACTTCAAATCCAAAGCTTTAGTGACTTAAACCAAAGGGGCTGACAGCCAGGAGCCAGCTAACTCTAAATGAGACAAGGAATTTGTCTGTGACCTTGAGTCTCTTAGCAGCTCTGTTCCTCCCTTCTGCCAGCTGGAAAATCAACAGAAACTCAGCACCTAATTTACAATTTCTTTCACGGAGAAGCCCACAGCTGCTCTACTGTGACTGTGTTTTATTTAGCACAGTAGCACATTGGTGTAAAGCTGCACGAGTTTCCAACTGTCGGTGCCGTGTTGGGATCATGCTGGATTTCCCTCATGCTGTGCAAAGGTGGCTCTGGATGGTGGAATTTCCCGCAATGGAAATTTTCAGGAGCAGTTTTACCAGACTTGCAGAATTTCCCTGGGATGTTCTTCAATATTTAAGCAACTTGGATAATAGTTTTGATACAGGAGCTGCACTCACCAGATCACTGCCACACTGATGTGCACATGGCTCTGGAGCTTCAGACTACACTTGGCCCTCTTGTGTTTGCTTTGGTGTTAAATATTGAAACTCTGGATGCCATGAAACAGCAGCATTCTGCTCTGATGGAGAAGGGAGGGGTGGAAGGGGCACACCAGTGAGGGTAAGGACAGGGAGTTCCCAGGCAGGTGCACTCGTAGAAGATTTGCTTAAACTGTGCAAGGGCTACCCTGAAAAAATGCACTTGGGGTGTTCAATCCAAATGTGGATTATTTAATGTACGAACGTCGCCTCTGTCAGTCACAGTGACGTCACTGGGGCTTCCCTGGCAGTCCCGCTGCTCTCCTTGCGGACCATCCCACGCTGTGGCCTTGTGCTCTCGGAGAACCAAGCCCGAGCTCCAGTTCCCAAATGTCCCTCTCACGGCAGGTGCTGTGCTTGGCTCCCTGGCACGGGGATGGCAGTTGCAGAGGTGCTGTTTGTGTGCTCAGTGCCTGAGTCAATCCAGGCTCTCTCCTCCGATGGAGCAGGAGTTCAGACTGGGTCACCAATGCCAGATGAGAAATCAAGGTGTTCTCCCAATTTGGGACATGCTGAAAGGGAACATTATCAGTTTGACATGTTCCAGCAGGTTTTACATCAAAGTCACTTTTCATTTAATGCCCTTTCCATTACAGTTTGGAGCACATCAAGTGGGATGTTTCTTGGGTGAATAAACAAATCCAGAAGCTCCTGGCTGATGGGGTGCCAGGCTGCCTGCTCGTGCCTCACGGGAAGAACTCTGCTCTGTCAGGAAGTCATTCCTGATGAGCAGAGATCAATCCTGCTGCTTTCCTCAGGCTCCTGATCCAGGCTGGGTTTAATTTGAACGTCCAGGACAATGATGGCTGGACTCCGCTCCACGCCGCTGCTCACTGGGGAGTGAAGGAAGCGTGTTCCATCCTGGCTGAGGCTCTGTGTGACATGGACATCAGGAACAAGCTGGTCAGTACACAACTAATGCATGTATTCTATAGCCAGATTAATATTGACTTCATTGTCTGCTGCATGATCAGGGAATCATAGAACCCCAAAAGGGTTTGGGTTTGGAGGAATCTTAAAAGCTCATCCCATTCCACCCCCTACCACGGGCAGGGACACCTTCCATTGTCCCAGGTTGCTCCCAGCCTCATCCAATGTGGCCTTGGACACTTCAGGGATGGGGCAGCCACAGCTTTTCTGAGCAAACCTGTGCCAGAGCCTCACCGCCCTCACAGCCAAGAATTCCTTCCCAATATTCCGTCTAACCCTCCCCTCTGGCAGTGGGAAGCCATTCCCCCTTATCCTCTCTCTCCATCCCTTGTCCAAAGTCCCTCTCCAGCTCTCTTGGATCCCCTTTAGACACTGGAAGGGGCTCTGAGGTCTCCCTGGAGCCTTCTCTTCTCCACGCTCACACACAGCTCTTCCAGCCTGGCTCCAGAGCAAAGAGGCTCCAGCCCTGTGGTCAGCTCTTCTGGACTCTTTCCAACAGGTCCAGGTCTGTCCTGAGCCGGGAGCTCCAGAGCTGCACACAGAGTTCCAGGTGGGGTCTCATGAGAGATCCAACGTCCTGATAAAGTCACACAGAGCAGTTCTCCTGGCCTGTGCACAGGACCATTTAAAACATCAGAAAATGAAGAATCTTGACTGGCAGAAGGCAGAAAATATTTCAGATATTATGGGAAATGTGACCTGATTAAACTTCAGGACTGAGGTTTTAAGAAGGTATAGGGGCTGATCTGTGTCACCCTGAGTTAGTGTAACCCTGAGAAATTAAACAGCAACAAAGAAACAGTCTTGGAGTGCAAAATAATATACTAATATTAAGGTATAAGGCACAACAAGTGAAAACAAGTGAACCCATGAGAAACTGGCAGCTTTAAATCCTCCTTGTTCTATGTATTGGTAATAAAAAAGGAAATTGAAGATTTGCAAGACGTGAGTGAAGAAAAATAGGATGGAAGAAAAGGAGGAAAACCATTCCTCTTCCATTCTAATAGTTACAAGTTTTTCCTTGAAGAGGCCTTGGATTTCCAAGAGCTTGTCCAGGGCTGTTCTTGGTGTTCCCCTCTGTGCTGGGATGTCCCCGCTGGTCCGTGAGCTGCTTTCCACTGCAGCAGTCTCAGGTGTGCTGTGACAGCCTCTGGGGGAGGAGAGGAGGTTGGATGTGCTTGGAGGAGTGCCAGGGGATGAAGGCAGGCAGGAGGATGTGATGAAAGAGATGGCCCTGTGTGCTGGAGTGCACCTGGCTGTGCTGGGAGCTGCTGGAACACAAATGCCTCCATGAGGAGCTCTTTTAGCCTGATGAGCTTTTTGGCACCCAAAATGCAGGGAATCTCTTCTGAGTGCAATCGGATGCTTTTCCAAAGTGTTCAGGATGGGGGGGGAGGGTTTGAGGGGTTGTATCATGCCAGTCTTGAAAGGAAGCAGCCACAGTTGTATTTGCTGCATTAGCTGCTCCTTCCAGTCCAGGATTGTCACCTTGCTGGGTGAGATGGCCAAGATGGCCTGCAGTTATTTGATCTGTAGCCATCAGGTTTCATGGTTTGTTGTTAATGAAATGGCTTTTAGAGCCTTAGTTATGGTGAAATGTAACCAGTTTCTTGGTTTGTGCCCCAGAGTAATTTTTCTGGTTTGTTTTAGTTTATAAATGCCCATGGATGTGGAAGTGGATCCCAAATTTTTTGGCTTGCTGTTGACTGGCAGCCTTTCTGGAGTTTTATATACATGATGATACAGTAACGTAGAATCATGGAATTTCCTGAGCTGGAAGAGACCCACAGGGATCATCCAGTCCAACCCCTTTCCCTGCCCAGGACATCCCAATAATCCCAGCCTGTGCCTGAGAGCGTTGTCCAAACACTCCTGGAGCTCTGGCAGCCTTGGAGCTGTGCCCATTCCCTGGGGAGCCTGTTCGGTGCCCGACCATCCTCTGGGAGAAGAACCTTTTCCTAGTATTCAACTTAAGAACAGCTTGATCCCATTCCTTCTCAGTGTGTGCTTTTTAGAAACCTGGAAACTCAAACGTCCTGCTGTTGGCTTTGAGCAGCAGCAACCAGGGAGCTGCACTGCCCTGGTAAAAGTTGCTCACTGAACATGAGCATGATCTTAGAGGTCTTTTCCAGCCTAAATGATTCTGTGATCCTGTGGTTGGTGTCACATGGGTTTCCCTGCTCTGGACTGAAACAGAGCATCACTCACCATTTGGGGAGGGAGGATGTGGAGCATATTCACTGGTAAAGAGGACTTTTTGGAATATTACCACTGTGCTATCTCAGATATCCTCTTGTCTTCTCTTATTGCACCAGGGCCAGACGCCCTTCGACGTGGCTGATGAGGGACTCGTGGAGCATTTAGAAATGCTGCAGAAGAAACAGACTGTGGTGAGTTTCTGGAGATGGTTTTCCACCTCTCCAATTACCTTTCCACACACGGGTGTTCTCCGAGACATATGGTGCCAACAGATGCAGGAAGCTGAGCCCCGGCTATTTTCTTTCATTACTCATTTGCAATCTTTAATCACAGCAATATTTTTAATAGCTAAAAACCTAGATAACTGCCTGACTGCAGCAAGGAGGTCAGTAGTGTGCTGGCATGCAGAATTATGGGAACTGGTAAGGAATGTATAGTTCATCTTCGGAATTGTTATTATCCTGGAGTTGCTTTGTTGGCTGGCAGGCTCTCCAGCATCAAACTGCTCTGCTCCTAATGAGTGATTACCCAAGTCAACTTTGTGTTTGCATCCAAGGAAATACACTGTCAGTGTTGAGAAAGACATCTGTTACCACGTCTGCCTTTCTTACAATAGGGAGGCTTTGGATTGGAAAAAAGAAATTATAAACTTCAAGGAATTCTGGACTGAAAAAAATGGGTGGTTTCAAAACCGTATTAAATTGCCATTTCATAGTGCAGTGGAGATATTGGAAGGGATTATAAGCCAAAAGTTGGCATATAAAAAGGAAAGCAAAAATGTATCTTGTTCAAAGTAAAGCCAGTCGTCAAGCCAGAAAGTTGGTTTTGGATTGAATTTTTTCCTATTTCATCTGGTCTACTCAATTATCTCATTTGGGTGCTTCCAAAAAACAAGCTAACCTTGTCTAAAAAAAACTAAAAATCTGTAAGTATCATTTAAAACATTGGATTCAGAAACAGACAGAATGGGAACACTGCTGATAAACCTCAGGAAAGGATTTTCAGGAACTGACAATGTGGGTGGTTAGAACTCCAGCTCTGATCACAACACAGCTGCTGCCATCCTCAAATAGCAGCCTTAGCATTCACAGGAACTTCTTAAAAATTAATCAGCTTCTCCCTAAATGAGGTGTTGATAAATACTATCAGGGTTGTATTTTGGATTCCCTCCTCTCTCACTACCCCAGGATTCTGCAGATAATTGCACTCCTTAAAAGAAAAGAAAAAGAAAAACAGGGAGAATTTTCTGGGTGAGTGCTCGCCCATTTCTAGGGCTGCTTTGCAGGGGCTACAACCTCCTGTTCTCTGTATAGGAGCACTATATAAAGGCCTTCTCCATTTATTCAGTCAGTGTAAAACTGGGCAGAAGAATCCAGATTTTATCACACTCTTTTTTTAGTGGATATGATTTTTTAATGGAAATGCCAATTTATCATGTGTTTATCATGTGCCATTTTTATCACTTAAAAATAGAAAACTTATATTTGTTAAGGATGAAACAGTAAGTTCCATGACATTATTTCACTTTCAAAATAGCTCTCAAATCAGATATTTTTTTCAATCTAAAGTTCGAGGCAGAACGCTGTGCCACCTTTGCTAAAAGATTTGCTGCTCTTATTGGAAAGCAAAGGGGATTTTTGTTTGCTGGAAGTAATTAATTTGGTTTGGGTTTGGATTTTTGTCCCAGTCCCTGAATTACCTCTGAATGAAGCAGGCTTGTTTCCTGCACTTCCCTTTGCTGTGCTTCAGCAGTTTGGTCAGTTCAACCATATGCTGTACCCCAAATTTTGGCTCTTCACTGGAATCCATGTAGCTTTTCCCACTTCACAAGTTGCCCAGAGAAGCTGTGGCTACCCCAGCCCTGGAAGTGTCCAAGGCCAGGTCAGATGCAGCTTGGAGCAACCTGGGACAGTGGAAGGTGTCCCTGCCCAAAGCAGGAGGGTGGAACTGGATGAGCTTTACGGTCCCTTCCATCCCAGATAATTCTGGGATTCTGTGATTCGGAATCTGTAGTGCTTTTACTTCCTTTGCCTAGTGTCAGCTCCTGACAAGAGAGAAAGAGTAACTTAGTGATCCATGACACAACAGAATCAGCCTTAAATTGAGCCCCTAATTGCCATCCCTACTTCTGCCTCAGCTGTTTCTGTGCTTGTGGAAGGTACTATTTTTTTGGGTACTCTTTTGTCCATCGATGGTGGTAAAACTAATGTTGCTGCTCTCTGAACAAAATCTTTCTGTTTCTGTGTGATCTCAGGTATTCCTGTGCAATGACTTCATGCATTTGAGAGATTTAAAAAGTGACCCATCCTTATGGGAGTTCCCTGGTAGCCCTGTACAGGGCAGACTTGAATCCTTTCTTCTGAGAGCAAGTAAATAATAGCTACAAAGGCAGCAAATTTTTAGCTGAATCTAAGCTGATTTCATGGGCACACATACATGTGGACAGACTTCCAACAGAATTCCAGAATGGTTTGGGCTGGAAAGGACCTTAAAGCTCATCCAGGCCCACCCCCTGCCATGGCCAGGGACACCTTCCACTATCCCAGGCTGCTCCAAGCTACATCCAGCCTGGCCTTGGGCACTTCCAGGGATGGGGTAGCCACAGCTTCTCCGGGCAGCAGTCAGGGTTTGTCCTTGGTCTCGGCAGGGACAGCTGCAGGTGTCTCTGAAGGTTTTATTAAGTGGCAGCAGCATTGCAAGGACCTGTCGGGTGCTGTCCTCTGGCAGAGCTCCAGTCCAAGGCCCACAGCGCCATTGCAGATGTGCTGCTGTTCAAGTGGCTTCTTACACAAACCCACGGGGGTTTTGGTCTAACGCAGCTGTGCTGACCTCGTGCCGTGGTGATTACTGGGTTGTGCTGAGGTGGCTGCTTAACCTCTCTTCCCATTTTCTCTCCCATCTTCCTGGACTTTCTGACAGCTGCGAAGTGAGAAGGAGACGAGGAATAAGCTGATTGAAGCTGACATGAATGGGAAGCCTCAAAACAGACTCTTCACTAAGTAAGTCTCTCCCTCTTAGTTGAAAAGAAACTGCCCAGAGAGTAATGGGAGAGCAGCTTTCTGTCACAGCCAGCTGGCCTCAGCTGGGTCAAACACAATTCACTGCTGTTCATTTCCTGGGGTTTTTTTTAAATCTGAGTGTTCTCAAATACAGTTTTAGTTGTTTCTTAACATACCCCCTGAGTGGTGGAACAAGGGGTTGGGCTGGTGCTTGGTTCTGCAGCTCCTGTTCTGACTGAAGATCAATTGGACTTCTGGGCTGAGAATTGCCTCTTTTTGTTACACAGAGCCCTACAGCCCAGCTGCTGCTGTGTGGCACTAGGAAAGGAGAGATCACATTGTTGTGGATGGAAAAATGCTTGCAGAATTAGGAAATGTGAGGCTGACAGTGGAATCCATGGCAAATGGACCATGATGGAAGTGCTGGGATGTTGTGTCCGTAGATGGATTTTGTCCTTGGCTTGTTCTGTATGTAGTAAATCATGTCTGTGTGTTCCTGAGAAATGCAACTCGGATAACTTACTCACCTAGTAGTCCTTAAAATTTCTTATTTTGCAGCAAAGAGAAGATTCTTTATGAGGAAGACACGCTGAAGTCCATGGAAATTGAGGAAGAGAACAAGGACTCAAGCAGTTCTAGTTCTGAAGAAGAGGAAGAAGCTGAAGATGAAGTTTCAGAATCGGACGCTGAAAAGGAGTCGGGTAAGACTTAGTACAGTCTTGGCTTTAATAACTACTCTACTTAATAATATAATAATTATTATTATTAATAGATAATTAGTTGTTAAAGTCATCCTGAAAGTTTTACTTCCAGTGCATATGTACAGAATATGAAGAAATCTGGAGCTACTGTGCTAAAAAAGCTGATCCAAATGCTGACTCCCAGGTCAGCATAAATATTAAAAAAAAAAAGTCCTGCAGATACTATTTCAATTTCTACTTCCATCTCACATGTATTTAAGATAACACATGGTTCACAGCTTGTTCTTAAACAGAGGTTTTTTCTTGTTGACCCAGTTCAGGAGGAATCCTTCAGGTACTGCAGGATGGTAGGAAAGCAAATGAAGGTGTAGGAAGGCAATAGCCTGTTGTGTTTGGATCTGTCTGAAACGAAGGGCTGAAGCTGTTCTGGGTAATTAGAGAGGCGAGGAACCTTTATTTTCCAGACTGTGATGAATAATGATTGCAAAATATAGTGGAAAATAAGGATTAAGTACACAGAGTCACAGTAGCATTTACATTATAGCATATAGCTGGCATCTTACTCCCTTCTCCATAATTTCTGTGGCTTCCTTAATAAGTTTAAAAAGTGTTTATGTGCAGCACAGAAAGTTTAAATACAGATACTTAATTTTACAGTAAGCCAAGACTTACTTGTCCTTAATATTCTGCAAACACAGATGGATCTTGGACTATGATGTGTTTAATGGTTAAACTACTTTTAACATCAACTTACTTGGCCTATATCCCAGTATAGTAAGAAACAGGTCCTGAGGAAAAGTGCACTTTAAAGTTTTGTTGTGCTTCTGTGCCAGTGAAGTTGTCACCTGTGTTATGATTGTATCAGTTAATGCTGTCAGGGCAGGGTGAGAGGTGTGGGAAATCCTGGCTGGGCTCTGCAGAGCTGCTGCTGCACCAGCTGGGTGGGCATGGCAGTAACACAGGGAAATGATCTTGGGACTTTTAAATCAAGCAGATCTAGTGGAGATGTCGGTGGTAGAAAGAGACACGCAATAGAAGTCACATATATTTGCTCCATAAATCAGGGGTTTACCCTGATTATATACATATTTACATATATATATAAATTATACCTGTCTAGCTGAGTGCCAATCCTTGTAATCCTTGTAAACATGGTGGTAGTTTGACCAAAACAGCTCAAATGTTTGCACACCTGTAAGACTTGGAGCTGTGTGTGGCTTAGCTGAGTCAGGAGCAGCCTAAGATGCTTCAGCAAGGAAAGCTCTACAGCACTCAGCATTACATCTTATGTAAAGCCAGAATAGGTCTTTTTATTGCATTAATTCACTGAGCAAAGCACATTATATGAGTCGATGTCAAACCACTAAAGCTAATAGAAATGGGAGAAAACAAGCATTCAAGTAATGATTAAGCTTCAGGCTTTGTTACTTGTGCTCTCCTTTCCTGGAGAGATTATTGGATCCTTTGAGAAATTTCCATCAGAATTGAAACCACACCTTGAAACTTCTCAAATCTCTGATAAAATGAACGTGGATTTGCCCAGCTGGGTGGAGACATAGCTGTTGCTTGCTGCATAAGGAGTGGGGGTCACATCTTTGGTACGCTTTTTAAAGCAAGATTCTATGAGAGAACAGCATCAGCCCACATGTTACAGGAGGCCTCCAAAGAGAAGGAGGGGTGAAAGTAGCTTATAATAATGAAAATGATAAATATCACAGTATTACTAATTTCAAAGACAGGCAGTGGTATTCCTGGGCTGATCCCCCAGCGTGGGCAGCAGGGAGGGGGAGATTCTGCCCCTCTGCCCTGCTCAGGTGAGACCCCACCTGCAGAGCTGCCTCCAGCCCTGGGGCCCAGCACAGGAAGGACGTGGAGCTGCTGGAGCGAGTCCAGAGGAGGCCACAGAGATGATCAGAGAGATGGAACAGCTCTTTTAAGAGGAGAGGCTGAGAGAATTGGGATTGTTCAGCCTATGGAAGGTTTCGGGGTGGCCAAATTGTGGCCTTCCAGTACCTGAAGGGAGCCTGCAGGAAAGATGGAGAGAGACTATTTACAAGGGCCTGAAGTGACAGGACAAGGGGGAATGGCTTCCCACTGCCAGAGGGCAGGATTAGATTGGATATGAGGAAAAAATTCTTCTCCTGTGAGGGTGGTGAGGCCCTGGCACAGGTTGCCCAGAGAAGCTGTGGCTGCCCCATCCCTGGAAGTGTCCAAGGCCAGGTTGGACGGGGCTTGGAGCAACCTGGGAGAGTGGAAGGTGCCCCTGCCCATGGCAGGGGGTGGAAAGAAATGGTCTTTGAGGTCCCTTCCAACCCAAACCAGTCTGTGATTCTAAGGTTCTATGATTATCTGGTCAACATTTTACATGCTTGAATGGTACAGGAGGCATGGGTATGAAAACATGCAAATCATTCCCTTATTCCTCTTAATTGTATTTAATATTCCCATACCTGTATCATTCTGAGCAGTGCTGGACACATAGATTATGACTATTCTAAGGTGTTCAAAGTCTAGATGAAGACAAATAAAAATTTTCTGAGTAACCTTTTTAAACGTGAACATGCCCTTTGGTAGCTGAGCACAAAGCAGGACATGTAGAAGCTGGCAGTGTGGCACACAAGTTTATTTTGAGGTGTGTTTTGAAGAGTCTCAGGTTGCGATCAATTTGTTGAATTTGCAGAGGCTGTGGGAGGAAGAAATTGGATGAGAGAAGCAGTGAAATTGCTGGAAGACTTCAGAGTAGCATGTTTCTCACAGTCTGTAAGAAATTTGTGTTCTTCAAACAAAGGAAGCTAAGGGCATTAATGTCACTTTATTCATTTTGAGGACAATTAATTTGGCATTGATCTCTTGTAAATAAGAGAAAGATCAGTATAAAATTCTATGGTGATTATCTGTGCTGGGAACTATTACAATATGTAATTACTGGGAATTAAAGGAGGCCAGGGACGCTTTTAGTGTTGTTTTGTTTAAAAACCAACCGAATAAAAACTCTTATCCAAAAACCCATACAAAAAAGGAATTAGAAACCTAATTTCTACTCTTCCCAAATTTGTTTTGGGGAGATAGGGCTAATCCTTACCAGTTTCCCGTGAGTGGAGTTCCTAATATTTATTGCTGAAATTTTGGTAAAATGAAACGTGGGATCCTGCCCAAAGCCAACGCTGCCCATGGCAGCTCTCGTGCTGCCAGCACAGAGTCCCTTGGCCTGTCCCTCTCCTGCGGTCAGCTGCTTCCAGTCACATCACTCACAGTTAGTTTTTCCCAACCTGTCATTACCACTTTAGCTTGTGCCCTTGTAATTAGGTTTGACCTTAAAAGCTGACCTGTGTGCTATAAACTTCCAAAACAGGCTCCCAGTGCCCATCCAGCCCAGCCTGGAGAGCGGCTGCAGCCTCCCCTTCCTGCAGTGCCCTGTGTTTTACAGGCATCAGTCTCAAGAAATCAGCACATGGCAGCATGTCATTCCTTGTCCATGTGCATTTCCATGGACTTGGATGCCAAGAATGCCAGGCCAGGCCTGCAAAGAGGAATGGGTGATCTACTGCCCCTTCCCCAAGGGTGTGTGAAAGCGCCTCGAGGGTTCAGCTCCAGAACTGGAATCCTCTGCTTAAATGCCTTGGATGGAAATTGTGAGACACCACAGAGAGGGAAAGACTCCATTCTCACGCAGACCCAAGGGAATGGCCACGGCTGGAGCTGTGCCGAGGAAGGGTCAGGTTGGATATCAGGGAAAGGTTCTTCCCCCAGAGGGTGGTTGGGCACTGAACAGGCTCCCCAGGGAATGGTCACGGCCCCAAGGCTGCCAGAGCTCCAGGAGCATTTGGATAGTGCTGTCAGGCACAGGGTGGGATTGTTGGGGTGTCTGTGCAGGGCCAGGGGTTGGACTGGATGATCCTTGTGGGTCTCTTCCAGCTCAGGAGATTCCATGATTCTGTCTTCATTTCTTTAATTCAGGCTTTGTCAGTCCTGCTAACTTCCTGTTATTTTTAAGTGTTTCTCTTGGCTTGCTCTTTTCTGTTTTCTGTGTCCTTTGAATCCTTTTTTTCCTAGGACTGAGAACATTTGTTTCAGAAAGATTGACCTTCATGCTCCAAGGTGCCATCCTTCTAGATGCTCTGTCCCAAACTGCTCCAAATGTGTAACAGCAGATATTTATTCCCTGCACTTACCTCATTTGCTAGGACTGTTTGAGTGCTTATGCTTAAAATTATTTTTTCAGGCCATTACTGTGTGAGCACTCATAGCTATAAGGAAAACATTCATTGTTTGGTGTAGGTACATAATTTCTCAGGCACGTTCCGTGTGCCTGGGTTTTTGGTGAATAGTCTGTCTCCAGCCTGTGCACTCCTGTCAAGTGAACCTATTGTCTGAGTCACACTTTCTGCTTACTTTCCCCCTGGTCGTGTCTGGTGGATATTCTTCTGTCAAATATGTGCATAGATAGAAAAAATAAATGTAATACCGGACAGCTGCACTTGTCTGACTAGCAGGGAGCCAGCTGTGAGCTTGGGCAGGGATTGCTTAGCTTGCTTGGAGCCCAGGTAAGGCATTTTGTGGGACAGCAGTCCTGGCTTCATGTAGAAAAATGGATTTTGCTGCAGAAGACCAGAAATTCTGCCCAGCAGCAAAAGCAACTGCAAGAGAAGCATGCAATGAAACCCAGCACTGGGCACTCAGGGCTGGGGGCTGTAACACACTCATGTGCTACGACAGGAATGGCACGCGCCTCTTTTCGTCCCAAGTTTTACCAGGGAAGAAATTCCCAGATAGGAAACAGAATCGTGAAAAACAAAGAATCTGTTTGTCCTCCTTACGGTGCTTTCTGCAAAGACTTTGCTCATCTGTGAGGATCAAGTTCAAAACCTTTGCCTGGCAAATGTATCCATCCTATTCTTTAGGAAGTGGGAAGCTCCTTGCAGAAAGCCTGGCTTAGCCTTGGCACTGACATCTCTTTGTGATCCAAGGAGACTTGAGGTCACACAGCACTGAACTGGAGTGTAGAGCACACTCTGTATAAAGAGGGGCCTTGGAAGTGCAATACTGAAACATTTGGTTTCTCTTCTTGTTTAAAATTGTAGAGAGAAAGGAAGAGCCCTTTGCCAACCACTCCAGCCGTGAATCCAGGCCCAGCATCACTGAGCAAATGCCACCAGCCGAGCCCAACTCCTTCACTGCATCTGCCAGAAGAGTAAGTGAATTTGGAATCGATGGGGACTCCAGCAGTGCTCAGCAGCAGCAGGTGTTACTGGGAGATGGATGCTCTGAAACCAATTTTCAGAGGAGTTTAAGACTTGAATTTAGAAAAGCCTGGTAGTATGAAATTCTGATAAAGATGTGTGTTAACAGCAGTGTAGGACTGGCCCCAAGGACGCTGTTGGTACAAGAAGGTTGCTCTTGAATCTCTGACCTCTGAAGCAAATTGTGTTGTTCACAAGCACCCCAGCCTCCAGCACATGCTCTCTGTGCTGTCAGTTCCGAGGGAGCTGGTGCCAATGTCTTCCCAGCAGATCTGTCTCCAGAGCTGATTCCTGCTGCTGTGTCAGTGGTGAATCCGGCACCATCATCTGGAGTGCCTCTGACTTGCCAAACCCAGTGGAGTCAGTGGTGTGATGTTACAGCCCAGCAAGCAGAGGGTAGTTTGCATGTGACTGTCCAGCTGGGCTGTGAAAGCTTTGAGGGGTGAAGCAATCACTGCAATCTTGTGTGAATCCTCCAGCCCTCAGGTCACTCAGCTAGATGGCACCAGGAGACTCTGGTCTGCCCAGGACTGGTGTCCTGTGCTGCTGCTTTCTTTTTGCACTGGACTGTGGAGAGCAACAATGCAGGCACCTGGCCCAGGGCTGAAGCATTAGGTGCATGTCAGAGGGAAATGTTTCTTGCTTAGTGACAATTCTTTATTTTTCACATGCTACTGAGTGTAACCAAGATCGAATGAAACAAAGCTCCTCTGGGCATTGTTCAGCTCAGGCTGGCTTAGCAGGGGAACTGTTAGAGGTAGAAGGATGTACTGGGAAGTGTGAGTGCTTCAGGTAACCTTTTCCCTGCTGTAGAGGTTTTGTCTCACTCCTTTGAGCTATTTAACCCACAATAAGGGTGTTAGGGTATAGAAGATGGCCTGTGTGCAGAGCAGTTATTGATTTGACCTCAGTCACTTAAGATGAGCTTCTTTACCACCTCTAACCTGTTTGATTTTTCTGTAACTCTCTTTGACAGACTGGGCTTTAGATGAGAAACTATGAGTGCTTGTGTTGCCCTCTGTCAGGGGAGTTACTAGTATGTGCTGTTCCTGTGTTGTTCAGAATTTACAGACAGCAGCTTTTGCTATGGGTTTGAGCTTCCTCTGAGGAAAGCGTCAAAATTACATGAAAATATGAGATCTGTGTAGTTCAGTAGACTGGAACTGCTAGAAGTGGTGGAATACAGATTAACTCTTTGCATCTGCATTGAAATGACATGAGCTGAAAACATTGCTCAAATACTCCAGGAATGATTTTAACTTGGCAGTCTTCAGTCAGTGAGTTTGAGGGCAGAGCTCCCCAGTAGCTCCATTTATTCTGAATAGTGTCAGATAGTTTATGTCATGTAGAGTATGGTTTAATAATGCTTTGATCAAAAGCCTTGTCTGCCCAGTGTCCTGCCCCTGACAGTGACCATCAGAAGATACTAGAGAGCACAGAATCTTGCAGGAATTCCCTTCCACCTTCCAGCAACTGGCATTTCATGGACTTGCTGAACCTGGTGTATTTTATGTCTTCAGTAGCCCCTGTTAGACTTTTCCTCTCTGAATTTATGCAGTCATTTTTTGATTGGGATCCTCTAATGTCCAGTGGCAAAGGGTCCTTCAGCTTAGTTACAAACCCTACAAAGCTCCCATTAACCTGCCATATGCTGGTTTGTTTGCTGCCACTCAGTCCTTTATGGGAGGGACCAAGGTTCATTATTCACCCTCCTGCATGCCACTGGGGGTTTCATGTACCTTGGTCATATCTCAGCCTGGAAACTCCTGGTACCCTGAATATCTCCTCATGTAGAACCTCTCTTGCTCTACTCCTTCTTGTTGCCTTTCTCTGAATCTCTTCCCTTCTTGTCTTCTGCTGCTGAGCCCTGGAGCAGAGCTGTGCGTGGTACCAAAGATGTGATCGTACCCTGCAGTAACACAGAGCCAGAATGGTGGTGTGTTTTGTATTCTGTACTTTTCTGATAATTCCTAATAATGTGTTTGCTTTATTTCCTGTACAACTCGGGGTTGAGCCCCTGTGCAAGTGTCTCTTGCGATGCTGAGGCTCCGTTCTTGAATGGCAGTGGGCAGCTTTTTGTAAGACGTGGTAACTGTAGCTAAAGTTGTAGATTGAAGCAGTTGTGTATTTAAGGGTTAATATATGCAGGTCAGAAGCACCTCATGTAACAAAAAGCACAGAGGCCTGTTGTGTGGTATGGACAGTCTGCAGGTACCTGCCCACAGAAGGGGCCCTTGCGAGGCTGAAGTCCAACCTCCTGCTCGAAGCAGGACTAACTTGAAGCTCATGTGGTGCTGCTTTGACCTGCCTGAGCTCAGCTGAGTATTAAAAGATGTCTGGGAATGGAGATGCTCCGCTCTTAGTTACTCCCTGTCCCAGTGCAGCACTGCTCCTGCCAGGAGTTGTATCTCCATGTCAGCTGGGGTTTCCCACTTTGAAACTTGTCTGTTCTCCTCCTTTCACTGTAGACTGTGGACAAGTCTGATTTCATGTCCTCTGTAAACCCACCCCCAAGTAGCAGAGCAACTAAATCTTTTCTTTGCCTTCTCTTTTCTACAGTAGATAAACCAGGTTTCCTCAGTCTCTCCCTTTACAGTGGTGTTGGCTACAGAGCCCTGATGATCTTAATGGCTTCTCCTGGACTCCATTGGTGTGGGGGATTTATTTGCAGGCAGTTCCAAAAGACTTGAGTACTTGGTTTTGGTTTTCTGCCTTCACTGAATAATTTCCCTTTCCTAAATGGGTGCTAATAAAAGCTTCATTGTTCCTTACATTCTTTCCTCAAAGCTGGAGGAGGGCATTGTGTAGGCAAAGAGCTGCACAATGACAGAAGATTCCTGTCATCCTGTGTCCTTGGGGATGAGGCACTACAGCAGTTTGCATCCCTGTGAGTTCACCTTGAGCTCTGTCCTGTAATTAAAGTGAAGCAGGAAACAAAAGTCATTCCATCTTACAAGTGTGGCCCAGCAAAAACTGGGGCTTGTTGAAACACTTTCTGAACTTAGAGTGTGCCTTGCAGTGCTCTTCCTTCTTCCAAATGTCCCTGTTTCTCCTCTACAGTTCAGTTGGCTCAGCAAGTCAGACGAGCAGAAGGATGAGTCACCTTCGTCGTGGCGGCTGGGCCTGAGGAAGACTGGCAGCCACAACATGTTGAGTGAAGTCACTGCCACTCGTGAGGCACAGAGAGATAAAACTGCTTCTATCTATCGGTCCTCCTCCAGCCCTCGGATATCTGCACTGTTGGACAACAAAGAAAAGGTTTGGCTTTCAGCAAGGATGTTTTAGTGCACCCCACTTTATCCCACAGATGTAAGAGCCTTTCCCATTAAGTTACTGTATCCATAACAAACGTGGGTCTCTTTCATTCTTACTTTCTTTTTCTGTTGAAAATTATTCCTCTCCTATCAGTTGTTCCTCCAGAACTGGAGTTTGGTGCCCCTTTGACCTAATTCCTGCTCAGTTTGGACCGAGCTGCCACTGAGCAGGGGCTGCCAGTCTGACACAGCCCATTCTTTACCAGAAAATGTCTAATCCAGACAGCAGCATATACCTGCAGTGGAGGTTCTCCTTCCCTCTTGTTTGTATGGATTCCTTGTGTATCCACCAGCTGCATTTGTGAATCCCACCCCATATATTTAATAACTGTAATTTTCCTGCCCATGGGTAGATGTCCCATCCCTGGAGATGTTCAAGGCCGCGTTGGATGGAGCTCTGGTCTAGTGGACTTGATTACCTCTAAAGGTCCCTTCCAACCCAAACCATTCTCTGATTCTGTGATTTATAAGTAATTCTGTAATTTAGAACATGCTTTCATTCGCTATCATGCTCCTAAGGAAATCCCTTTCAGAACTGATACTTTCATGCTGTGGTATGTGTTGCCCAAGAAAATGCCTGAAACCAGCCCATAAGAGAACCCTTTCTTAGTTGAAGAAATTTGAAGAAGAGTTTAGTTGCTACTGAACGTGCTGGAAGGATAAGAGATGTGCAGCTGAAGTTCCTCTTTTCCTTCACCAGGACAGAGACAACAAGAGCTATCTTGCCACCATAGTCCCCAGAAGACTGAGCAGTACAAGTGATATAGAAGAAAAAGAAAACAGGTGAGACTGGCTGAAGTGAATGCTCAGCTTCCATCCTGTCGATAGTCCCTCTGGAATATCATTTTTCTGTAGTCATGTTTTATATATTTTCTCAGCAGTCTCAAGTACACAGGAATTCACAACATTGAGAGCCAGCTCAGGTCTATAAAAGTTCTGGTACATTGCTTTTCACTTAGGTGAGCAGGGCAGCAGGCTGGCTCCTCCACCCCTGTACTCACATAGACACAGGCTCCATCCAGGCAACCAGATTTATGAATCCTTGTTCCTTTTATATGCAAGTTCCTCATTTTGTAGCTGGCACCTGCACTTGTCACTTGCTCAACAGTCACCTTCAATCCCTTTGTTCACACATCTGTCACTTGAGATTCGCTTGAGCTTGTGAACTCTCCCATGTAGGAACTGTTTCACTGCAGGATTGTTTTTACAGTCAGTGTGTGTAGGTGCCCTTGGACAGAACCATGGTGTAAATGGGATATATATCCAGGATTTCCAGGTATATTTCAGGAGCTGATCTCTACAAACAGCTTCTTCAGTGGCCTTCCAGTGCTTAAATGGGCTCCAAGGAGCTGCGGAGGGACTTTGGACAAGGACCTGAAGTGACAGGACAAGGAGGAATGGCTTCCCACTGCCAGAGGGAAGGTTTAGCTGGGATATTGGGAAAAACTTCTTTGCTGTGGGGTGGTGAGGGTGGTGAGACCCTGGCACAGGTTGCCCAGAGAAGCTGTGGCTGCCCCATCTGTGGAAGTGTCCAAGGCCGGGTTGGACAGGGCTTGGAGCAACCTGGGCTAGGGGAAGGTGTCCCTGGCCATTGCAGGGGGTGGGACACGATGAGCTTTAAGAACCCTTCCATCCCTGGCCGTTCCATGATTCTATGATTCAGTTTGTGCTAGAAGGAGTAAAATTTGACCTTAGCCTCGTTTCCAGCTAGTTCCCCAATGGAGGAGGAAAGACACATGCAGAGCAGTGGCTGTGAACCATAATTGTTGGGCTGGAGCCGTGGCAGGCGACACCTTGAGAGAATTTCAGCACAGCTTGAGGTTCTTTGCTGATCTTTTGCTGGAACCTCCCTACTGCTTTCTTGCTCACTCTGAGGCAGTCTCTGAGATTTGGAGCTTTGCAGACAGTTTGTCTGTTGATCAGCTTGTGCACTGCTGTCGAGTGGCACTTCCAGCTGGGTGCTGTGTCCTTTGCTGGGTGCGGTGGGGACTGACTGGGGAGAACTGGCCTTCAGGGACAAATGGTGCCCGGGCATGCTGTGTAGTACAGACTTTTCCCACTATTGTTTCCTTTCAAAACGTCTGAGTTTGCCTTCCCGGAACCCACAGGTGTCTGAGAGAGTGTCAGCATGGGCACAGCAACTGAAAATGATAAATAATTGCAGTCTGATGGGGGAATGGATTAGTGCTGCATTACAAGCTCCAGGTCTTGTCCAGGACCAGAGAAGAACAGGACTCACTGCCAGAGTGTGCATTAGGGAAAGAGCCCTGATTTCAGATAACTGGGATAAATGGGACTACTGGGAATTTCTTGATAACTTGTCAACTAGCTTTAGATACTGGAAATATTTTGTTTGCTGTTTTCTGCTTCATGATTTGGTGGTGGACCTGGCAGTGCTTGGTTAACTGTTGGACTCGATGATCTTAGAGGGGTTTTCCAAGCCTAATGATTCTATGAAAGGATTTGCTGTGCTCAATTGCTTTTGTCCTTTCCTGGATACCTCGAAGAATAAAAGCTTCCCATTTATACCATGTTATTTGATACAAGACAGAGGAGACAATATTAAATGACACTATTTAATATGTTAAATTTTTTCTATGGACAATTTGAATTTCAATTGCAAGTTTTCTGACTAAAAGGATCTTGTTCCTCTTTATGTAAAACATTACATCATCTGTGGTTCTGAAGTAAACTGGCAAGAGCAGGAGCTGATGTTGAGGCCAGAGCAGGTGTTTCTCTGAGCTGTGTCACCTGAACAACGGTGCATGGAGGTGTAAGGGAAGGACTTGTGTTGTGGAACTGTAAAGGAGCCAAAAGCAGATTCCAGAGGTGTTTCTAAGCATCCCCTGTGCTCTGTCCTGCTTTAGAGAATCTGCTGTGAACCTGGTGCGGAGCGGCTCCTACACCCGGCAGCCCTGGCGGGATGAGCCAAAGGGAAACGAAGCTCCCAACTCTGGTGCACCTACTACTTATGTATCTACCTACTTGAAAAGGTACGTCCAGTTCTGTCTTTCTGTGGGTTCTCAGGCAGTCAGAACCACCCCTTACATGCCTCCCAAACCTCAGCCTCCTGCTTGCTGCCTCCTGCATCCTGTAACTGGCCTTGGGACCCTCTTCTGCTGAGATTGGGAAAGAAGAGTTAAGATTTTCTGATGTTTGTCATGCTAAGTAGTGTTTTCAAAGGCCGTAAGTGTTATTAATTTGCAAACTGCTGGACTGAATTTAAATACTCTTGTTCCCATAACTGAAATGCAGTGTTTTCTCCATTTAATGCTGGTGTTACGGTTAGAGAATAAAACCAAAACTGATCATAAAAACAGATTAATGTGAATCAGAGTCTGAAAGCATTGTTCAGATAGCTCTTGGTGAGTAAGTTGTAGCTTATCTCTAATTTTGGTTTATATTAGTCCATGTTTATGGCATTATCAGAAAGTGGCAGTGATCTTGTGCGTGATGTACAGCACTTACTAAGGAGTAAAACTGATGCTTCCAGCCGTTGTCTTGTGGCAGTAAGGAAGCAGTTTGTGTATGGTGTGTGTGAAGTTGTGGCTGATTGTTGGTAAAAGAGCCAGGCAGAGGCAGGAAGGCAATTCCAGGCAGAACTCCTGTAACTGCAGTGTCCTGGACCCCTTGGGGAGGCAGAGCTTCTGTGTCCTTGAGCTACCAGCTAATGGCTCTCTCTGAGTGAGCTGAAGGAATGCCCTGCTCTGGTGAAGCAAACAGTGCATTGCTGTGTTTTCATCTCAGTTGTGAGCAGGAGGATCAGCAGTGCCAGCACCTCACCTTTATTTCAGCTCATGCTGAAAATCAGCAAAACAGCCTGTAATAAACATGTCACACTGCAAAGCCAAGGAAAACAGCAGCAGTAGTTCAAGGTTTTAGATGGAGTTTCACCAGATTCTAGACCCTGACCTAAATAACTGTCCTGAAGATGGAACAATTGCTTGAGATACTTGGGAAGAGGCAATTTATTGTGTTCCAGTGTTTGTGCTGTAGAGGTAAGTGGTGCTCAAGGATGTGTGTGGCCAGTTCTGAGCATGTACAGATCCGTTGCCACAAAAGGTGAAGCAGCCCCTTCAAGCAGAAGTCTTCTGCTCTGCTGATCCATTGCAGTGACTTCACAGCTATCCTGGGACGTGATGACAGCCCAGCCTTCATAGCTTGTCTCTCTCCAAAGCTGGTCTGACAAGCTGCAGCTGATGACATTGGAAAACTTTTGCCCCTTGCAGCTGGCACGCCTTTGCTGCTCCCCGCTCTGAGGGGCAGCCCAGTCACCCCCAGGCAATCTTACAAACATTGCTGGTTTATCCCAGCTGATCCTGCACCAGATTTAGTGTTGCATTCACACAGTTGTACTGTATTTCCTTGGTTAAACTGGACAGAGAGTGGGGAGGGGTTAGCCTGCAGTGGGATGTCACTAATACTGAGTTCTTGTCACAAAGGCTGACTTCTGGCCTTTCGTGGGAGAGTGGCTGGTTCACAAGTAGGTACAGAGAATAGCTTTGCCAGGAATAAATGTGCTTCTAAAGGAGAGATCAGTGGGTTTGCATTTCATATAAAGACAGTAACATCACGATCAATTTGACCTTTATCCCATATGGTTTTCTGTAGGAGAGCACAGAGAAATTGAATGCAATCATATTGAACCTCTGATTTCTCCAGCTTGTGCATCAGCCCCTAAGATGAGGAAGGGAACCTGGTTGCCTGTTAAACATAAGCTTTTTGTCTTTTCCAAGTATTGACAAAACTCTGCACACAACTCCAAAAGATAAAAGCTTGTTCTTAAAGAGGAGTAATTCAAGGGAAAATGACATTCTTGGATGTCACTGAGAGGATGAGTCTGTGTGTCTGCAGCTTCCTTTTGCCTCAGCATTTCACTGATCTCCATAAAGATCCCAGACTGGTTTGGGCTGGAAAGGACCTTAAATCCCATCTTGTTCCACCCCCTGCCATGGGCAGGGACACCTTCCACTAGCCCAGGTTGCTCCAAGCCCTGTCCAACCTGGCCTTGGACACTTCCAGGGATGGGGCAGCCACAGCTTCTCTGGGCAACCTGTGCCAGGGCCTCACCACCCTCACAGGGAAGGATTTCTTCCCAATGTCTACCCCAATATATATAACCCTAGTTATGTTCTTTAAGTGCTTTATATGATCCCCAAACAGAGTGAACATCAGCAGCAGATCATCTTAAGATGTGGGAAAAGGCTTTTTTTTTTATTTTATAGGAGGGAAGAAAATAACTTGCAGCAATGTTAAAAATGTTCTTCAGCTTTAGTTGAAGCAGATACTGAAGCTCTCTCTGCTGTGGTACTGGCACTTGTCCTGCTTCCTCTGTGTGTACCACTGGCCCAGAAATCCACAGAACCCTGCTCTGACAGCCTGGTGTCCATTTTAGTGCATACTGGCCTTCAAAAAGCCAGGTCACTTTGCCTGTGTATGAAAGGATATGGAGGAAAATGGGCATAACAGGTTGGATTAGTTCAGCATCCTGCCTTTAGCATCAGCCAGAAGTGCTGCCTCCCAGGAGGAGCTCACACACCAGACGAAATCCTTCAGCCACACAGTTTCTCCTTCATTTCATATTTATGCAAATGCCTCGTTACTGGTTCTGGTCACATAAAAGCCATTGCAGTGAGCCAGGACAACAGTCTCTGCAGCTCAGACTCTGCTTCTAACAGCAGCTGGTTTTGAAGGAGAAGTTGCAAAAGCCAGGATAACTTCAGAGCAGTCTTCCACCTCCCACGCTCTCCTTGCTTCCAGCAATCAGGAATTTAGGAGCCAGGGGTTATGTTTAACCATTGTCCTTAATAGCCACCACTGTGGCCAACTTCCATACCCGAATCCTAGTTTGATCTCTGCAATACCCCATGGCAGTGTGTTTAAAAAAAAATAGTTATGTACTTTGTGCAAACCTTTTTTATTAGCACATGTGGAAGCTTTTTAAGAGTTTGAGGGTTTTTAAGTTAAAGTTTTTAATGCCTTTGCTGTTCTCAGAAGTACTTCCTTTTATTGCTTTGAAATATGCTTTGCATGTCATTGCTCGTTCCCTGACGATTCTGTTGTGGTGATAATGTTAGAGAATGAGGAGCAGTGTGTCAGTGCCTTTTTTTTCTTTCTAATGTTGAATTCTTTAGTATAAATTCATAATCCTCCCTTTCACAGACTCCTGTGGACACAGCTGTTAATTAACAGGATTCCCTGGCTAACCTTTATGTTGCAATTTTCTGGTCCTGTTCAGATAAATGCGAACAATGGAGTAAATGCCTTGGAGTGCTGCTCACACTGTGCAGTGCCACCCATGCATGGGGACAGGCTGGGAGGTAGATTCCTGCAGGGGTGGCAGTGCCTTGGCTCCCTTGGGAGCAGGAGTGTGTTCCTGGTGCCCCAGCACCACATTTCTCTGCCCATGTGCATCTCAGAGCTGGCACAGTGCCATCTCTGTACCCTCTTCCTCCATTCCTCTTCCTCCTTCCCCTCTTATCCCCCACATCCCTGCTCTCCAAGGCACATGGTGCTGCTTCCATCCTCCTCGCCCATTACCTTTCCCTTCTGGAAGACAATCCTTGTCAGGGTTTACTTGTTAACCCTCCTGCACCCTCCCTTCCTGACCAGCTTCCTTCTCTCTCTTGCAGCCACCCTCGTGCCCCAGCCTCTGCCTTGGGCTCTCCTAGGATGGTGCCACATCAACCCTACTCCTGCCAGGGTTGCCGCCGCCTTTTCCCTGCCAATCCTCTCATTCCTTCCCCTGGCACAGGCTGCGCTGCCATCCTCTCCTCAGAATATTTTTGCGACTCCACGGCCGCTTGCTCCGCATGCCCACCCCAGCCAGGCTCCACTCCCTGCTCCCACCCTCCTCCCAGCCCATCTCCAGGGCTTGGCCTTTCCCTCTGGAGCAGAGAGCCAAGAAGGGAGGCACGTGATTCCAACAGGACTTCCTGCTCTCCTGTGCTCCAGGCAGGGGCTAGCATTCCAGAGGAAGCTTTGTTTAGGGTCCAGTGGAGGTTGCTACCTGGTGACAATGACTTGCTTGTTCCTGTGTGACCTCTTTATGGCAGGCAGCCATTAATCGGGGAGCCCAAATGGGAGGTCCCGGAGGTCTTCCAGGATGCCCCATGGAGGCCTTCCAGGATGCCCCGTTGTCCCCTTTGGCTCTGTAGGGACCAGCTGCTTGTGCTGGGCTGGCTGGGGGCCTTGGCATGTAAAACTGGCTTGTAAATTGGGTGCCTGAGTGAACTGGACTGGATCCTTCCCCTGGCCTCCTGTCCTTGGCTGTGATCCTGCCCCTTCCCAGTCATATTTCAGCCTCAGGCTGCTCTCTTGCTCTAGAGCTGACTTCCAGTTTCAGTCTGTTGTCCTCGGCTTTCCCAAAAACCCGCAGCTCTGTCCCAGCCTGCTGCTTTTCTCTAGGTCAGCTTCTATTCCTGTGCAACCACTTTGGTCCATGTAGCCTGCCATGGGAGCCATTAGGATGCAGGAGGTGAGAGCCAGCCTTCCAGCCTTCCTAGCCTTTGATCCTTCAGACAGTCCAGTCTGACCAGTAAAAACCAGGCGTGCCAGGTGCTGTGAAAGGTGTGGCAGGGCCCTAGATCCCACTGGATTGCTCTGGGCAGGCAGCAAGCAGCTTGTGTGCAGGACTTGGATATGTGCAAGAAGGAGATTTTGCCAGATTTCAGCAAGTCTGTTTTCAGAGATATGCAGCTTTTCCCACTAGAGTGGATTTTCTCTCCCATTAGAGCAGATTTTCTCTCCCACTTAGGCTGGATTTTCTTTGCAAAAGTGAAAGGGTCCCTCGTCATATAAGAGCCCTTCTTCTTTCCTCCTACCTCTTTTCCAAAATATAAACACAAACACAGCTTTTCAGTAAGATTGGTTTGCAGAGTTTGCTTTAAACTGACAAAATACATATTTCCCTTGCTCATTCTTGAATATTTTTGGACAGCTATTTTGTTCTAGCTATTTTCCAGAAATACAGTTTGTGCCAAACATGCCTTAAAGATAATTAAAGCCTGAACTGATCATCTTTGCCATAACTTTAAGCCACTGAAAACAAGTTCTTGAAACTGGAAGTCCTGGACATCCTTAGGGGTGATGCAGCCAGACCTGCTTATGTCACTCTCTCCTTCCCTGCTTTAAGCATCCTCATCCTTGCTCCTACCTTTCCCCAGTGCACAGGGGAACTTCATGGGCCCTGCTTTCACTGCAGCAGGGATTTTCCCTTCCCTGAATCCCCCAAACTCACCTCCACACCATTATTCTCTTGCTGGAACTGAGCTGGGCTTAGCTAAGTGGGACTCTGCTGGCGCTGGCCTGCGTGGGCAACCTGCGGCAGCTCTGCCGCTTTCTGATCTCCTTGCACACGTTTTGCTGCCATGTGGTACCTGCCCCCTTCCCAGCTGCCAGCCCAGCTGTGGGATGTGCTGTTGAATATTGACTGTGCTCTGAAGGACGTGATTTTGTGATGTTTTACAGTGCTTCATTTGGTAGAAGTAGTGACCTGAGCAGTCCCTACATTTCAGCCAGTCGCAGTCCATCTCTAGCTACCTCACCCACTGCCATTGGCTCATCTACCTCCCCGGGCACCCCGTGGCAACCTGTCTCTTCCTGTCCCACATCTCTCGGTGTGAACACTCCTGCATCAGCCCACCACTACACCAGGTAATGGCTCCCAGCAGAGATAATGCTCCAAAAGTCAGCATTTGGGTTGGAGGTTCTGAGTTCTGGAGTTGACTATGGACTGGAGGTGTGCTTCTGTATGGGAAGCACTGATAAATAATCCCAGAGTGATAAGCAATCCCTAGATGGTGGTGTTGGACAGTTCCAGTGGTGGGTGTGCACCAGCAGGCAGGTGACAGCCCAGTGTGTCCCTTGTGCCCTCTGTCCCTGTGACACAGCGCATGCTCAGGCCTCCCTCGGGCACTCAGTGTACAAGCTCTTGGAGTTCTTCCTTCTGCTTATTCACCAGGTACATTTTTCTAATCATTTTTGCTACAAACAGGGATGTGAAGACTATTAATTCCTACTGCTCATTCCTCTCTAAGTTTTGTAAAGCTCATTTTACTGTGGCTGTTCTCTACGAACACACGAGTGTAGAGTGAGGAGGATGAACTGTCCATGCTCCCTCAAGGAGGTTGGCTCAGTCAGCGCTTGAGTTCACTTGCTTTGCTTTCCATATGTCTTCTCTATTTCAGAGCCCCTTTCAGGCAACAAACTGATTCTGCTGTAGAGAAAAACCCAGAGGGCAGCTGTGCCAGCACCCCTCTAGGTGTAATCACAAACCGTGCTGTGCTCGGCGCTGCCAACGGCACCGCGAATGCCGGGGCTGCCTCCGCCCCGGGGAAGGACCTCTCGGCTGAGGAGGCCAGGGAGCGCAGAAGGTCAGTGAGCAGTGGGCTCTGGTGGCCCCCTCCGTGGGCAGCTCTCACATGATGATAATGATGGGGGTGTAAGAACTGGGTTTTAAGTGCTCCATGGAGTTCCCAGGCTGCTGTCCCTGCTCCTTCTGAAGGTTTTGAACTGAGTTGTCACTGGCTTGTAGGTTAAATTCAGTTTCATAGTTTTCTACTTGTCTCCTCAGCATCTCAGCCTTTTTCGTCAGTACTGATCTCAGCTCCTAAGCTCAGGCCCATCCTGGTGTGTATGCAAGGACAGGCAGCAGAGCAGCCACTCACAGTGGGTTCTGTAAAATAAATCCCATCCTAAAAAGACCATTGTACTGAGACACATTCGGATAAAATCTTCTGATTCTGCTCAGCTGTGTTTACGGATGCCCCGATGGAGCCATCTGTGCTGCACAGGTCCTCCAGATTCCCTCTGCAGTTAGTGGGGAAAAACAAACATTCCTGGGGTGTGTAGGTGTGTGACACAGGAGGAGATGGACTCCAGCAGCAGTCGTGGCTTTGATTGACTGGAAAGGCCAGAGGTGGGAGTCTGCCATGTACGACTGAGGCCGTTGCAGCAGTAGCAGCTTTGGGAATGACTCTGACTCTAGCTGGTGGTATCTCTTATCACATGGTGTTATTTTAAGACTGGGGAAATGCAAACCTGGGGAGCCAGAGCTCTTTTCTAAGGAACTTTACTCTGTGCATTGATTACAGAATATCGAATGATCCATATTTCTTCCTGCAAACAGGTTAACTTTTCCAAAATCTGTCTCTTCTAATGGTATCAATGAAAGCAAATAGTAATAAATAAAATACAGCAATGAACTGTTTCTAACCAGCAGCAAGTTCATGCAGAGTATAGAGTCCTTAGATTCTTCCAAATTAGAATAGTGATTTATTGAAATACAGCCCTTCCTGAGTGCAGATAGTGCTCTGACACATCTTAAACGGCCTGAGGCCGAGGGATGGGAAAAGCAGTAATGGGAATTATCAGCTTACAAGGCTAAAGGTGGTGAGGCTGAGCTGCAGTGTCCCACAGTGGGCAGGCTGCTGCACTTCACCTGCAGCACATCCAAGTAAGGTGGGCTGTGCTGTTGGAAAACACTCAAACTCGTAATGCTGTTCGGGATTTTTTTCCAGAGCTAGCACAGGGAATGCTTGGGAGGTATTGCAAACATACTGGAGGAGCCACATTCATCAGCTTTGTGGGTGGGGACGGTTTGTAGTAGCCACTGCAGAGTATCTTTGGTGTGAGAACACTTGGGTTAGCCCTGAAAGTGCCTCTGTATGCGCCTGTTGCTTTGCTGGAGGTCACTTGGCTTGGGGTCATTTGCAACTGAATCGAGTTGAGCTGCCTAGACTGCCAGTGCCCAGAGAGGTTGTGCAAGAGGACAGAGTGAGTATTGTGCTCTCACTTCAGACCTTGCACAATGGTCTTCTCCATTCTGGCAAGCCCAGAATCAAGTTGCAGAAGCAGATTTTTCCCTGGTAAAGTGGGCTGCACAAAATCCCACCAGACTTTTGGCACTGTCTGCAGACAGAGAACTGGACTGGGATAGTTACTTGCAGATGCCCAAAAAAGCATCCATTAATATTACTGCATTGGCATTTACTGCCAAATCTGTTTCTATAAATAATACAGAAGATCTGTTTGTCTCCTGCATTTTTATTAGAGAACCTTCTCTTGTGAATTATGGTAATGTAAAGAGAAAACACCAGAAAATTCCTACCGCCTTTAACTGATGCTTTGAAACTACTGAGAGGAAAAACATCCAAAAATGATGCATTGTGTTCATGGGGGAGGAAACCTTGCTGATGAATGTATGTCCTCACAGCAGGATAAAGTGACTGCGAGCTGCCTGCACATTGGAACTGGGAAACATGGACCCAGAAAGACAGGAGAAGTCACCTAAATGGGAAGAGCTTATCTGGGGAGGAGACCAATTCCAGTAAAATAAAATAAAAAGGCAAATGGCAAACAGTTGTCAGGGCAGTGCTGTATGGATTTCAGTTCCCAGCGGCAGCTGTTGCGGGAGTGTTTGGGCTGCCTCGGTGTTTCCAAAGCGCCAGCTTGCTCTTAGCAACAAAAACATAAACAGGCTGGTCATCTAATATTAGATCACAGGGATGTCTCCAAACTTGTGGCCTTAAAATTATCTGTGTGAAGCCAAAAGGTTAAAGCAGAAGAGGCTGCTTAGGGCTGGGGAGGAACAACTACCGGAGTGCTCTGGAGTGCTGGTTTGCATCCCGTGGTGGCCAGCAAGCCTTACCCTGCCCCACCACAGCGTTTGAACCATAGTGTTTCACCTGCTCCTTGTTTTCCAGCTGAACTGGTCAGGAAATGCTCCAGTAGCTAGAAAGTAGTGTAAATTAAGAAGGGGAGGAAAGCACGAACAGCAGAGGGGCAGCAGAGCAGAAGTCGGTTTGAGGTGTGCGATGCCGGGTGGTGCCGGCTGGGCTGTGCCACATCAGTGCCGGTGCTGGGGCCGGGTGTCCTGGAGGTTCAGCCCAGCTGCTGCCACGTGGATTCCGTGTATCCTGCTGCACATCCAGCCTCCCGTCGCTCTGCCGCAGCACTGCAGTGTGCTGGTGCCGGGAGCCTGGAAATGTGCCATCTCCCACAGCCATGCTCCCTGCTCGTGCCAGGCAGTTTCTTTAGGGTTTTTCCTGGGAATTTTGGAGCTGCTGATGAATGGTGCTGTCTGGCCGTTTAGATGACCTCCTGCCAGAGACAAATTGCAAATGTGTTTGTCCACTGAACTCAAACGGCCCTGACTCTGCTGAGGGTGGATTTCAGCCGTGTGGATGTTGTGCCTACAGTACCTCACACAGACCCTGTTCTTCCCGGGGCAGAACTAACATTCTGGTTTCTGCTGGGTGTGAGCAGGTGGTAGGGAATTGGGGGTCATGTTACTTGGAGCCCAGTGCTGAATTATCTGCCTTCATCCAGGGTGACAGCGGCCTCTAGTGCCACCAAAAGCTCCTTACCAAAGTTCTCCGCACCCTTGTCTGTGCACGTTCCTTGCAGGGCTCTGGTCATGACTTGTCCCAGGAGTCCTGTGCCACAGCCCCCGCCAGAGTGCTCCTGGTGTCACAGGTCCGGGCCCCTCCGAGCTCTGTCCCCTGGGCATGGAAAGGGGCTGCAGGAGATCCTGCCACACTGGAACGTCACTTGTGCCGTGAGATATCTGTGCTGGAAGGAAGGTCTGGGGGATCTGGCTGAAGCTTTTCGTACTGGATGGAAGTTTTGATTCCCAGAAGAGCTGGAAAGGCAACCATGCAGCCCACAGCTGGCACATGGGGTGAGACACCCTTTGCCCAAGAACTTCTGAAAGGCAAGTCTGTGCTCTCAGTTGTGTGGCCGGTTTAAAAGGGCTCTTGAATTTGAAATATCTCCTGGTTTGCCAAGAATTAGGATTTTAATTCAATTTTAACCTTTTCCCCCCCACCACTGTTTATACAACTGGATTCTGCAATTGTGTGTTCTTCCTGTTCCTCAGGAAGGTCCCAGCAAAGTGGTTCCAGCACTTGCCATCAGGCACACTCTTACAGGCAGGAAACTCATCTCTCTCTTCCTTACATTGTAATTTATTTTGACCCGTTTCTCACATAACTGCCTCAGCCTGCAAGTGTCCAAGACCAGGCTGGACAGGGCTTGGAGCAACCTGGAATAGTGCAAGGTGTCCCTGCCCGTGGCGGAGGGGTGGAACAGGATGAGCTTTAAGGTCCCTTCCAACTCAAATTCCATGATTCCATGATAAATCCAGAGTAGGAGTGAGGTGGGTTTGTTTTCTGGGCAGCTTTGGGGCTGGTGGCTCTGCTCAGCCTGTGCCCCTGTGCCTTTTTGCCCTCTAAAGTTTTCCTTAGAAATGTTTTTCAGCTGAAGGAAGCTCACTGACGTGCCAGGTGAATGTGTTTGGCAAACATTTCTGTTTCCTGCTTCATTCCCAAGAGGAATTTATTCCTCAGTCTAAGGATCCAGTTGCTAATTATAGTAACATATATTATTAATATATTAATAACTGAATTCTCCTCCACCAGTACTGTTAGATGAACAGTTTTTGGCAGGTCCTTTTACCTCGTGATTCTTGTCCTGTGGGCGTTCCAAGTGTGTCTCCTCTAGGACGAGTTTGGACCCAATATGTCTATTAACCCTTATGATCTGACAAATAGAATAAAAGCCCCTGATCTCTGAAAGTTAAACCAAAAGATCTGCGTTCAAGGGGTATGTAAATGTCACTTGAGAGGAACTGGTAGAAAAAGCTGTGAGCATTAGCTCGCTGCCACCTTCTTTTTAATAGCATTTGACTCTATAATCCTTATCACTGACCGATGTAGAGCTGAGCGGTATTAATCTCCTGTGAGAGGTTCCTGGGGAAGCAGAGAGGTGGGGATGCTCATGCAAGGAGCTACAGGGCAAGGGAAGGATGCCTGTCCACACTACACAGTGGACAACAAGAAGTTAAGAGGTGAAGAACTGAACGATCATCTGGCACCTGCTGTGACAGCATTTCTCTGCCACTGCCTCTGCAGTTAATCGCTTTCAGATAAAGTTGTCCCTTTTTTAAAAGGCTGCTGGTGCAGATGACGTGGGAGGGCAGGAATTCTGCTGGCCATGGGATTGTCCATGTTGGGAAGAGGCGAGATTGCTCCTGCTGGATCAGAAATCAGGCTGCACTTTTATTTGGAGTAAGGTCGAGGTGTGGGCCGGGGGTCAGTGCGGTTTCCTGCCGGGGCGGTGAGCAGGTGTGTGCCGCGTGCTCAGCTGCCAGGGCTTTATCCACCCAGGGCTCAGGGGAAGGGGGTGGATATTTTGGCATTTGCTTTGGGCGGGGGAGCCCAGGCTGTAGGTTGGCCTGCTAACAAAAGCAGGAATCCATGCAGGATCCTTCAGGAATGGTCAAGGAAAGGAAGCAGGGACCACTTGAGCTAAGCATTGTAAAAGAACTGCAGCTTGGCAGCATGGAGCAAGCAGAAGGTAAAACTGCCTTTCCCCAGCCCTGTCCATGGCGAGTTTGTGTGCAATTCCTCTTGGCTTACTAATGGGAACCACTGCCCTGCTGCACGCGCTTCACCCTCGGTCTAACAGCAACAAGGGCACCTTCTGGCTCTGGTGCCATCTGGGTGCCACTGCCTGGATGCTCAGGGGCTGGGCTTTACTAACTTCAACCTGTTCAAGTACTTCTCTGTGTCCACAATGGCCACTAAAGCAAAGGATGTACCTGAAATATTTGTAGAGATCCTGTGTGTCAGTACAGCTGAGAGCTAATTCAGCACTAAAACAGGTGTTCAGCACTAAAACAGCTTCTCTGTTAAATTCTGTGCTCCACAGAACTGAGCTGTGGTGGAGGAGCCAAGGAAGCCAGGTAACCTCCCTGGGATTTCTATTGGAAAAGTTTTTGTGTGAACTGAATTAATCTTCTGTCCCTGAGAACAGTGGACACTGGAAATTGAACCAAAGCCACATGCTAAGAAATTGTAATCTGAGCTCAGTGGGAAATGGAAATCTTTGATACATTATTAATATTCAGTGATATTTTCTGTAATTCAGCTGGGGCTGATCCGTGATCCTGTGCGTTGGAGCTGCTCAGGCGTCTCCTGCTCCCACGAGGTGGCAGTGGAAGGCTGCTGGGATGCACTGGCAGGCAAGCATCGCTCCTCGGGCTTATTTGGTTCTGTAGCTCAACCTTCTTTATCACCATCAAGTTTAGATTTTACTTTGTTTTTTAGTTGCAAAGGACAATTTCCCAAATACTCAGATTTTTCCCAAGTTAATTTTTTTTTTCCCTAGGGATTTTCTGTGCTGGAAAATTTCCTGTTTCAGACAGTGTAAACCAGCTTTTAGGAAAGCTGTAACAGGGCTGCTTGAGGTTGTTTAAAATGTCAAATTGTGTTGGTTCGCTTGCAAATGAGAGGGATGCTGGCAGAGGCAGGACATTCGCACCTTTGCCTTCGTTTCTTCCATCAGAGGCAAGAGGTGGAGTTCCCTCCCGCTTCGGTTCCTGCAGCAGATTTTTGATGCAGCCCCTGAGAACTGCAGACGGCGCACGTTGTTCCCTGTCATGATGACAGCCCACTCAGTGCTGTGTCTTGACACCTGAAGTCCTGTGCTGAACACAAACTATTCCAAAATATTCCGTCCTGGTAAGCTTTGCACTTGTGATGGTCACAGCAGGTGCATTCAATGTCCCAGGGTCAGGTCATGCTGTCAGTTCAGGTGCTGGCTGCCTCTGCTTTGGGGTTGCAGCACTCTTTGCTTTTCTCTTGCAGAAAGAACTCTGGGATTTTTTTTTTTTTTAAACAAGTACATTTTCTCTTCTTCTGGCAGAACTTTAAAAGTCTGGGTTCACAGCAACAGTCGAGGCAGCCAGTTTAGGCGATGTGATCACTGTGATGTTTGTTGCCTTTTCGCTCTTCACTGTAATGCTGAGTGACATTAATTAACGTGAAGGGATTACATCGATGATTAAAAGCGTCTCATCTATGTGCTGACTCCCCCAGCCCCAAACTTTGTGAGCTCTCAGGAGATAGCAATGCTGTATTTTATTCCTCTGGCAGAGGGAGTGCAGGGCTATGTTCCCACCTGGATCTGCAACCCAAGCACTCCTCACCTTGTATTGGAGCAGTCCAGGCTGCCGAGGAGGCACGAGGAGCTGCCATGGGGACACAGTGGGGACGTGGCACAGAAGGAGCAGCTCTGCTGTCTGAAGGAAACGCACAAAGCTGAACATGGAACCACGGAATGGTTTGGGTTGGGACGTTGGTCAGGACCTTAAAGTTCATCTCGTTCCACCCCTTGCCATGGGCAGGGACACCTTCCGCTATCCCAGGTTGCTCCAAGCCCTGCCCAGCCTGGCCTGGAACGCTTCCAGGAATGGGGCAGGGGAAAGGACAGGCAAAATCATCCACAACTCTCTGATGGGAAATGTTCTTGTAGCATCAGCTGCCATATGTGTAACCTCACTCCATTGTAAATGTCCCGTGGAAACGTGAGTTCTGCAGGGATAAAGGGTGCTGGTTGTTTTGATTAACAAGTGACAACGATCACAAGTCTCTTAATCTCTTGGATCAGCACCTGAACATGTTGAGCAAAGCGAAGCTGTGGGAAATAAAGAAGTTAATCTGCTGTTAGTGAACCTGCTAATCATCCGGTAACCAAAGGGTTGAAATTTAGACACTGAAACTTGCACGAGCTGAGAATTCACAGTCCAGACTGAAACACAACGACAGCAGAGGCCTGAAAATGGGGAATTTTCAGCCAACCTTTTTTGAGCCAGCTGTGAAAGGCTTTAGGAATATGATCCTGTTATCCTTCTGTCCTCAGCTTATTAAATAACTCTGCATTGTCAGGCTGTCTCCCCACTCATTCCCAGCTCCAACACTCAAAGAGTCTGACGTGTTATGCTTCCCTCCTGCCTGTTGAAGGGTCTTTCAGACCACATCCAGCCTCTGGCAGTTTCTCTAATGACTATTTCCAGTTGCAGTGGGCTGATGGGCAGAACGTGTCAGCACTGGGATAAATTCAGGGAAGAACCGAAACCTGTTGCTTGGATCAGAGAGCAGGAAAGTTTCTTTTTCTGACTGTTTCCATGTAGTTGCCAATGATTGACTTGCTGTTGGGGACGTAGTTCATTATCTAACTTAAGGAATTGTATTTTGGGAATGGCTGTCAGCATTGTTACCTGCAAAACTTGCACTTGCTTCTCCTCCCTTCCCCAGCTTATGGATAGTTATTTGCTAATGGCAACTGTCCAGTTTGTAGGAATGCATTACTGGGACGCTGTACTTTTCCAGTCGTTTCCAGGGGAACAGTATCTGTACTTGAGGCTTTTGCTGAGCTTTTTTTCCTTCTCTTCTTTTTTTCAGAGTACATGTGAGTTTTTTATATACATATATGTATTTATAAACATATATATGTGTGTATGCCTGAGAAATAGATATATGTGTGACAAAGACTTTTTAAATCACTGCAGTGTTTGAAATAGTAATACTGTAAGAAGAGAAACCTCAGACATTTTAGAGTCTGAAAGCCACATGGCTTTCCATGTGCTGAACACACCTCCTTGTGCACAGGAAGCCAAACCTGTGCCTGGCTCCCCTTACCTGTGTTACCCGGATCTGGAAGAGCCAAAAGTCTGTCCTGGCTTCCAAGATAACTGTCACTGTTGATCCTGGTCTAGTGAGTGTAGTTCAGAGTCACTCCCAAGCTGGGAAGAGATGAGAGGATTTGGAGAGGGCCCAAGAAGAGCTTTCCTGCAAAAGAGCGCCATCAAGCCCAGCCCCAGCTCAGGACCAGCAGAGCCCCATGCCCAGAGACTGGGAACAACTATAATGATGAACCAGTTACTGTGTGCAACTCGTGTTATACTATGCAGGCTGCAGGACCTGGATTTATTGGAGAAGGATCTGGGGATGGAGGGAACCTGTCATGGCCCAATACAGCTCATGTGGGGGTGTATCTCAATTTTTGTTCCTGATACCAGAATGAAATTCCTTGAACCTACTCTGAGAAAAGGGCAGCAGTAGCACTTGGTGAATGTTTAGCTTCCAAATTTGTTGCCAGGTTTTCACAGAATTCCAGAAACGTTTAGGTTGGAAGGGAACTTCTGACTCATCTCATTCCAACCCCAGCCATAAGCAGGGACACCTTCCACTAGACCAGGTGGCTCCAAGCCCTGTCCAACCTGGCCTTGGACACTTCAGGGATGGGGCAGCCACAGCTGCTCTGACACATGTAGGTGGTGTAAAACTCCAAGTTTTGTGCATTCTCGCTGTTCCCTCTGGGACTGGGTGATGTTCTCCAAAGGACTCTGGTGGTGAATGGTGTTTGCCAGAAACACTTCAAGCTCTGAGTACCTGAAGGAGTTCAGGATGGCAGCAAGGGAGACCACTGTTGTAAAAGGGTTATCAGAAGCCTGCGTGTATCTTGAAGAAATTTGTCATTTGTTCTTGTTACCTGTGCACCAGCCAACAGGGGATTGTAACTTCTTTTTCTGCATCATTCACTTTTCACTTGGGAAGGGTTTCTCCTTTGTTCTTTACTTTTCCTCTGGCCAGGGCCCTCTAACATACAGATTTGCTCTTGTATTCCTGATTTGTCAGCCCCTATATCCAGCCTTCCTATTTCCCTGGTCTGAGTCTCCCCTTCTGTTAGTATTTTATTGCAGCTCCTTTTGCCTTGACATGGTGATGAGTAGTTGAGATCCATGTGTGTGTTGCACTGTCCTTGGTGAAAGAGTTGACAGAGAAAAATAGGTGTTTTCTTGAAAATAGGTAGAACGAAGTGGGAGCCAGGTTCATCATTCAGTTACCAGTTTTTTTTCCTAGCTAATACGCAAACCAGAAGCCTGTAGCTCTCTCATGGCAGCAGAACACTTGTCTCTGTCTGTGGGAGCTCTGAAACCTCTGCAGTGGTTTTGCTGACTCTCACATACACATCTTGAACAATTTCTATTCTGCTCCTTGAACTTGCAGCCAAAACTCTGGTAAAAATCTGTTCTGCTTTATACATGCCTTGAGTTTGGTGTGATGGCTGCTCTTATTTCAAGTATTTCTCAGAGAAAGCTTATTGCAAGGAAACACAACACATAGGGCTGTTCCTTTGAAGATCTGCTTGGATCCTGAGATATTTGCTTCAATTAATAGGATGACACAGGCACTGCACTTGAGCAAGCAGCATGTTCCTTTAAAACGTAATTAAAAACTCTGTGGATTGTTCAGAGGCCGCCTCACACCCCATTTGGTGCCTGTGCCCTGCAGCCTGCTGTGCTCTGCAGTGTTTCTGCTTTGGAGTGCAGCATGTTGCTCTGCCTGTGCCATCCAGCCCAGCCCAGCTCCAAGCTGCATCCGACTCGCCGTCTCCTTCCAGTGCATTTGTTCTCTCTCTCTCTCTTCCAGCCCATTTAGCACACTCAGGTCTCTCAAAATGCAATTTGTAAGCAAAGCAACGCATTATAAAATCTGTCTTTTCCCTCCCTTCCCCCCAAATTAAAAAGCAAAGCACACGAGACACCAAGCAGGGCACACCTGGGCCTGCATTGCCAGCAGGGCTGGGCTGCTGTGTGCAGTTACAGCCCCTCCTTCAGCACTTGGAACAGGCTGTAGCTGCTCCCTCTGAGAAATCAGCTCTGTCACTGTGCAGGGGCTCTGCTGACTTGCCTTGGAAAATTCGGTTATCTCATGCTGTAAATGGCTTTGGGTGAGCTCCAGGAAGTGATGAATTGTGCAAATGGAAAGAACCCAAAAGTTGGCGATCGATAGCGGCTGCGGCCCAGGCTGAGCCGCGCTGACCTGCAGAATGTGCTCAGCTGAAGATCAAGTCCCTCTTACAGGCTGGACTCCCAAAATTGCTAATGATGCTGTAACATATCTGTATTTTTATATAAATTCTGTGAGAGCAGAGGAAAAAAGCCTGGGAGATGATGGGGTAAGAGATTCAAAATGTTTTTTCTCTTGCCGTACCCACAGCAAAGCTGTGGCTGAACTGCACCGAGGGAAATCTGCAGCCTCTGCAAACTGCCTGGGCTGCCCCTGCCGCAGAGCCCTCCCCACGCCTGGGGCTGACCTGCTCCCCATGGATTTGCCAAACCTTTCCTGAAACTCCTTTGAAAACCTGTTTTGTCCTCTATATACCTGTACCTCCTACATACCTGTGTCCTCACTGCAGAGTAAATTCCACTGATTTAAATTCCACTGATTCAAAGCCATTGCAGTAAACTGCCGATCGTACTGAGCTACAAATTTACTTCGTTTATATATTTCAGGAATTGATATTTTTTTTACTACTGCGCTGAACTTCATTTGCAGTATATTTTGCAAATTCCTCCTTCCTGTAGGTGGCTTATTGCTTCTGGTGCTGGGCAAACAGCGGCGATTCTGCTTGTGTCAAAAGCTGCAGAAAATGGTTATTGTTTCTTTAATGTGCTATTACCTGGACAGTGCACACACTGCAGCAGGGAGAGCAGGAGAGCACCTGCTCTGCAAAATTAGGAGTTGCACAGCTTTCACTCATCAAACAGCAGCTTTTTTTTGTTCATGTGATAGCAGATTCTTGGGAGACGATCATCCCTCTGAAGTGTAGGCGCTTCCCGTGTTGGCATATCCATCACAGCTCGTGTGTCTGTCTGGATAATCAATGGGAAGAAATGAGCTCCTCTGCGGTGCATCCACATGGGCTGTGCTGGAGGCTCCTTGTGAAGGTGATAAATCACACCCTGGGAGTGCAGCTCTCCGAGCCCCCGGCTGGGGACATCTCCATTGCAGGCAGCTCCCAGGGCACAGTTTATAGAATCATGGAATCGCGTGAGCTGGAAGGGACCCACAGGGATCATTGAGTCCAGCTCCTGGCCCTGCACAGGACACCCCAACAATCCCACCCTATGCATCCCTGGGAGCGTTGTCCAAATGCTCCTGGAGCTCTGGCAGCCTTGGGGCTGTAACCTGTTCGGTGCCCGACCACCATCTGGGGGAAGAACCTTTCCTGATATCCAGCCTAGATCTTCTCTGGCACGGCTCCAGCCATTCCCTTGGGTCCTGTCCCTGGTCACAGAGAGCAGAGATCAGTGCCTGCCCCTCCAGGAGCCTCCACTGCGGCATCCCCAGCACAGACTCTAAATCCTTTGCACTTTCCTTGGCCTCTGGAGATCAGGGATGTTTGGGGCATAATTTATCGGGTCAAATTCTTACACCAGTTTCAGGTGAGAAGACTGTGACATGAGCCCCACAACACTTGAGGAGATGGGAGGTGACTGTACCTTCCACAAGCCGAGGAACCCCTGTGAAGGGGATTCCTCCCTGGAGGTGAGGCTGCGTTTGCTGCACAGCTGAACCAGCACTGAACGCAGGTCCTGAGCGTGGATAAAACCCACCGTGGCAGATTATTTTAGAATGATCCAAATGTCCTTATTCTCTGTGGTTTTGTCACAGTGCAGCATTTTAGTGAACTTTGTAATAACTGTCTTAGCATACTGGATCAGATGCAAATCCTCTTCAGCGCATTACTTTTTCCGTGAAGGTGGTCTACTAAAATCAGGAAAAGAATCCAAGGACAAAATAAGCATATTCACCTTCATCCCTCACTTAGCTCATTGCCCTTTGAACACATCCAGACCTCTGGTACAGTGTTAACCTGGCAGTGATAGACCTGCAAAGAACATTCCAGCACCCTAATCCTTGTACAGTGGGACAGTGTGAGTAACCATTCCCTATTAACCAGGCTGAGGAGTCCAATTTAATTAACTGTTCCTAAGACTGAAGCCTCTCCTCCAGCATGGAAATCATTTACTGCTGTGCACTCCCTGACTCAGATCACTGCCCAATTCCTCACCAGTTCCTTCCGATGAATTGCAGGGTGCAGTTTATTTATTTTCATGTGAATAATTCTTTTGAATTCGCCCAGGTTTGATGAAATCCGGTTGTGCCCAGGTCTGTGTTTTGGGTGGGGAAAAACTGTGGGTTTTTCATTGCTGAGGAGCTCGGTTCACACAGAGTGTGAAGGTCATTTCTTTAATTCCATGATTTTTTCCAAGGTGTGTGTCTCCGTGATGCCTGCAGTTCAGCGTTTCCTGGCGTGATGGGTTTCATATTGATGAAGCCAGCAGATTGCAGGAATATGATCGTGACTATAATGACAGGAAGGAGGGTCTGAGGAATGCACCAGAACAGGATTTCTGTTCTGAGTTCTTTATCTGAATGAGAGGGGGTTTGTGGGGATCAGGGGTTTTTTTTTAATGATGCAATGGCTTGGAATGGAGCAAATAACATACAGAATAGGTGCACATTTTTAACAGAACATGTCCAGCTCTAAAGGGTTTATTAGAGGCCCAGGTGAGAAGGTGCTGTGAACATGTGGTATTGCAGGCTCATGGGGAAGCTGTCCCAAAGCAGCAACAGTAGTAGATGGAGCAAAAATTAATTTTTGTCCATAAGAAAGAGAATAATAGCTCAGGAGTCTGCAGAGACAGGTAGGCAGAGCATCTGCTTTTACTTTAACCTCTTCTGCCATTTTTTTTTTCCAGGTCGTATCTGACTCCAGTGCGGGATGAGGAAGCGGAATCACTGAGGAAGGCACGATCCAGGCAGGCCCGGCAGACTCGCAGGTCTACCCAGGTAAAGAATGGAAATACGTTCATGTGCAGGATTAGGAGAGCTGATGAATTGGTTGCCCAGAGAAGCTGTGGCTGTCCCATGCCTGGAAGTGTCCAAGGCCAGGTTGGACAGGGCTTAGAGAAACCTGGGATAGTGGAAGGTGTCCCTGCCCATGGCAGGGGGTGGAACAAGATGAGCTTTGAAGTCCCTTCTGCCCCAAACCATTCCATGATTTTGTAAAGACACAGGATTTTCTTCTGCTTTTACATTATTTCTTAGGACAAGGGACTTGTCTGCACTCACACTGTTTTGGAGACATTCTGGCAAAAGTTCTGCAAACTGTTATTACAAACTCTCCCCCAGACATACATGAGTAAAATTTCCAAGCTTCCCTTCATGCACTGTACTTGCCTCTTAGTTTGTAGTGTGATCACATCTATTTGGGTTCCTTTGAGTCAGTGGTTATATCAGTACACTGAGAAATACAGTAAAGGCAACAGAATTCTTCCTTTTCTCTCACCATAGGGATGAAACATGAGCCTGGCCAGATGTGAGTCTGTGGCATTTTAAACTGACCTGGAAGACTGGAAATCTAATTTCAGCCTGGAGAAGTCTCCAGGGAGACCTTAGAGCCCCTTCCAGTGCCTAAAGGTGCTCCCAGAGAGCTGGAGAGGGACTCTGGACAAGGGATGGAGTGACAGGACAAAGGGGAATGGCTTCCCGCTGCCAGAGGGCAGGGCTAGATGGGATATTGGGAAGAAATTGTTTCCTGTGAGGGAGGTGAGGCCCTTGCACAGGTTTCCCAGTGAAGCTGTGGCTGCCTCATCCCTGGAAGTGTCCAATGCCAGGCTGGACAGGGCTTGGAGCAGCCTGGTCTAGTGGAAGGTGTCCCTGCCCATGACAAGGAACTGGATGATCTTTGAGGTCCCTTCCAATCCAAACCAGTCTGGGATTCGATGTTTCTGTGCATAAATGGAAGACTCTTGTTTTCCCTGCAGGGCGTGACCCTGACGGACCTGCAGGAGGCCGAGCGGACGTTCAGCCGGTCGCGGGCGGAGCGACAGGCGCAGGAGCAGCAGAGCGAGAGGGCCGAGAGCGCCGAGGACAGCAGCGAGCGGCAGGAGAGCCGCGCGCGGTGGAGCAGGAGTGCGGATGAGGAGGTGATCCTTCTGCCTCCGTACTCATGGGCTCAGAGCTAATGGGACCATTTAGGATAACTGAGATTGGGAGAAATTCTTTGGGGGTTATCTTTTTATTTTAAGGGAGGCAGAGTAGCTAGAAGCAGGCACTGCTGAGGAGCGGCACCTCAGCACAAGGGAGGTGGATCTGGAGGTGTGGGAGCTTGGCTGTGCCTTTGCTCGCCTCTGGGAATTTCACCTTTCTGTCTCTTGCCAGAAAATAAAACCGTGTAAATCCCAGAAAGTGGAATGAGAAGGCTAATGATAGAAATATGGCCTGGATCCATCTTTGCTGTGCGGTCTGGGCATGAGCTTTGTGTTCACATTTTTCCACAGATATTCCGTGTGTAATGGAAAGCTGGAGAGACCAGTTTTCTTCTGCTGCCACCACCTCTGTTTTTTCACTATTAGATAACTTGTTTGTCTTGCTATCAGCTGTAGGGACAAAGGGATTGATCCCAGATCTCCCAGTTATGGAGCATGCTCTCACACTGTAGCTGTACCATGATTTTAACATTCATCCCTCTCTGACATCCCTCCCTCAGCACTGATCTGGCAAATGCAGTTGATCACTTCCAGCAGCAGTGAAGAAGACATTACACTCTGAAAGATTACTGCATTCCATGAAATCCAAAATCTGCTACTTCACTGTACTGTTTTTCTGTCGTGGCTCTTTGTTTCTAGACCGTCTGTCGGCGACTGAGGGGCCCAGCACAGCCCGACAAACCTACGACACCTGTTTCTCCTTCCACAGCAGCACCTTTGCTCTATACAAGCTCATACCTGACTCGAACAAATAAATATCTAGGGTTGGACTCTGTGAACCCAGCAGACTTCAGAGGGGCAGCCACAGAGATGGAGAAAAATGGTACGTAGCAGGAGAGTGAAGAACAGGCGAAGTTCAAGGGTTTTCATGTGTTTTAGAACTTCTAGTGTGTACAGATAGAGAGAACAAGTTTAATTGTTACTCTTGAGAGGAGCTGCCACCTCACAAAACAAATGTTATTTGTTTAAATGAAGTTAAACAAATTCCTATTGCTTGTAACAGAGGGATAAAGGGATATTTTCCATTTTGGATAAATAAATGAAACAGTGATCATGGAGCATTTCGGTATTAGAGCTGGGGGAAGAGGTTCCCCTAGTACAGTTTTTCCTCAGAACAGGAGTAAGTCAGGGTGACCTGAGGAGAGCTGGCGGCTGGGGTAGCCTCCCTGGCTCTGATGAGGGAAGGAGTGTGAGTATCCAGCTGTAGTAGGACACTGAGTTTCCATTTCATTTGGTTTAATAACTCCTCTGTAATATAACATAAGCCAAGATGACCTTGATGAGCTTGAAAAGAACCCCAGAACCTTAGCAAAAGCGCAGATGTAAATCACTGAAACCAAAGCAGTCTTTCTTTGCTTGGCCAGAGTGTGAAGATCAGGATTCAGATGACAGATCCCTGAACAAACAATCGATCCGAGAGCGGCGACGGCCGAAAGAGAGACGGAGAGGCACTGGTATCATCTTCTCAACAAAAGATGTAAGTTTGAGTTCCTTAGAAGGAGAAACTCCAGGGTGAATTTTCTTCCAATTCCAAGCTTCAGATTTTTTTCCCGGTTAATTGGTTTCCCATTAGTCCTTCACTCTCCAGCTCTCTTTCAGACTGGCACATCCAAAGGACTTGCATCCCTGTTTGGCCTATGTCAGACCAAGCAGCAGGCTCTGGGTAGCCTGTTCCTGAGCCATAAATCAGTTGGAACCCTGCAGGACTGGGAAAGGGCCCACATGGGAGAGGAGAGATTGGAAGTGTGATTCCTTTGGAAGGAGGTCACAAGACACTTGAAGTATTTTCAAATTTCTCTGAGCCCAAATTTGTCTGCTCTTTAGGCTCCTTGAAAGGAAGACAGTAGAAATAAAACCTGTGTCTGGGTCCCCTCCTAGCAGCAGGGAATACTCACAGCATAAGTGCAGAAGAGCTGGCTGTGTCATGGTCATTTCTCTTAGTCCTGGTTTCAGAGGATTTCTTCAGTCTGAGGGAAGAAATCCAATCCTCCAAACTTTGATTAGAGCCTCAGCTAGGAAAATAGATCACCTGTTTCAGGAGAGAATAAGAATTATGCAATCGTGGTTAACAAGTTCAGTCTGGAGTCAGCTGGGATGCCATGGTAGATCACCTTTGCTCCATGAAATCCTGGAGCTGTTACAAAGAGCAGCGGCTTACGGAGACGCTGCGCAAGTGCAAGATCCCTGGGATGACAAATCTTACCTGGAGTCTTAACTGTAGATACTTTTGAAAGTCAGTATTATGTCAGTATTTCAGATGGGCAGTTTTTCCAAGTGTCATATTTGTTCCCTTAGTGTATTAGGGAGTTCCTCCTCCTGACTCCTCAGAAGCACTGGAATGGCAGGAGCCATCTCAAGATAATCATTCTGTCCTCAGCACCAAGATCTTCTAAATGGCCATTAGGTCACCAAACCTGATCTGATAATCAGCCAGAAGCATCTGGACAGACATTCCTTTTGACATAATTGTTCTTAACTTTAGCATCAAATCATTTTTTCTCTGAAGGAGTGGTCAGGGACTGGCACAGGCTGCCCAGAGCAGTGCTAGAGTCACCATTCCTGGACGGATTCAAAACATGCATGGATGTGGCACTTGATTGAGTTGACATGGTGTGTTAGGTCAAAGGTTGAACTTGATAATCTTGGAAGTCTTTTCCAACTTTAATGATTCTGTGATACTATAAACAATACATTTTCTTTCTGTGATAAAGTTTTGTTGTCTCCAAAGCTGCTTGATTATATTGTTTGCCTTTCATCCTAGGATGATGATGAAGTTGATGGAAATGAGGAGGTGAAGGAAACTCGGGTAAGTGAGACCATATGTCTGAATCATTGGTGTTTCACTTTGGAGTGTTGGTGGCAAAGAGTGTTCTGTGGTTTTACTCTTGACTATAGGAGAGGTTCAGGCTCTGCTCAAGTCTGAACAGGGAGGGAGGGAGCCTGGAGGGAGTGCAGCAGTCAGGCCATGGTGCTGGGGCAGTGACATCTCAGGTGTCCCGAGGAAGGTGTGTGACCTTGGATCTCAGAATCGCCCCGATGCTGTTATTTTGGACAGTATGCTTTGTATTCCTGAAATCTGCTCTCCTGTCTCCTTGTGGATTTGTTTTCATGCGGGAAGTGGTCTTCACAAGCAGCACGTCAGAGGTTGTTCCGTGTTCCCGTGTTCTTGCAATAGTCTCATTATCCTTCAAGACCCTTCCTTTCCTTTTATAATAATTACTGAGTCCTTCCAAATTGCCTTGGTTTCCTTTTGTCTTTGTCTGAAACACATTTGAGCCTGACAACATGACTGACTCTGACAATGTCAAAGCTAAATACATTTCCAAGCTATTAAAGCACAATGTGCCAGACCTGGGAGAAACAGCAAATGTAAGGTTGCATGGGGGTCAGCCTGCTTGTGGGATGTTTCGTTGTTGCTGGAAAACATTGAACTTGTGGTAGCCTTTCCCTATACTTTGCAATGCAGTAGAGTGATGGAAGTATCATTTAGCTGGAATTCACTGATTCTTTGCTGGAAATTGGCAGTAGCACTCGTCAGACTCCTGTGTTTTTCTTCTTGCAATATTTGGTCAGAATGCGGCAAAGTCACGGTGAGCCTTGCTGGGACCAGAGACTCACGTGGTGCTGGGATGGCTTTTAGCATGTGCTTATCTTTCCATGCCAGCCGTTACTCTCCCAGTGCTTACTTTGCACTTTACTCCACTTGAAATGTGAGATATTCCTGCTCAGAGAAGCATCACCTGCTTTGAGGAGCCCAGCTCTTCCCACAGGAGTTTCTGCTCATCACGGTGCAGAGCTTCCTGAAATCCTCACTGAACCCTCCAGGAAAAAATTCGGCCATTTATCGTCATTAAAATTGTTTTGACATTTCTGCTGCCTCACAGTAAGACTGGAGGAGGGGAGTTCTGTAATGTGTAAAAAGTAAAAATCATAATAGGGACACCTTGTTTCCAGCAGGCATGTTTGGGACTTGCTGGGAATGTCTTGTTCTTCTGGTAGGTTGTCCCAGATTAGCTAAATTAAGACAAAAGAGTAGCTGGGGCTGCAGGTTTGAAGGCTTCCTGGAGTCTAGTCCTAAAATTGCTGAAAATTTTATTGAGCACAGTCCTCACTGCTCATTTAAATGGATAAGCTGCACTTAGGGAGAACCCAGCTGCCCAAAACTTCAAGGTCACCCAATCTCTTATAATTAATGCTGCTGGTTTTCCCCAAATTAACAACAAGGATTCCTTTTGTTTTACACTTGCCATGATTTTCTTGTGGGTTCCATCTAACAGCAGAGCAACCTCCCTTCAGTTCAGCCCCCTTGAGCAGGTGCTTTGAGGCACCAGCACTGTGGTTTCTTGTGCACCCAATGTACCTTAGACCTGGGTTAGACTCTGTTCTCACTCTACTGGAGCTGTTCTTCCCATTTTCCCAGTCCTCTTGTTTTTAGCCGGTTCCCAGTTTTTCTTCACTGCATACCTCCAGCATCATGTCACTTGGTGAGTCTTCCCTGGTTTGAGATCCAAATCAGAGATTTCTATGCTAACTGGCCATCGCTTTGGCAGGAATCACAGAGCAGCTTCCTGTTCTCAGTTCTAGTACTGGGAAAAAAGTGCAGTTAATAATCATCAATTCATCAATAACAGTAATTCTAGAATGGCAGGTGCCACGATGTCACCAGGTTGTGAACTTGAACACACTGGAGTGTCCCATTTTAGTAGCAGACCCCAAAAAACTTTCTGATTTTATAGGAACAGTTATATTTTTCCTCCAGTGTTTATATCTTGGCTGATGCCAGGACAATTTTCATCGAAGCTGAAAAAGGCCTTACTTGAAATCCCTCCTCCGAGCTCTGCAGTGCTGGAGACTATCAAAGGAAAGGTAAAGGCAATTTTGGAAAAAAAAAGGAGCAAATACATGTTGTTGTAATTCTCAGAAGTGGATGAATTATTTTGGCTGAGCTCATGAGCACCAGTGTGGGAAACCAGCCCAGACGCTTTGGCTGAGCTTTAGGCAACTGAGAGCTCTCATAATGGGACGTGTCAGGATCCTCCATGTGTTCTGCTCCCACCCCGCCTCTCTCCTCGGGATGCAGACTGCCTGGATGCACTGTGGAAAGTTGGAAGAGCAGACAAAGTTTTATTGAGGAATAAATGTTCAGGGCACAAGGACTTAAGCTGGAAAAAGCCTCTGGGGAAGCAGCTTTAGGAGAGGTTTTTGCGTGTTTCCACTGGGAAGGAGCTGCGAAGGAAAGAGGTTTTGTGCCTTCTGGGGAGACCTGAGCTCAAAGCAGTGGTGGGGGAAAAGCTTGGCCACACTTGCCTCTGTTTCTCAGAAAGTAAAATTTGGGAGAGTCTGAAAGCTTGTGTTAGACCCAGACTGAGCCAGGAGGAAGCCTGGAGTTGGGAAACCCTTCTTGTTCCCTCCAGCCACCAACTGCAAAATACCAGTGGGAATTCCAGTCTTGGGTCTTGGTGAGGCCAGTGAGGATGAATGCAAGAGTCAGTGCAGGTAGGGATCAGTGGCTCAGTTTGGGATGCAGCAGTTGGAGGAGCATGATGAAGACTAAAGAGAATGGTCCAGTATTCCATTTCAGAGCAGGTTTTCCTTATCCCTGGCTCTGCTGGATTTGACTTGGCCCTGACTTAAAATGATAGAATCTGTTACAGACTGGTTTGGGCTGGAAGGGACCTTAAAGCCATCCAGTTCCACCCCATGCCATGGGCAGGGACACCTTCCACTATCCCAGGTTGCTCCAAGCCCAATTCAACCAGGCCTTGAACATTTCCAGGGATGGGGCAGCCACAGCTTCACTGGGCAAATTCTGCCATTGCTATTTCACAGCAGGAGCAATAAGGAACAAATTTGGAAGAAAAGTGTATTTTAAATGACAAGGCATAGAGAAGAAGTAGAAATGTTTGTAATCATTTAAAGGATTGTTTCTCCCCTGCAGTTCTCTGCAGGGGCATTACAGACGTGCCTCACCCACAGGAGAGTTTGTCAAAGGAAAACTTTAAATTCAGGGGAAGACACCAAGTGTTGTGTTGGTAAAATAGCAATTTCTGGGCAGTAAAAGTATGAAAGAAAGAAAATGTCTGTTGTCATGAACTGCCTCCAGGGCGGTTTGTATAGCCCAGTATAAACCCCAGACACACTAATGGAATTAACTTTTATGGAGGAGTAGCACTGAAACGTTTGATTGTGAATTACGATTGCAGTAAGTGGATTAAATAGGCTCCATTCCTGTCTCCCTGCACTTTGATTTATGGAGGGAACCAGGCTCACTCTGGTTTGTAAATAAGTGTTCTGCCTAATTGTACTGTTACCGTGAAATCACCAGATGCAACTGGATACCAATACAAACTAAATCTCTGTCTTAGAAGGGCTGAATTTCTAAGATTAATTCAACAAGTTCTACAGGAAGACCAATGAACTGTAAAATTCCTTACGCAAACTGAATGTCTTAATGTTATTGCTGATTCAGAGCTATGACTTGGGAGTCCTGATTTTGGTGTGTCCTATTTCTCACCTTTATTTTTGCTATTACTGCCATTTTATCCTTCCACAGAGGCTTCAGTTCAGCTTTTGTCATTGTGCTGTTTTCCTTTTTGTAAAAGATGGATTTGATGAATAACTAGACGATCAGGAATAGCTTTTGTTAAGTGTTTTGTGAATGGCCTGTCATAGCCAGACTGGGTGTACTGGGAGCCCTGACAGTCCCCGGTTGTTTTGCCCCCTTTCCTGGTGTTGGGCTGGCCAACCCCGTGCCTGTGACTGTGTTTGGAAGCCAAGGAAGGCTCCGAGTCCTCCACTTTCAGGACTCACATTGCCTAATATGGTAAGGTATGTCTGCAAGGGCTGAGCTGTTTTGCTGGGATACGAGGGAAAGTTGACCAGTAAAAGGAACAAAACAGGTGAACTTCTGGCCAGCTGATAAGAAACTAAAATCCTTTCATCCAGACAGCGCTATATGGTGGTGTTCATCCTATGCCTCATTGCTGCTGGCCCAGGCTCCCTTCTGGGGATTCAGGATATGAGTATTTTCCCCTGGTTTTACCCTTGAATGTTTACTTCTAGCAGAGATGTGGTGTGACGTAGGAGGGAAACCATCTGGCCCCTGGCCAAGGGCACGTAGGTGGCACAGTGCGTCACTTGCATCGTGTAGTTAAATTAGAGAGCATTTAATTCTGTGTAACATAAGGCTGGGAGAGATTGGCTCTGGTTAGTCCTGTTTATGAACACATTGCTCTAAGGGGCTATGTATGCTGCAAGGAAAGATCTTTAATATGTGTATAGCAATATAAAATAGCAAAGTGCTGCAGGAAGGAGTGTGAGCTGAGGCTTTGCCACAGAGCTTGAATATGGTGAAGAACAGCCTCGTCATGTTTGGAGTGCCCTGGATTCTCTGGGATGTGGAGGGGGCAGACACCAGAGAAATTAAAATTCATTCTGCAAACATTCTGTAAAAATGGTTCACATATGCACAGAGGATTTTCCTTGTGAGTTCTCCAGCCCAGCGTGGTTGTGTTGGTTTTTCTTAACCTCAGTACGTGGAGAATGGCATCAGCCTGGGTGGCTGCTCTCCCTGTTGGTGCAGCACTTCACTCCTCAGCCCGGCTCTGAGCTCCTATTTACAGCTCTGGGAACACATTGTTTGTGCCTAAAGCCAAGTGATCCAAGTGGGTTATGTGACTACAGGGTTACAGCTAAATGCCTTCAGGTGAATTCCTCTAATTCACCGAGTTGCTGAATTAGGAAGGTGTAATGTGAAACAGTGATGGGGATGGGGACGAGTAACACAAAACCAGCTAAAATCCGATCTGTGAGTCTTGGGAAGATGAAGCAAAACAGTGAGTCCTCCAGGAATGATTTCCAAGGTCACAGACTCATAACTATTCAAGGTAACTTTATGCTTTAGCATCTTGTTTAGTAGATTGCTGTCAGACTTGCAGTGCAGTCCGAGGTGACTGAACTTTCTCAGTTGTCAGCAAGTCATTTCCCTGCAGCCGTGGGGCTGGGGTTGGCCCTGCAGCAGCCACCCACAGCTCCCTTGGCCACTGCTGGCATTGCTGGGAGGCCTGTGCAGTCAGGTCAGATGATCCCAGCTCACCCCAGGCTCCTCTTCCTTTGCCCACATGGCAGCACAGGGGTCCTGGGATCCTGTTGCTCTCTTCCCAGAAGGAGCTGGGAGCCATGTGATGGATAGAGTGGCAGCATGACACGTGTGTGCATCTCTCCAGTGCTGTGTGGACACAGCACGACTACTCCCGGAGATGGGAGTGCTCACTTCAGTGTGGCTGTTAGCCCAGACCCACTGGCCTGAGGAGCAGCATTGCTCCTGTAGCATATCCCAAAGACAGAATAAATTTCACTATTGTTTTCTGTCTAATTACATTTATAATTTTTGACCTTTTAAAGGTTAACCGTGTATGGTTGTGCTTATACGTGTAGTGGAGCATCCTGTCACATTTTGTGGGAAACTGTCAAAATCTGTCTCCTCATGACGTGTTCAAAACTATGGAAAGAACACTATGGAAAGGAGAAATACCTCTGACTGCTGAACTACTTGGTGCAGGTTCTGGGCCCCTCTGGGAGCTGATGATTGTACTTTGGTGTCAGTCATCCAGCGGGCTGGGGGAGGATGTCTCTCCTGACGTGATTGAAGTCATCCTCCAAAAAATACGATCTGCTGAATTAAAATTCCTGCCTACAGCAGTAGATGTCTGGGTGGGCCCTAATGGCTGTGTTGTGGTGACACAGGTGTCTGCCTTGGAGAAGGGGGGCTGGGGGCAGTGGGAGAGGGCTGCAGCTCTGGGAGCTGGTATGTATCATGCTTGGGCCCTGCTGTCTGGCCCTTCTGCCCTGTGTGCTGGGGAATCCTCACCTGCAGCACTGCATCCAGCTCTGGGGTCTCAGAGCAGCAAGGATGTGCAGCTGCTGAAGTGAGTCCAGAGGAGGGCACAGAGATGCTCCGAGGGAGCATCTTTGCTCTGGAGCCAGGCTGGGAGAGCTGGAGGTGTTCACCTGGAGAAGAGAAAGCTCTGGGGAGACCTTAGAGCCCCTTCCAGTGTCTAAAGGGGCTTCAAGAGAATTAGAGAGGGAATTGGGACACAGGATGGAGGGACAGGATAAGGGAGAATGGCTTCCCACTGCCAGAGGGCGGGGTTAGATGGGATATTGGCAAGAAAATCTTGGCTCTGAGGGAGGGGAGGCCCTGGCATAGGTTTTCCAGAGAAGCTGTGGCTGCCCCCTCTCTGGAAGTGTCCAAGGCCAGGTTGAACGGGATTCTGAGCAACCTGGGATAGTGGAAGGTGTCCCTGCCCATGGCAGTGGGTGCAATGAGATGAGCTTTGAGGTCCCTTCCAAGCCAAACCAGTCTGTGACTCTGGGATTCTATGGATGCTTCTCTGTGACAAAGCCCCCATGAAGCTGTTGGTCCTTGTCTCCTGCCATCACATGCAGGTTGTGCAGTCCCACAGTTACGCAGTAAATTTTTTATCTCCCAGACATGTCCAGAAGAAGTAAAAACCAAAAGCTGAATTGCCACATTTCTAATAGAGAACTGAGGAGTAATCTAAATTTGTTTGGAAAATTGAAGTCAAATTCTCTGGCAATAAAATATCATTTGGAAACAACCACTGTAGGAAAAAATTGTGTGCTGCTGTGATGCAAGTGTGGTGATGTTGTTTGTCCCCCTTGTCTTTAAAAGGTCACTTTTTGTTCAGAGTTTGTATCCTCCCACATGATTCTCTTCAGAAAAAGCCTCATGTTTGGAGAGTCATTGTTAGTTTTTTGCTCTTGGACATGGAGTTTCCCTATGAAAAGTAACATCATTTGGCAAAAGCTGCTTTATTATTTGGTATGTCAAGATGCTGGATCCTTAAGCTGCAAAACTCCTTCCTGGCAGGAATTTCCCACCTGCTCTACTTTAATTTACACCTCATTGCTCATTATAGGGAACCTACAAGGAAGTTGGAGAGGGACTTTTTACAAGAGCATGTAGTGACAGGACAAGGTGAAACAGCTTCCCACTGACAGAGGACAGGTTTAGATCAGGTATTTGGAAAAAATTCTTCCCTGTGAGGGTCGTGAGGTCCTGGCACAGGTTGTCCAGGGAAGCTGTGGCTGCCCCATCCCTAGAAGTGTTCCAGGCCAGGTTGGACGTGGCTTGAAGCAACCTGGGATAGTGGAAGGTGTCCCTGTCCATGGCAGGGGTTGGGACTGGATGGGCTTTGAGGTCCCTTCCAACCCAGGCCATTCTGTGATTCTATAGTAGGTACCTACCATGTATCCAGTGCTGGGCACTGTTGTGAGTGGGTTTAAATGTGTTTTTTACCATATATGTAGGGTTTTCATTGCTCTTAGATATCATCCTTGGGAGTGGACATAACCTTCTGCACCACAATGTGCTGCTGGTGAAGGAAGGCCAGAAACAGGCTGGAAGCACAGTTAGATGACAGTGTGTTGAAGTTACACATTTGCCTGGCCAGTGGCACTGGAATATTGTTGTGTGTCAGCCAGTCACTTCCACAGCTGAGCTGACAGGCAGGTTTTACAGCTGTGGAGTGGCTGCAGTGGGTACAGAGAATCTGGTGAATGTAGATAAAGAGCAGGATGGATCATGACTATTGTGAGTGCCCTGGGATTTTTGTTTCTCTATGTCATATTTTGGAAAGTCCCTTAGCTTGAAATAGCTGTTTTCATCTAGTTCTTGTACTGCTGTTTGCTTTCTCAGCTTCCCTGACATGGGCTGTTCATAGCTGTGCAAATTGCTGCTGTGTTCCTTCTTGTGAGAAACCTGGGTGGGAAGAGAGAACCTGTCAGGAAACGCTTGCTGAGTGTGACTGCTGGACAGCTTCCCCTGGAAAATATTATGTTCCAACACTACTTTATCCTTTATCCCAATGCTCAGACTGTACTTGCGAGTGGACAGAGCAAAGCGTCTCTCTGGATTTGCTGAAGTGTGTCCAGAGAAGGGCAACAGAGCTGGGAAGAGGCCTGGAGCACAAGTCTGATGAGGAGCAGCTGAAGGAGCTGGGGGGGCTCAGCCTGGAGAAAAGGAGGCTCAGGAGGGGCCTTCTTACTCTCCACAACTCCCTGACAGGAGGGGGCAGCCGGGGGGGTTGGGCTCTGCTCCCAGGCAACAAGGGACAGGATGAGAGGAAACGGCCTTAAGTTGTGCCAGGGGAGGTTCAGGTTGGATACTGGGGGAAATTTTCTCCCTGAAAGGGTGGTCAGGCCCTGGCACAGCTGCCCAGGGCAGTGGTGGAGTCGCCATCCCTGAAAGTGTTTAAAAAACATGGATGTGACACTTGTGGGCATGGGTTAGTGGTGAACGTGGCAGTGCTGGGGGAATGGTTGTACTTAATCTTAAAGGTCTTTTCCAACCTTAGCGATCCTTGATTGTGTGATTTTATCATGCTGCTTTTTTGAACAAAACATGGTATTGAGTTCAGGAAAGAAGCCCCACTGTGAAAAAGCAGAGCCAGGTTTTGGGTGGGCAGGAAGGAAGTTCTCCACAGACACCAGTCCAGACTCTGGTGTACAGAATCTGGTGGTCAGGATTATGGCATAACAGTAGGCAGTGCTGGGGCTACCTCAGGGCTTGTACCTGTGGCTGCATTTACAGCCTTATGGAATCTTGTCTGTGATCTCAGAGACATCTATTTTTTGCAAAGCTGCCACATCTGTTCCCTCCAACAGGAACCTTCTTCTGTGGCCTTGGTTTGTTGCTGCTGGTTATTGCCACCCATTTCTGGAACCTCTTACCATCAACTGTGTCAGGTAGAGTTAGGCTGGATATCAGGGAAAGGTTCTTCCCCCAAAGGGTGGTGGGGCACTGAACAGGCTCCCCAGGGCATGGTCACAGCCCCAAGGCTGCCAGAGTTCCGGGAGCATTTGGACAACGCTCTCTGGGATGCACAGCTTGGGATTGTTGGGGTGTCTATGCAGGGCCAGGGGTTGGACTGGATGATCCCTGTGGGTCCCCTCCAACTCAGGATATTCTGTGACTCTGTGGAGTACAGTTTATTAGCACATTCATAGTGGGAACATGAAAATCTCTGGGCTCTCTCAGAAACATTCTTGCCTTTGATACTCACTGTGGGTTTGTTGACCCCCTCCAGGCCCTCTCTCAGGTTCCCTGTGAACTGCTCTAGAAGTGCAGATCTGGATAGGTTTACTGGGCTTGTCCTGAGCTTTATCTTCAAATGATGATGAACTCAAGACAGTGAAACCCTCTTCCTCTCTGCAGCCTTCACTTTAAATCCAGTTCTCCCCCTCTGAAGTTAGGGATGTCCCCAGAGGGGTCGGTGAAGAGCCCAGCTTCTCGTCCTGCAGTACCTGCTGTATTTGAGTGTCCAAGGCACCTTACCTATTCTTCCAAAAACTCAACTCTACTCCACAGAACTGCTGGAAGATGTTTCTCCTGCATGCGGAACTGGGCACTTGCAGGTGCTAAGATGTTGTTTCCCTGCTGAGAATGGTGCTTTTTGACCTGTCTTCACCCTTGCTTTTTATTTTCTCTATTTATAAGAAAGGAAAAAGAAAATAACCCTGACATTTTATATTTAAAATGTGCTACTCTCAGCCCCCACTAAAATTATCTGCATGTGCTGCTCAGTGCTAATCCAGGTGTGCCTAAGGCGTGGCACTTCCAGCCTTTTTATGATAAATTTGGAGATGGGAATAAAAAGTGGGAGAAGAATGATGCTATACATGCCATTATGGACTCTCAGCTGCTGTGTGTGTGTCTGGGAGGAGAGGAAGATCCTTTCCTTCTGCTTCCTCTCTGCATGGCACCATGGCAGATCTGCTCCCGGGAATCCTGGTCCATGCACTGCGGATGGGAGCACGTTCCCTCCTCCAGTTTGGATTCCATTTATGGAAAACTGCAGCACAGCCTGCACATCCCATTTACAGCACAGCTACTGCCTGACCATGTTGCTTTGCTCCAGTCCTTCAGCCCAGCATAACCCTGACTGCCTTTTGCAGTGCTAAATAAACCCTGCAAGCTGTAATTGACCCTGGTAAAGCTTGTGTTTAATTTAAAAGTCATTTATTTACAGTAGGTTTTATATATCATGTACAGTTGCTGTATAGTAGCTATTAATAATAATAATGATAATAATTATTTTAATTATTGAATCTTCATATAAAAAGTTCCATTAAATAAGCTAAATTGAATCCCCAGAAGAACAGATTGTAGACTAAAGTACAAGTAATGTTTTAACAACTTCTTTTAAAGGTAATAGGTGTTGACCTTGTTACTGTTAAAGAAGTTCATACATATGTGTTTATACAGCTATATACAGACAATTCCTTGGCTGTTCAATACACACAGTTCCTTGGCTATAGTTGCTGTATAGCACATTAATTTCTGTAATCCAGCAGCTCCTCAGCTCCCTATGACTGTGCCCCAGGAATAATAATCTGTATTTTGGAGCCAGTTTTTAGTTCTCTCACTGTACAAAGACATACTCAGTCAAAATTACCTGCTCAGGTTACCTACAGTGTCATGAGAACATGACTGTTAATAAGCAGTGGAGAGGGTAAGAGTGGAGCCGAGTCACTAAATCTTCTAGATTTAAAAAGACCAATTAAACACGAAAAACAACCAATTAACCAACCAACCAACCAATACCATTAGCCCCAGGCTGCAGTCCTTCTCCTGCTCTGTAAGCACCTCTGTAGCCAAAGCAGAAAAGCCTTGTCAGGGAAAAAACCACAACCACCACTCAGAACACAGAAGAGGTGGGAAGACTCATGATCTTATAGGTCTTTTCCAGCCTTAATGACACTGAGGTTCTCTGGTTCTGTGATCACTATTGAAGACTGGCTTTTGGTCGCATCATCAAAAGTGACGGTGCTGCCAATTCCAAATTCACTCATTATGCACCAAAATGAGCAGTTCATCTCCAGAACCAGTAGAATTCCTCTGCACAGGAAGTGATGGGTGCAGTGAATAAAGAGGTGAGAGCAGGAGGGTTAACAAGACTCAGCCTTTTCTTTCCAGGTGAATTCCTTTCCCAATTTTTTGGTGATACTCTAGAAACATTTTACTGCAAGATCCCAGGTGGACAAAGCGGTGACTGGTTCCCTGGTGTAGTGACCCCTGGGATGTAACCTTTCCTCTGGCTGTTGGTCCCTGTGTGTTAAACCAAAACTGTTCCTGGCTGTTCAGCCCAACCTCAGGCTGGTCACAGCTTGTCCTTTGCAGATAACAACGCTTGGTCTGATCCACATGTGGTGGGAGACAAGTGTAAGGCAAGGAAGATCCTCTTCCAGGGCCAAAGCACTGGTACCATTTAGGGTGCACAAAGAATGGGTGTTATTTTGGGCTGAAGTAACCACAAATATAGGACATCCTGTGGTGATGCAAATAACAGCATTTATTTAACTTTGCCCACAATAAAATGTTACTGCAAAGGGGAGGTGCAGGACTGTGGCACTATGGATTTCAATTTTGTGGGCCGGTCCAGTAACATAAAAGCAGTGGGAAATCTAATCCTGACTCTGTTCTTTAGAACCATGAGGGTAGTTCAGTGGTTAATGGGTTTTTCAAGTTTAAAGTCAGTTTCTGGCACAGGTTGCCCAGAGAAGCTGTGGCTGCCCCATCCCTGGAAGTGTCCGAGGCCAGGTTGTAGCAACCTGGGATAGTGGAAGGTGTCCCTGCCCATGGCAGGGGGTGAAACTGGATGAGCTTTAAGGTTCCTTCCAACCCAGATTATTCTGTGATTCTCTTTTTTCCTGGATATTTTACAGAACTACTTTATACCCAGAAACATTATTTTCTGAGCATATAATGGCTTTGTAGCCTGGGTGTCAAAAACAATGGCCAGATTATTTCCTTCTGTCTCTACAGAGAAGTGTCATGAGAATAAATGCAGTTTTACAGTTGATTTAAGTATTGCATAAAACTACAGATTTCAATGATTTCCTGGACCAGAACGTGACTCAACAGACAGACAGCACGTTCTGCTTCTGCAGTGGGAAACCCAGAAGGGGAGGGTTGGGAGGGTTTGTTACTGGAATAGCAAACAGCTGAACTCTGTAGAAGGAAGTGCCAGGAGGTCCCAGAAGTGTCTGGGGTGGCATGAAGCAATTAGGGGGGTTCTCTGCTTCTGAAAGAAAAGTGAACGAAGTGGGCTCAGTGGTAGGCTGGGGGGGCTCAACCTGGAGAAGAGGAGGCTCAATGGGGACCTTCTGGCTCTCCACAACTCCCTGACAGGAGAGGGCAGCCGAGGGGGGGATCGGGCTCTGCTCCCAGGAAATAAGGGACAGGACAAGAGGAAACAGCGTCAAGTTGTGCCAGGGGAGGTTTAGGTTGGACATTGGGGAAAATTCCTTCCCTGAAAGGGTGGTCAGGCGCTGGCACAGGCTGCCCAGGGCAGTGGGGTATACACCATTCCTGGAAATGTTCAAAAAACATGTGGATGTGACACTTGTTGACTTGGTTGTGTGGTGAACATGCAGTGCTGGGAGAACAGCTGGACTCAGTCTTAAAAGTCTTTTTCAACCTCATTGATTCTGTGATTCTGTGCCAGGTTCAAAGGAAAACATGAAGCCTGTTGCCTCTTCTTCTTGCTGCCCGTCCACTTGGGTTGTAATTCACGAGTAGCTGTGCAGCCCCACGATCTTGCATCACTTGGCCCAGCACAGGAGAGGGTCACAGCAAGGGCTGTGCCACGGCTGAGACCCCATCCTGAAAGGCTCAGTGTCATAGTCCCACTGAACAGTTCCTTAGCCCTGAGGCCCGCTGGGGAGGAAGGCTCATCCATGTGACTGAATCCTCCCACCCTCCAGACCAGCGTGGCCTGTCCAAGGTGCCTGTAGGGAATGGTCCCCAGGAATGCCCGGTTGTTGGAAGAGCGTTGGTTGGCCAAGGACAAGATGATAGCAGACACCTTCCCCATGCTCGGTGATTACAGAGTCGTGTGCTGGGGGAGGGAGGGTCCCTGGCTGTGATTAACTTAACAGATGTAGGCAGGGAGGCCCTGGGGGAAGGTCACAGAGCTGAGAATGTCCTGGTGCTGTGTGGGCCCAGTTTGTGTCCTCTGCCCCACTGAGCCCTGCCCTCCTGTAGCTGGAGACACCATCGAGCTCCCTGGGATGTGCCTGCACTGGGAGATAGGGGAGGTTTGGCTGCAGATGAAAGAAGTCAGCTGGATGGGAAGGAATTCAGTGAGATATGTGGTAAACCTGGTGTGGAAAATGACAGCTAGGACTTTTGGGAGATAGTTTTGGGATAATTTGTTCCAAAAATACCAACTACTCTCATTTTTCAAGTTTTATTAGAATTCTGGTCTCCCAAGAGGGCTTCTCCTCCTCTGCACTCAGAGAACGTGCCGTGGGCTTGCATCACCCCTGAGCGTCACTGCAGCTCTGCCTGTAACTCTCAGATTTGTTTCTCATTTTTGTCTGCTGCAGGTTGGAATGTTACAGTGCTGCTGACATTTATTTTACCAGCATCATGTTCTGTAGGTGAAGACTTTCAACACAGATAAAACAGGTGTATGTATTTTCCTCTCAAATATTTAGATCAGGGTTTCATCCTATTTCTCGGACATCATTTTCATGGATATGAGTTCTCCTGTCTAAGTACTTTTGAAATTTGAGTACAAACACAGGTGTCATCACCAAAGGAAAGAAGAGGGCAGACATCTGAATAGAAAAGGAAATATCAGAATCTCCTGCATTGGAAGGGACCCACAAGGACCCTCCAGTCCTACCCCTGGCCCTGCACAGACACCCCAGCAATCCCAGCCTGTGCCTGAGAGCGCTGTCCAAACGCTCCTGGAGCTCTGGCAGCCTTGGAGCTGTGACCATTCCCTGGGGAGCCTCTTCAGTGCCCACCACCCTCTGGGGGAAAAGGAAGACCACTTTTTGGGTGAAAGTGTCTGAAGAGTGATCATAACCAAGACCACAGCTCTAACTACAGGAATACACTATTTCATAAAAATATAAGAAAGACATAATACTGTAGTATAGTTGTGTTGACATAGTCCAAGGTGAGAAGAAACTTTCAGGTGATTTTGCCCAGAAATAGGCCAGAGCATGAAGTGTCCAGGCAGTCTCCAGGGATTGTGTGCAGTGGTTGTGGAAATGCTCGTGGAAGACAGTTTTTTTGCACATCTTTCTCAAAGCTGTGTTAATATTCCTTAGTAAAGTACACAGCACCACAGCTAGAGCATGGACCAGCCTAGTTCCTACTGAGGAATCTCTTGAACAGACAGGAACAGTCGCATCTAAACAACAACCTTGAACATGACAGAGCTCAGGCTGTGAGGAATAGCAGCACTGCAAAGGAGAGTCATGTTTCATACTTCCCCTGGGGACTACTTGAAAGTAAACTGTACAAAACGACAGGAAGAAACCCTTAAATCAGGCATTTGTTGGAATAATGCTGAAACCTGGCATGTTTTGCCATATTGCACCTCATGCTGCTCTCTGTCTGCTGGCTAATCAAGCCTCCCCTTCTTGCTAAAATGAGTTACTGTCCACCAAGCTGTGTTAACTCAGTCTGTGTGAGATCTGCACTGGGTCACTAAATAATTAGTAAGGAATGGCTTAGCTTGTATTTTGGGTTTGGGCTGTGAGTTCTGTACCAAAATGTTGATTTGGGAGCTTTCCTGCCCCTCCTCAGCAGAAGTATGCCCGTGGAGGGATGTGAGAGTGGTTGGTTTGGGACTGGGTGGGATGGGAAGCCAAACACTGCAATTTAGAGCTGTGTAACTCTGCCTTGGTGACTAAGCTGGGCTTTGTCAGCCCCGGAGCTGGGATTGGGACACTCCAGTGCACTGCTGGCCAGTTTGCCCAGTTTCACTTAGATGGTTTTGAAACTCCAGAAACTGAGACTGGTGTGAAAGGATCAGCCTGTGTGCAGGGTCTGTAGATACGCATTTTAAATGTCTGAATTACCTTGTTGTACAGCAGAGTCAGGCTCCAGGCACAGGGAGAGGTGTGTGATGAGTGCAACAGATGGAGGCTGGAAGGATCAAGGTCCTGCCCCAGCCTCCTGGAGCAGCGAGGTGCCTGTCACTGCCTCCTTGTGTGTCTGGACTTCATTTCCATACCTTGAAAGGGGAATGCAGAGATATTACCAGGCAGAATTAGACCTCTCCAAATCCTTTTTCTCCCTTGCTACAGTCAGTGGATGATGAGTCCCCTCCTTACTCATGATGAAGTATCGAGGAGAAACCTGATCTCACCATGACTTTCTTAGAGCAGGAAAATCTGGCAGCCCTGTCTCCTGCTCTCCCTGGTCGCACAGTGATGTTGCAAAAATGCTGGATGGCAGGAGAAATTATGGAGCTGCTATTCCAAGCCCCTTCCCCAGCTCTGTGCCAGTAAAATTACCCAGGTGCCAAGCAGGGTGCAAAAAGGGACAAGATTTCAGAGCAATGCAGAGTGTGGTAATACTCTTAAAATATTTTTATATAGATATTATTCTGAACTTCACAGAATGGTTTGGGTTGGAAGAGACCTTAAAGCTCATCTCACTCTACCCCACTGCCATGGGCAGGAACACCTTCCACTAGACCAGGTTGCTCCAAACCCAGTCCAACCTCGCCTTGGTAGGAAGTGTTTGGTGTTAAGCAGACGTGGAGCCGGAGCAGGACACGCACTGCTGATGGGGTGGCAGGACACACACTTGCTCCAAGTGACCGTGACTTGACAGGGGGCTTGGTCTAGATGATCTCCAGAGGTCCCTTCCAACCCCAGTCTGAGATTCGGTGTGATTCTGTGAGCTTGTTTGAGGGCACTTTTCAAATGGGCATCCCATGGGCTGATTTCAACGGGACACGAGGGACACGCGCTCACCTTCACAGGGAGCCATCCTGCCGCTTCCAGTGAGCTTGTGCAGCAGCAGAGCTTGGCAGAGAGCTGGGAGTCTGGGAGAGGTACGTGCTCTCCCCACCCTCTGTCCTTTGCTCCAGGCTCCTCTCCCTCCTCCTTGATTCCAAACGCTCCCTTGAACCAGTGTACATTACACAAGCTCTGTGCCGCCCTTCCACAGCTCAAACAGGCTTATGAGCAAACAACAAAAATCCTGTTGTGCTGCCTGAGTGTGTCCTCCCTTTCATGGCATGAGCTGCTCCATGGCCTTTAAATCATCTCCCTTTGTCGCAGCCACACACACCTCCTGGAATTCAGGCTTTGCAAAGTGCCATCGGTTCGCCTCATCCCACTTGCAGCCCAACAGGCCTTGGGACCTTGGGGGGGATTTTGTTTTCTCCCCCTTCTTTTTTTTTTTCTTTTTTTTTTCCTGCCCAAATCCCAAGACCAATCCCAAACCCAATTTGGCAGCCCAAATCCCAAGCTGAAAGTGAATCGCTGCTGCTGGCTGCCCTCCAGCATTCCTCTCGGAGCGAGTCAGGATCTGGAATGTCAGAATGTCAGAAGGCAGCGGCGGGAGGGACGGGAGAAGCCTGTGCGTGGGTAAGGGCGCCGGGGGGAGGAGGAGGAGGTGGAGGAGGAGGATGGAACAAAACCCAACTTCAGCTGGACTGCCCCTTTCCAAACCAGCGTTTGTTCCTGATTTATGCTTTTGTGTTTCACTTAAAACGTGCAGCTCCATGCAGCAAGGGCAGAGCTCGCGGCCGCGCTCCGGAGTAAATCAGGGTTTGCTTTTCCTTCCCTTTTTTTAGCTTTTTTTGGCAAAAGCTTCGTGATAAACCCAGCCGGTTTTCCAGCTCTCTCCTTGAGCCGGGAGTTTCTGCCTCCTGCAGTTCTGGGGGAGGGAGATCCCTCTGGTCCTGTGGTGCGCTCTGGACGAGGGGAAATGTCCTTTTGCAGAGAAGTCGGAACGAGGCCTGGGCGGTGAGGCTGGCACGGAGCAGCGCCCGGCACTGGAGCACAGCGAGTCCTTGACACCTTCTCCGCTTCTGCTTGGACAAGAAACATTGTGGAGCCTCAGCTCTTCCTGCAGCAGATTAATGCCTAAAATTATACACCCTAAACATCAGGGTTTAATTACCAGAGCTGTGAATAGTTTAATTAGTTTGTTCTGACCTTGGAAGAAGGACCTGCCCAGCGCCGTAGAGCGACAGGAGAGCAAGACTGTTGTTGCTTCTCACAGACACGCGAGGCCATGTCGTCCCTGTACACCAGGAGTAAGGAATATACTCGCAGCAGGAAGGCTCAGTCAGACTCTCCCCCGTCCTCTCCTTCCCCGATCGCAAAGACACTCAGAGTAAGCAGCTTTTTCCTTTCTGTATTGCCCTGCTCAGCACGTGCTCTGAGCGGAGCCTGGTGGTGGTGGTTTGTTGCCTTACCCTTGGAGACCTGTGGCTGTGGTTTCCTTTGGAAAGAGGATGGTTTAAATGAAACTTGGGACGGTGCCTCTGCAGCAACAGGTTTTAAGCAGCTGCCAGAGTCCCTGCGCTGGGATGAGCTGTGTTAGTGGTGTAGGGAATTGCTGGGATAGTAGTTTCTGCCTGTCCCGGAACATGGCTCTCCTGGTAGGCTGTTGCTGGATGAAAACCTCCCTTGTGAACACAAGGCAGAACCTGACCGGCTTGTTAAACTGCACTTTTTCTATAAACACTTTGATATCGCTGGTGAAACAAGGTTTGCGTTCAACTTTCACCCCTGGGGCTGAGCTGGCCTGTGCTGTAGTTTAATAATTTCAACACCACAAAAAAATTGAAGAAAGCCACCTGTAGCAGGAGACAAGTCAAGGTTACCTGTACTGCCCAAACCGGAGCTCGTTTGTCCCCATCTCCCAAGGTGTTGGAAAGTTGGGAATGCTTCCTAACAGGGTTGCTGATAGCTCCAGGGTCGTGGGAGAGGCTGTCACAAACCCTCTGGGTCCGTATCGTTGTACAGGCAGCCTCTTCACCATCCAGAAATATTATCATGCTGGAGTCAAAGCCTGGAGGAATTACTTTTTAACAGCCAGGCTAATTTTAGATGGGAGCATTAAATTAATCCCAGCACTGGTATTTGCTCAAATCAGATGGGCATTGTCTGCTCTATTGGAAGGGACAGATTGTGGTCTGGAAGAAGTATTGCCCAAAATATTTGAATTTTAACCCGCTGCTGTGGCATTAATGGAAGCAGTTCCTGACCTCGGGAACTTCAGTCTCGAGGCTTCTGTGGCAGCCGGTTGCCCTGAGCTGTTAACTGTAGCCAGGAGCAGGTGCTTTCTTCCCTGTGCAGCTGGGGTGTCTCTGAGGTGGTTTGGATAATCTCAAATTATTCCCTGTGTCTTGGATGGACTGCCCTCATCCGTTTGACCACTCTGCTTGCCGTTCCTCACTAAATGGCCACTGTATTGATCACCAGCCTGATAACGGCTGGCAAACCATTCCAATGTGCTGAAAATTGATTCATTTCTTTCAAAACCCAAGTTTTTGAGGTCGGTCATGTTCAGACCGACTCGTTTCTCCCTTTTATGCATCAGGGCATACGAGCGAGTGACAAACATCTCACGGGAGCCGTGAGCTGTGCCCAAAGCAGACTGACAGGAGGGGCTGGTTCCTCTGTCCACAGCCATGGGGGATTGCAGACCCTGGGGGCCTGTGGGTGTTGGAGGAGGTGGTGGGACCTCTCAGGCAGGTAGAGAGAGGTGGTGCTGGTTTCTTGGTCCATAGCCATGATGGGATTTGCAGGCTCCTGGTGGGCTGTGGGTGTTGGAGAAGGTGGGGGGGCTTCTCAGGTGGTTACAGAAAGGTGCTGGGCAGGAATGGGAGGGCCTGGAGAAAAGCTTCTTGTGGCAGTAAGGTTTTGGTGAAAGCCAGCACATGAGCATGGAAATCTTGGTGGTTCTTGCAGTGGTAAGGCAATGCCACCTGTGGTTCCACAGCATCCGTGGAGATAAACCAGATGGGGAATGCAGCAGCATCAACTCAGTCAGTGTAGGAAACAGCTCTGGTGCTATCTGGGTTATGGAAATAGCCCATGCCTTAAAAGGCTAATTAGGGAAGGATTGACTTCAGGCTAAAACAAGGATCTGAGTTAACTCTTTCTCCAAGACAATGTAATTTTTCCACAAGCAAGAGAAATAAGAGTGTGGTTTTCTTTGGGTTTGTCCCGTGTGTTTATTCCTCCCCACCCACTCCCCTATGCCCACAGTAACAGGCCTGTGCCAGAAGGAGCCACCACCTATCATAAACCAAGTAGAAATGTGATACCTTGGAGTCTTTCATCTTTCCATCCAGTCAGGATTGATACCAGCAGAGCTGTGGGCTCTAAACGTTCCCAGCTGAGCAGGGGTGCGAGAGCACACGAGCAGGCGGGAGCCTCACACGTGGTGCACACAGGGAAAAAACTCTCGGAGAACCAGACAGAGCAAAGGAGGTTTGACTGACTGAGGTAGTGGTGCCAAACAGCTGCAGTAAATACCATTTGCCAAGCAGTTTCCTATGGCATTCCCTCTGTGCTTGCATTGCTGCTTGGAATGCTCCTCCTTAGGAGTTAGGATAATATTGCCTGGGGTTTTTCCACCTTTGATTGATGGGAACTCCCCAAATGCGCGGCAAAGGAAAGAGAGTACTCTGCAGTGAACTCATGCAATATGAGGTTGTGGTGAGAGTGGGGTGTTGTTGTGTGAACCCCTCCTGTGCCAGGTCAGCACTGTCTCATTGCCCCAGGACCTCCACAAGCTAAAACACCCAATTCCTTGTGTCGCAGCAGAACAGCCCAGAGTTATAGTCACCCATACAGCAATAGCCAGGTAAATCCTGTTAAATCCCTCGGGGTGAGTATTGCTTTAATGAGGATGTTACTCAAAAGAGGAAACTCAAACCCCTTTGAAATCAATTCAGATGGTCCTATTACTTGGCACAAGCTTCAGATGTTTGGCAGTGGGTACCCTTTCATCAGGTTTTGCACCACAGTGCTTTGGCTTGAGGTTTCTTCTCCAGAGAAAAATATTATTCAGTTCTAAGGGTGTAATAGGCAGCCAGTGGCATGAAACCTGTTGTGTGCATTTAAGCAAATAAATGACAGAATCAGAAGGGTGAGAGTGAAGGCAAGGACTGAATTTTTTTTTTTTTTTTAATTTCTACTTAGGCTGGGCCAATTATTTTTTCATAGGAAATAGCGTGTAGTTTGTGTTTAGGCTTATCCATCTGTTTGTTGTGGTGCTTTATAACCCTTGTGCTTCTCCACAGGATATTGGTTAGGTGGGAAACAAAAGCTAAGGAGAATGCACGCTTCCAGCTTACTGCACAGATTGCAATTGCAGCTTTTCAGTTCTTTCCCACCTCTTCGTCAAACCTTCCCTTCTTTTATAAACTACTCCTTCTTGATATGTTATCTGATATTTTTTGGTGTAAAAAAGCCTATCAAAACTTAAAATCCCCATTGATGTGTGTGGGCTGCTGACTCAATAGTGGCTGCATCCGTGTGGCTGCCATCACTTAGAATCTCAAACTGGTTTGAGTTGGAAGGGACCTTAAAGCTCATCTCATTTCACCCTCTGCCATGGGCAGGGACACCTTCCACTATCCCAGGTTGCTCCCAGCCCCATCCAACCTTCCCTGGAACACTTCCAGGGATGAGGCAGCCACAGCTTCTCTGGGCACCCTGTACCAGGGCCTCACCACCGTCACAGCCGGGAATTTCTTCCCAAGATCCCATCTAACCCTGTCCTCTGGCAGTGGGAAGCCATTATGCTTGTCCTGTCACACCAGGCCCTTGTCCAAAGTCCTCCAGCTCTCTGGGAGCCCCTTTAGGCACTGGAAGGGGCTCTAAGGTCTTCCCAGAACTTTCTGTTCTCCCAGTGAACACCCCCAGCTCTCCCAGCCTGGCTCCAGAGCAGAGGGGCTCCAGCCCTCAGAGCATCTCTGTGGCCTCCTCTGGAGGTCTGCTTGCTCCAGCAGCTGCACATCCTTTTGGTGTTGGGACCCCAGATCTGGAGGCAGCTCTGCAGGTGGGGTCTCACCTGAGCAGGACAGAGGGGCAGAATCCCCTGTGCTCTGCTGCCCACGCTTTGGGATGAGCCCAGCACATGGGGAGGTTTCTCGGCTGCCCAGTGCACGTGGTCAGGGGATGTAGAGCTTCTCATCCACCAACACCCCCAAGTCCTTCTCAGGGCTGCTCTCAGTCCATTCTCTGCCCAGCCCAGTTGTGAAGTGGCCACCTGATGGTTGTTACTCACTCCTCGAGAGATTCTGTATAATTCTTCCTGTTCTATCCATACTGATGGTTTCACTGCAAGGCTCTTTCCCTCTGATGTTGGATCGCTCCCTCGTTAAGCCGCCTTCAGAGCACATAACCTGAGCTTTCCAGCTGAATTTTTATCAGGAAGGGCTCAGCAATAAAGCTCCAAGTGTACTCAGTGGTCTGCACTGATTGATTTTATTCTGCCTTTCATTGGAGCATCTGAAGGAGCCACGCTGAGTGAAATATGGGATGCAGGAACATCACCTTTTATGGGCCGTATGTTTTCACTGAGTCACTTGATAGTAGTACTTGAGTATAAAAACCTGCAGTTCCCAAATTGCCGTCTCTGCCAACGAGTCCCCACATGGAGCCCGTGGTGCTCTGAGCTGTGATTACCATGGCAGCAAACGCACCGAGGCCGGGCACCATCGTGTGCACACGCACGTTGGGAAGGCAAAGCAAACCTTACAGGAAAAAGAAAAGCCAATGCACAAAAATGTGAGTGGCTGAGCTGCAGGCACTCAGCATGCAAATCACACCAACAGCGTTGGTGTTAACATGTGTAAGTGATCACAGAATCACAGAATCCCAGACTGGTTTGGGCTGGAAGGGGCCTTAAAGCTTAAATCCCTTAAACCTTAAATCCCACCCCCTGCCATGGGCAGGGACACCTTCCACTATCCCAGGTCGCTCCAAGCCCCATCCAACTTGGCCTTGGACACTTCCAGGGATGGGGCAGCCACAGCTTCTCTGGGCAACCTGTGCCAGGGCCTCCCCACCCTCACAGGGAAGTTTCTTCCTAATGTCTGATCTAAATTCCTCCTCTTTTACTTTAAAACCATCCCCCTGCTTGTCCTATCACTTGCCCATGCGAAGTCAATGTCCCAGAGTGCTGAGAGGTCATTAGAAATGCCTGATTGGATTGCAGCCTTCCTAGAGTTTGGAATATAAATGTGTCAGATGGTTCAACTTTCACCCCAAAAACTACAGTTTTTGCTCTGCAGTGTTTTTGCAACAGGTTCCATCCGTTTCAGATATTTCTGGTCGCAGGTTTATTCTCACATGGGGTTTTCCTCTATGAATCATTGAACTTGCTGTGCTGCTGCTGCCAGTGTGTTAGAGAATAAAAAGTGTTATGAAAATATTTCTCCTGGAAACTTTATCTTCCTGGGTTTCCATTTAGTGGCTTGGATTCGTCTGGTTGTGATAAAAGTGATGCTGGATAAATTGAAACGGGATCAAATAAGTTGTCTCACGACAGTTTCTGTCTAATTTCTGGATTGCTGACTAGTTACACAGTGTTTGTGGAAATGATTTGCTTCTCTCCCAGCAGCCTACAAAAAACGTGGGATACTGAAACTTGAACTTTAAGGCAATTAACCTTCATCTGTGTTCTCCAGCACCCTGCTTTGTTTATCCCTGGTTATTCCTCAAGCATCGTGTTTCTCAGATGGGTATCAGGATGAAATCCTTCTGCGTTGTGTCCTTGGGGTTGTTTTTGAGTTTTCCTCTGTAAATGTCCATATCTGGAAGCATATCGGGAACTTCTGGTCATTCCCAGGGCACCACCCGTGAGATGTTCCCTGCTGTGACTCAGGAGCCAGACGATGCTCCTGCATCTGGATGTATAAATAAGATGGGTCAGGGCATGTGCTGTGACCTGTGGGGTGAATGGCTTCTGTCCCTGAGGCTGGAGTTCCTTCAGCTCTCCTCCCTCCCGAGGAGTAGAATCGACCAAAGCTGGAGCAGGGAGTCTGTTAACTACTAAAGGCTCTGAATGGTCATGGATGATTTGGAAAGGAGCTGATATAACACTACAGCCTCATTTAAGACTCCCATTTGACCCTCAGCTGCCTGGTCAGAGGTGGTGCTTTTGGAGAAGCTGGTTAAGCAGTTGGAGAGCAATCCCTTGGGATAGCTCAGCCTTGAAACCACAGCTCATTGCAGGAGGTCAGAAGGTATGGGGCAACTTGAGGTTGCACCAGACCAGGAAATCAGCTGAGACTGTAAAAGGGATGAAGGAAGCAGGAGAAAGAAGATACCCTTAATTTGGGTCAGCTCATGGTACAGCCACAAAACCAAGGGCAGAGAGGCAGGGAGGTGCTGCAGGATGGGAATAAGCAGCCACAGAAGTGATGGGGAGAGTGGGTGGAACCTCTGTGGGCAGCAAACCACTTCATCCTGCTGAGCTGGAAACCAGTGTCTGCTTCCCTTGCAGGAGTCCACTACAGTTTTGTTTTTCATAAAATGAACACAAACCCATCAAAAACAAGGCTGGAAGAGACACAGAGCCAAGTTCACCGATGTCCCTGTGTATTGGCAGCTCTACTTGTGCCATTCCTGGGAGCTGGTGCCTAGAATCATAGAATCATGGAACCATTAATGTTGGAAAAGCCCTCTAAGATCACTGAATCCAAACATTAACCCAGCACTGCTGAGTGGGGATTGTTCTCTTTTCCCAGGTAACAAGTGTCAGGACAAGAGGAAACCGCCTCAAGTTGCACCAGAGGAGGTTTAGGTTGGATATTGGGAAAATTTCTTCCCTGAAAGGGTGGTCAGGCCCTGGCTCAGGCTGCCCGGGGCAGGGATGGAGTCATCATCCCTGGAAGTGTTCAAAAAACAAGTGGATATGACACTTGTGGACATGGATTAGCGGTGACCATGGCAGTGCTGGGGTAACATTTGGGCTCAATGATCTTACAGGGCTTTTCCAATCTTAATGGTTCTGTGATTCTGTTGCAATCCCTCTGCCATGTGCTCCCTGTGCCCACAGTGCCACGGGGGGGATGTGTGTGGCTGCTGGCTCAGGAGGTGTTCGCCAGGTTTTGGAGTGAACTTCACACCAAAGAGTTGCCGTGCTGGCTGTCGGCAGCTCTAACCCTGGCTGCTGGCTCAAGAGGTATTTAAATCCCTGATGAAACACCTGAGAACATCCCACATTTGCAGGGCAGGGAAGGGGTTCCTGCAGACCTGTGGCATTCTCATCTGGAAGAAATTTAGGAGCAGGAATCTTTTCCTCTCGTGTCACTTGGCCGCTCGGTTTTTATTTCCTCATGTCTGGAGAGTTTTGTCTAAGATCACGTCGCTTTGCAAAATTAAATTTCTCACCAATAAAATTTGATCCCTTAGAAAAGAAGGAAAAAAGAGCAACAAACCCTGGGTTTCAGAATTATGGCCTTTCCTAAATTAAAATACTATCCAGCCAGATGTTTTACATGGCGAGTTTTATCCCCAAGAGACAATGGGAATAAACTGCAGCTGCTGGAAAGCCCATGGGCCGTGGGAGGGGTTTGGAGCACTGGGGCACAGGCTGGGCATGGCACACGTGGCACAGACCGGCATTCGACTGTAGTGTGTTTGGGATGGCAGGAGATGTGGCCATCAGTCCCTCACAGCCCTGGATGTTTGTTTCTGATTAAATATGTGTTGTTTGTACTGAAAACGATGGGATCTGCTGCAGCCAGCTGCCAAAGCCACTATTACATCTTGGAGAAGCTTTTAATATTATGCTTCAGTAACAGCAGTTTTTCTTAAGCAAAGCTTATTGATTTATAGTTTGAGAAAACATATTTTGCATCAGGCTTTGGGGAGTTGGAGGTTACATGGAGGTGGTTTGGCTGCACTGGATTATTAATCATATCCATGGGATTTTGGAATCCTTGCATTTGCACGATTGCAGGCTTGAGCTGGAAGCAGCACATCCATCACGCCGCTGGAGCTAACGGGGTGCTGCACAAACCACAGCTCTCAGGTCAGAGCTGCAGCTTTCTGAGGGAGGCAATGACCTGGAAATAACTCTCAAAAGCAGAGTTCAGCCAGACCTTGGAATTATTCTGCACCCACTGAAAAACTAAACTTGACCCCAACCATTCCTGATCAGAATGACAAATGCGGCTGGAGGGGAACACTGACTTGAATTGTGCCCGCTGGGGATGGTCCGAGGTGTCCCAGGCAGCCTCCTCCTGGCCTTTCCTCCTTGCAGCTCGGCTCCAGCTCTGCCAGCTCCTGGAGGATTCCCGCCCTCAGCAGCGCCCTGCTCTGCCCTGCTGTGGCCTCGCCTCGGGTCTGGGGGGCAGTTTTGGGCACCTCAATGTAAGAAAGATCTGAAGCTATTGGAGAGTGTCCAAAGGAGGAACACAGGGATGGGGAAGGGTCTGGAGGGGCCACACGAGGAGCGGCTGAGGGCATTTGGTCTGTTCAGCCTGAAGGAGCCTGAGGTCACTTCTCACCGGGGGCTGCAGCTCCTCCCGAGGGGCAGCTCCGATCTCTGCTCTCTGTGAGCAGGGACAGGACCCAGGGAAGGGCTGGAGCTGTGTCAGGGCAGGGTCAGGCTGGATATCAGGGAAAGGTTCTCCCCCAGAGGGTGAGTGGTGAAGAGGGTGGTGGGCACTGAGCAGGCTCCCCAGGGAATGGGCACGTTCCCGAGGCTGCCAGAGCTCCAGGAGTGTTTGGACAACGCTCCCAGGCACAGGGTGGGATTGTTGGGGTGCAGGGACAGCAGCTGGACTTGATCCTTGTGGATCTCTTCCAGCTCAGGACATTGCATGATCCTAAGAGGGAGAGGTTGTCCTTTCAGATGTGCATCAGCCTGGCCCAGCACTGGAGCCTGCAGAGGTGTAGGAGCAGCCAAGCTACATAACTGCAGAAACATACAGGCTTTTGCTTATAGCAGGGAAAGAACCCAAAGCCAGCTGGCTTTATTTTGCATTTAATTTCTAAAATAAACAGGGCTCATCAGGAGGATATTTGCCAGCTCAAGAATTAAATTTGAGGGGTTTCTAAAACTTCCCCTGTTGCTTAACGGAGGGCAGAGCTGGAGCTGTGCCCCGCGGTCTCATTACGTGGTGGTTAATTAATCGTAGGCATTGATCAGGATTTCTGAGATAAAATACAGCAAAATAAATTCCTTGACAACTCTCTTAAAATAGTGCATACTGTCCTGAGATTGGCCAGTTGGAGATAAAGAAGCATAAAATGCTCCCAAAGCATCTAATTTTTTTCGTTTTCCTTGTTTGTTTTTTTTTTCTTGAAAAAATGTAAATAGCAGGGATTTGTGCCTTCACTGGCTCCAACCTCAGCCACAGAATGCAATTGGAACCAATTAGGGCAGTTTCTGCCTTGGCAGCAGCAGTGGCTGATCCCCCTTTTGGCTCTGCAATTCAGGGCTGCATTTTATCGACACCTTCCATGAGGAATTTGGTTTTAATTATTCATCACTGAGCTCCCAGCAGCTGCAAAACTTTCTGAGTTTTTAAGGGAAGGCTTCTGTCCTCCACAGACTCGTTACATTTTTAATATCAGTCCTGGATGGTATTCCTGGCACTGGGCAGCATCCTGGTGCTCTGGGTAAGTGGAGTCACAACCAGTACCCAGCTGTGCCTTTTCCCTGAGACTGACCAGTGTCAGCACCCTGAGAATCTCTGGAAGTGTCCAAGGCCAGCTTGGATGGGGCTTGTGGCAACCTGGGATAGTAGAAGGTGTCCCTGCCTGTGGCGGGGTGGGGAGGAACTGGATGAGCTAGTCCCTTCCAACCCAAACCATTCTGTGATTCCATGATTCTGTGGTGCCCTTTGCCCTTTTTCTTGGGTCCCATCTCAGATCCTGATGTTTTGCCAGCCAGCCTGGGTTGGATCATCTCTGACAAAATGAGCTGCACCCCGTCACTGTCCTTACCACCCCGGCACTACCTGGACATGCTGCGCACATGAGATGGACAGGAGGGAAGGAGATGGGATCTCTCTGGTGAGAGCTCTAAGAGCACAGGGTTACCAGCAGCTTGTGAGCACGGCTGTGAGTGCTGCCTGCTTTTTAGTTTTCCTTTGAAAGTCACCCCCTTGGGTGTCTGGGCAGGAGCGCCGGGGGCTCGGCTCGGCTGCCGTGCTGGATTCCGAATCAGGACAGCCGCCTCCAGCCCCGTGCCCTCCCTGGGGTCCTCCCCCCACCCCAACCCCTGCAGTGCTCTGACCCTGTTTAGATTATGGAAGGATAATTTCACAACTCGATGCTTCCCTGGCTCTTAATGTTTCTAGTTGAATTTTCATCCCAAGGGAAATAAAGGAATCTGGGCAAAACTGGCAGTACTGCTCCATATTTGCCAGGGGAAGAAAAAAGCCTCCAGTGCATTTGTTGATGAGACTGCAGTGAATACAGCAGTTTCACAGCATCCCCTTTTTAACCCTAATGAACTCCTTTAGGAACAAGCCAGAAAGAAAAAGCCCTTTCTTGCACAAGCTCAGTTAAGTTCACATGTGGTGCCTCAGCTCTTCACTCCCTCTGTTCATCCCCAATTCTCTTCCCAGCAATGAACGAAGGAGAGTTTTGTCCTTCTCACTCTGACCTCGGAGTTTCCAGCTCTGGGATGGCATCTCCGAGCAGACACAACCTCCTTCCTCACTTCCACGGGCAGCGCAGGGAGCCAGCCAATGCTGCTGGAATTTCAGTGGATATTTGGTGGCTGTTTGAGAGGACGGGCAGTGTGGGGAGGGCAGCGGGGGCTGAGCTGATGGAGCAGGTGCAGCTGGAAGCACATGGAGAGGGATTCCAAGGGTGCCATGGCCAAACACAGGGCAGAGCTGAGCCAGAAAGAAGCTGTTATCTGCTGGAACTATGTCTCCAGTGTGACATCCCAGTGGCCTCTGAAGATGTTTGTCTCTGAGCAAACGGCACAAATGTCTCAGTTAAGCACCTACTCCAGTGTTTCATAGAATCATGGAACCACAGAATCACTGAGGTTGGAAAAGCCCTCTGAGATCATCGAATCCAACCATTCCCCCATCACTGCCATGTTCACCACTAAACCATGTCCCCAGGTGCCACATCTGCTTGTTTTTTAAACACTTCCGGGGATGGTGACTTCACCACTGCCCTGGGCAGCCTGTGCCACCCTTTCAGGGAAAAAATTTCCCCCACTATCCAACCTGAATCTCCCCTGGCACAACTTGAGGCTGTTTCCTCTTGTCCTGTTCCTGTTCCCTGGGAGCAGAGCCTGACTCCCCCCGCTGACCCCTCCTGTCAGGGAGTTGTGGAGAGCCCTCTGAGGTTGTCTCCCCTGAGCCTCCTTTTCTCCAGGCTGAGCCCCCCCAGCTCCCTCAGCCACTCCTGGTGCTCCAGCCCCTTCCCCACCTCCATTGCCCTTGTCTTAGAGGGCTTTCCAATGTTAATGATGCTGTGATTCCATAATTCCAGGTCACTGGAATGGCTCTGCTCAATGTTGCCAGCAGCGGGAATGATGCAGGTCCTTCCCTCTCATCTGGCACTTTACACCTCTTTAGACTCGTAGAGACAGTCACAGTCTGAACCAATCCATCTCGGTATTTATCACAGGAAGGTTGCAAATACAGTGGGGATTTTCCCCCTTTTTGCTGTGTATGTTTGAAGTGATTCCTTTCTGATGCCACCCTTCCTTTGTGGAAGCACACCTCTGCTCTCCCTGTGTATGGAAATTCTCATTTCTTTAGAGGGGGAAAAAAAAAAGGACGAGAGTGGTTTTCCCTCTTGCTGCAAGTGCCCAGGCTGGCTCGAGGACCTACTTGGGTTCACTGCCTGGTTTCCACGTCTCCTTGCCCAGCCACGTGGCACTTCCCAGCACTGTTCAAATCCATTAGCAGGTGTGTTTGTTGAAGTAAATTCGGGCTGGCTAAGGAGTGGATTACTTGCCCAGCCATTTGTCATCGTAGCAAAAGTCATCACTGAGGGGGATTAGCATAAAGTGCACAAATGACTTTCAACAAGAGCCTTGTTAATCACTGTAATTCCCTTCTCTGGCTCTTCAGGGGAGGTTGGGTCATTGGGCCAGAATTCAAAGAGAGCTGTCAGGCTGCTGAGGGGTTTAAGAAGAAAATGTTGAAAGCTCAGCTAACAAAGCACCATGGAGAGATCAGCGTGTGTGTGGCTGAAAATGGGAAATCCTTTGTAGAATCCTAGAATCCCAGACTGGTTTGGGTTGGAAGGGACCTTAAAGCCCGTCTCATTCCACCCTCTGCCATGGGCAGGGACACCTTCCACTATCCCAGGTTGCTCCCAGCCCCATCCAACCTTCCCTGGAACACTTCCAGGGATGAGGCAGCCACAGCTTCTCTGGGCACCCTGTGCCAGGGCCTCACCACCCTCACAGGGAACAATTCCTTCCCAAGATCCCATCTAACCCTGCCCTCTGGCAGTGGGAAGCCATTCACACTTATCCTGCCACTCCAGGCCCTTGTCCAAAGTCCCTCTCCAGCTCTCTGGGAGCCCCTTTAGGCACTGGAAGGGGCTCTAAGGTCTTCCCAGAACCTTCTGTTCTCACGGTGAACACCTCCAGCTCTCCCAGCCTGGCTCCAGAGCAGAGGGGCTCCAGCCCTCAGAGCATCTCTGTGGCCTCCTCTGGACTTGCTCCAGCAGCTCCACATTCTGTTGAGTTCTCCAGAACTGAAGGCAGCTCTGCAGGTGGTGTCTCACCTAAGCAGGACAGAGGGGCAGAATCTCCCTCTCCCCTGCTGCCCACGCTGTGGGATGAGCCCAGGATGTGGTTGGATTTGTGGTCTGTCTTTCTAACGACAGCCTTGTGCCAGGGACCAGCCACAGAAACCCAACTTGCTGCCTTTGGGCTTCATACAGAGCGTGGCCCAAGGCACGGCTGTTTGGACAAGAGGGCCGTTGTTCCCATCACGACATCAGGGAGCTGCTGGGCTGATGATTGAGTCCCATGAGATGCTTCCCAGACAGCATCCAGCATGGCTTGTGGAGGTGCAGCACGGCTTAGCCGTGATGGAGATGCATCTGCTGTCTTCCTTGGGAGGTTTCTCACCTGTAAGATGAAAAGAGATTTTATTAGAACTAATAAAACCGGGTGGATGCACTGCCATGGCTCGGGGCCTGACAGACTCCTGGAGCTTTGGTGATGGTGTCTACAGGGTGGGGCTGGCACCAGACCTGCCCGAGAGCCTGGTGGCCGTGTGGGCATAGCTGGAGGGAGAACATGCTAATTCGCAGCAGGGTTTGCTCATCTTTTTGAGCTTTGCGTGTGGCAGCTTTGTCGGAGCATGTGGTCCATCTGCGAGGCTCCACGTGCCGGGTCCCATTGATCGGGACATTGATCTGGTGCTGGTCAGCCCACGGCACCGCGTGTCAGAGGCTGTGCTGCAGAGCCCACGCGTTGCAGGTTCCCTGGGGACCCTCCTGTCCGGAATCAGGATGCAAGATGGGGGTCACGTTAGGGTGGGATGAATTAAAAACTCAGTAATCGGGTGCAGGTAGTAGGTTGCCGTGTCCTGGCGGGCAGGTCTGGGCACAGGGTGGGATGCTCCAGAACTTGCCCCCGTGGTTTTGATGGAAAGATGGCCAGGTCACTTGTCCACTTTACTCCTCTGTGTAGTGAGTGACTTCATTCCTCTCTCCTTGGGGTGTATTCCCAAATCCCTGCCCAGGATCAGAGACATCAGCTGGGTGCCAGGCAGGAGCAGGGAGGTCTGAAGTTTTCCAGCACCAGGGTGCCAGGAAATCTGCCTCCCAGCAAGGCGTTAGCACTGGATTTACTGGTGTAGCTGGCAGTTCAAGCAGCACGAGCATGTCTGGGCACTTAAAGCCTGACCCCTCATCTGCTCTGTGATGTCCTTTGTGTTGACTCTTTATTAAAAAGAGCATAGGGAATTGGCTGAAAGTGCCTGTGGGAGGTTTGTGCTCACTCAGAACAATGATGCTGCTGATAAATGCTCTGCTTCAGCAGAGGAATACTGGGCTCAATTTCCAGTTCAAGGGACCATAAAGAGTTGGAATGCACCTGGAATTTCAATAAACATCTGTCAGACAGAGAGAAACCTCGTGGAGGAGGTGACTGTCAGTGTGGCGTGTCCTGCAGGACAGCAATGCCATCACCGCTGGATTTCTGCAATTGTAGGAAGGAACTGTTCGATCCAGAAAACTCTATTACAATGGTGGTTTACCACAACCAGCCTCTGCAGGATATTCATAGAATCATGGAATTATTAAGTTTGGAAAAGCCCTCTTAAGATTATCGAGCCCAACCATTCCCCTGACTGCTGCCATGTTCACCGCTAAACCATGTCCCTGGGTGTCACATCTACACTTGGAAGTGGTTTTGAACACTTCCAGGGATGGTGACTTCACCACTGCCCTGGGCAGCCTGTGCCAGGGCCTGACCACCCTTTCCCCAGCTCCATTCCCTTCCCTGGACATGCCCCAGCCCCTCAATGTCCAAAGGCAGCATGAGGATCGCACAGCAGAGGTTTGGATGTTGATGGGGAAAGAAGAACCCAACACAGGCTTCAACCTGGTTGTAAAGGCCAAACAACATGTGCACCCTGGTGTAAAGGTCTTCTCCCTCTCTCCTGCAGCTGGTGTTGTGTCTGTCTGTGCCAGGGTGAAACTTTTCTTCGTGGGGAGGTACTTGCCCATGAAGAGAAAAAATGTTTGTGATTTTCTCAAGTTCAGCACAAACACCCTTCGAGCTCGCCGTGTCTGTTAATCCCATTCACGCACATCACACAGGACAGTGATCAAAGTCAGGAAGAATAACTTCGTTGGAGAAGGGAGACAGTGGATTGGTTTGGGTTTCAGGGAAAGGATTTCAACTCTGGAAATGAGGATTTGAACAGCAAGGTTCAAGATTTCTTAGGTGGGCAAAAGAAAGGAAATCTTGAAATGCTTCAGAGGAGCTGAAGCACTTGAAGATTCAGGCAGGGAGTGGAGATTCCCAGTTTGGCCTGGGAAATCTCTGTGTAGCCTGGCGTGAGCTAGGTGCTGGTATCAGAGGTGGGGAATCACTGCTGTCTGGAAAGCTCTGCAGTTTTTGAATTGAACCTTTAATTCTTCTCATTATTAATCACCTTTTTCTTTTTTTTTTTTCCTTCAGCATGAAAGACTTTCCAGGTAAGAATTTTCTTTCTTTAGTTTTTTTTTCTGTGTAATATTTATTGGCAGCATGTTTTTGTATGGCTTTGTGGATTCCCTGTGCTTCAAATCTGGTCTGGTACTGGCCATTTGGTCCTTTCCTGAGCTCACTTTGCTTCTGTCCTTTGCTTCCCAAATTATTTACCTCAGTGCTCTCTGAGAAATGGAGCTCATTCCCACCATGGAGGTGAGAGGTCCGTGAGAAATCCCTGCCCACAGAGGGCTGGGCTGATACCCAGAGGATTTTTTCCGGTTGTAGTGGTGGTGGCTGCTGGGTTTTGGGCAGAGATCCCCGCCACTGGGTGGAGGGTGCTCCCACCGACCCCAGAGCTCCGGCTCAGCCTCCAGTCCCAACCATGGAGCTGGGCTCAGTGCTGACTGTTCCAAGTTACAGCAGCCCCATGGTGCTGGAATTTCTTCTGTTGTAGGTTGGAAGCAGCTACAAACCCCACCACGAGTGACTCGTCCTACAGCGACCGTGCCTCCAGCCGCTCCAGTGCCTACAGCCGCAGGGAGAACCGGCTCGCCGCCCTCAGCAGCCGGGCAGAGGAGGAGAGCAACAGGGACTATAAAAAAGTAAGATTTTTTAAATGTGTTATTGTCACTGCACACACCGCAGAACCTGCCTGTTGCTGCTGAAATCAGCCCTAAGACTCAGTGGGGAGAAGGAGAAGTTTATTTTCATTTTCTCTGTTTCAAAGAGTCCGGTGGTTTGGGTTGGAAGAGACCTGAAAGCTCATCTCATCCCAACCCCTGCCATGGGCAGGGACACCTTCCACTATCCCAGGTTGCTCCAAGCCCTGTCCAACTGACTTTGAACACTTCCAGGGATGGGGCAGCCACAGCTTCTCTGGGCAACCTGTGCCAGGGCCTCACCACCCTTTGAGTAAAGAATTACCTAAATTAAAAGCATTCATTTTTTGCCTGTTGGCTGTGTTTAAACTCCCTACAAAATTCAACAGCTGTTTTTTTATTTCTTATTCAATTATTATGAAAACACAAGCAAAGCATCCAAGTTGGTTCTGTTTGCCCTTCTCATCTCCTGATGTGTGGGAGCAAAGTGAACCCCTCAGCTCGGTGCTGGGGGCACGTGTCTGCTCAGAGCAGCATGGCAGGACAGGGTTAATCAACCAGGAGCAGCCTGGCTAACTGAGCTCTTGTTTTGCATTTCAGTTATATGAGAGTGCCCTGTCTGAAAATCAAAAGCTGAAGTCAAAGCTGCAAGAAGCCCAGCTTGAGCTGGCTGACATCAAAGCAAAGTTGGAAAAAGCAGCCCAGGTGAGGAAAGATCCAGATCCTGACTGGAGAAACTGAGCATTGGCCATGACGAACCAACCCTTGCTCCAGGATGGGAGAGGGAGGGGAAGCTCCTGGAAGGATGTTCTTGGGAGGGAAGGTGCTAGAGAGGAGACAGAAATAAGCGAGTGATTTTGTAAAGACTTGCTGCCTCTCTGGGCAAGAGCATCTGCAGAGTGTCTCAGCCTTTGTGCAGCACCCTGTGAGTGCTCTCGGGTTTAATCACTTTCTATTTTTAATTTCCATAGCAGAAACAGGAGAAAACTTCTGACCGGTCCAGCATGCTGGAGATGGAGAAGAGGGTACGTGTCTCTGCTTTCTTCTGAGTCGCAGTCTGTGCCTCGTGTTGCTGTGCAGGGCAGTCGCTTGTAGAAGGAAAGCGTTAATTAAAAGATAAGTTGTATTTTTGCCTTGAGGAGCAGTGCACAGTGATAATTGTGTTCTGACCTTTTCAGGGCCTGAGACTCTGCTGCTCTCTTTGCACGAGCTTCGTTCTGATTTCTCTCTTTCGTTATAGGAAGCTGCAGACCAACGGATTGTATCACACTAAGGGACTGTTGGTCCATTATGCTTTAAAATATTCTTGATCCTTATAAATAAAGACTGGTTTGGAGTAGTGAGGGAAAAAGGCAAAATCCTGGAAGGGCTGCTCTCAATCCCTTCAACCCCCAGCCTGGGTTGATACCAGGGGTTGCCCAAACCCAGGGGCAGGACCTTAAACTTGCCCTTGTTGAAGTCAGGGCAACATCTTGCATAACTTTTGTTGAATTAAGATCACAACAGCCACAAATACAGGATTCTAAGAGTTAGAGAGTAAAAACATATCTGACTGTTGTCAGTGAAGATGCATGAACTGTTTCCGGGATGGCTCATGCATCTTGCACTGATGAATCCCTGGATGAAGCATGCTGTGGACAAAAAGTGACCCAGAGCTCATCATCCACAGCCACATTCAGAAGCTGTATTTTCCTCATTCTCCTGGCCTCATGGCTCTTTGCAGAGGGCAGAGGAGCAGGGCAGAGAGTGTAAATCCTGTTCCTGCTGTGCATTTCCCATTTCCACCTCCTCAGGGCAAGTCCCTGGGGCTGTTTGAGCCCCCTCATGTTGCAAAAGTTATTGAAGGAGTCCAGATCTCTCTCCCTTGGTATGGGCTTAGCTGGGGCCACTCACATGGCAGAGCCTACCCATGTAATCCCCACTTTCCAAAATGCACCGAAAGCAGTCAGCTTTGCAGCTTTGCAGCCCTAAATTAATCTGGGAGAAACAGGATTTCCAGGCAGGGAATTTCCTTTCCCTGTTCTGTTTCCTATTTGAGCGGCTCAGTGACTTTTCTCATTGCTGCCTTTAGTGGAGTGTAAGTAAATCCATGGCTTCACCTACAGAGCTCAAAATCACATTAGATCAGCAACTCCTGAGAGCTGGGATCGCTGAAAATGGGGGATAATTTCATTAGGGGTATGAATAGAGCTCAGGATCTGCCCAAACAGGCCCAGCACATATCCGTGCTGGTTTGCCAGCTGCCCTGTCCCATCTGATCAGCTCCTGGTTGTAACCTCTGCCATGCTTTGGGATGCTCTTCAGTGAATGCTCCTACAGAAACACAAGACTCTTATTTTTCTTTACAAGAAAATATACTGTAAATTTTTTTCTAAGTCCTTGTGACCCTCTTTGTTATGAATCCTTGTAAACAGGAGAAGCGAGCCCTGGAGCGGAAACTCTCTGAAATGGAGGAGGAAATGAAGGTAAGAAATAATCTTGACTGTGTCTATTCCATTTTTTATGCTTTGTATGCTTTGGGGATTGTCACCCAGGAGGACGATGTTAAAGGTGTCCATGGGAAGGGACTCATGTTCCTTTCTGTAGTCAGAACTTGCTTTAATGGTGCTGTTCTCCAAACATGAAATGCTAATAAACCGTCCTGTTCTCATTCATCTGATTGCTCCTATGTTTGATTTGTTCTGCTGTTTGATCCGAGAACGGTGAAAGCTGTTCTCCTTAAATGCCTTCCCAAACTAACCTTTTGTGGCATCGCTGAGTTCCAGTGTGCTGACCCCCTGTGCTCTGACTAGTCTGCAGCCCAAGTTAAGCCGCTGAGGTTCTCTCCGGATGGGTAAGAAGACAAAGCTGGCTTTTGAGCTCACGCACACTGGCCAGGATAAAACACAGAGTGGTTGTGTTCTGTACTCCCTTCCCACAGCATGTCACTGGGACGCCACGGCAGCCTGGGATAATTCCAGCAAAGAGGAATTTGCTTCCTGAGGGGATGTGCAGCATGGCTTGCTGTCACGAGCCGTGGCCAGCGGTGCTCCGGCGCGTTCTCTCTCCCGTGGCGTTGCTTCAAGGATGGTTCTCTCTGTGGGGGGAGCCCTGCAGAGCCGAGGCAGCGCCTGGCTGCCCGCACGCCCCCCAAGCCTCACCTGGTTGTGCAGCGCTGCATCGCGTTACACTCTGTTCGGTGCTCATGTGCACAAAATGAGTGTCCCCTGTGCTCTGCCCCGTGCTTTCCTTCCCTTTGAGCGTGACCAGGTGGGACCCAGCTGCCCTCAGAAGGAAAGACCCACCTGAGAGCTCTCCTGGCACCACGCACTGATGGAAAGGAGTTCCTGCCACCCTGGAGGAGGTTCCAGCTTTGTGTTGTATTTGAAGCTTCATGTTTTTACCAAGCACATATCTTTGAAAGGGCCGTTGGCTTCTGCTGCATCTTCTGCTGCAATGAGTAGCAGAATGATGTGGTGGAGTCTTGCTGTAAAGGCTCTTGTTCTCTCACAGACGAGAAAATAAGTGTGGATGCGTGACCCAGGAGGGGAAGGAGAAAGGATTGAATATGCCTGAATTCCAAACTCTCTGTTCAGTGAGCAGGTAGCAACCTTTAACTGCAGAGAGACTTTCCTGTAATTACAGAATTGTGGCCTTCAAGAGAAATATGGGCAGGAGGAGTTTGTGTTGGTCCTTCAGCTCTGCAAATCACTGCAAACTAGCTCAGCCATGGAATAAGAAGACGAGGTGGTGTCCTCTAGTGGCCTCGGTTTGGAAACATTTATATTGCTTTGGAAAGCAATTAATGAGGAAAGGTGCCTGTAGGGACTGTTGGACACAGCCAGAGTGCCTCAGGTTCGGCTAGTCTGGGGCTGCAGAGCCATGGAAGCCAAGGTGGTGCAGAAGGAGAAGCACTGCTGGACGTTGGACATGTTCTCACGCTGCCTTGAGAGATGTGAGCCAAAGGAGCTGTTGTCCAGCTGAAAATGAGCTTCAGGTCCTCGAGAGTGGTGCTGACTCTGCTCTCTGTCCTGTTCTTGCTGCATCGAACAAGCAAAGTGTCCTTTTGTTGGCAGAGTAAATAGACAAAAAATTGGAAAATCTCTCTTCTGAGCTGGTGCTACATTTTCCCCAGTTTTTGCAAAACCTCGAGCATATGGTGAGACCTGAGGGTACTGTGACATATCTTTTTTGACAGCCACTCGGTAAAAAGAAGTATAAAATCTCTGAAGGAAGAAGCATTGAATTGGACCTGTCCAAAAGGAAACACACTTTTGTATCCACTTTCATCGTGCCTTGAAGTGGGAGAATCAGCCCTGCTGTGTTTGCCTGGAGCGAGATAATCTCTGCAGAGCATCCCTGTTAGTCCCTAGTGTGGGAGTTGAGCCAGGAAAAAATCTGTTCATTTTGGTTGGACTTTCATTCTTGTTCCTTGCACTACCTGAGTAGCTGTTGCACAGAGTCAGAAGGAATAAGCAAGGAATTGTGAAGGAAAATGCAAATCTACCAGTTTCCCTCAATATGGAGGGAGGGAGGAAACAGGTGGAAACAACCAAACCTGTCAGGTGATTAAGTCTCAGGTTGGTTTGGGGGATTCTTCCCACTCATCTTCAAATCCAGCAAGGTTCACATCCAGCTGTTGGATCCAGGGGTGTCTGTGTCCAGTTGTGCACATCAGATGTCCTGACCAGGGCTGTCCTCTCCTGGCAGCTGACTTCTGAGGAAGAGGAGTCACAGGTGACAGAAGTGCTTTGTATTTCAGGCTTGAGGGAATGAGCTTTGTTCCTGTCAGGAGTGTGACCCCTGCTAAGGAAGCCGTAGAGAAGTGGAGAGGAGTGAGACAGGCTTGGTAACCTCAAGAACCTTGGTGGCAGAACTGCTCCTCAGACCTGCTCTTGCGAAGGTGACAGAGCAGTGCAGCGTTTCCCTAAGTGACTACACAATCCAACTGGAGATCCAGAACCCTGGCTGAGGCAGGAGAAAGAAAATGAGCATTTGCACTGAGCTGAATTCACTGCCAAGTGCCTGAGGTCCCAAGTTAACACAACAATTGTTCTTGAAGGTCACAGAAGTTCCTTTATTCTGTAGCAGCGCTGCAGCTCCTGGCCTCAGCCATCGTGCATGCTCCGGGCATTTTTATTTAGTGTTGCAGGCACAAAATCCTTTAATTGAAGGCAGGTACAGCTGAACTGAGAAACCTGCTTTTGCTAAGCCAAGTATCAAGCAGAGCGATAAGCAATCACAGCAGTACGGTCCAGATCCTGCTCTTTGCCCTTGGCTTCAGTCCTAGCTTCCCAGCCTTTGCTGGGTTTCGTGCATAAGCAGGAGCCTGGCCCACCTGCAGCACACACACATTTTTACATAAATGATCCTTTCTGTGGCTGTGCAGCGTGTGGAGGCTGAGCGGTGGCTGATGGGATCATGCTGAGGTTTCGTGCTGTGGGGGTGTGGAAAAACAAAGGTGGTCTCTGAAATGATCACAATCCTTTCCACCTCGCGTAGCACGACACCCCGTTCTACATATGTTGGATGTTTTCTGCCAGCTGTGAGCCCTGTGATAAAACAGAGAATGTTTATTATCCATGGTATCATAAAATCATGGAATATCCTGAGCTGGAAGGGTCTTACAGGGATCATCCAGTGCAACTGCTGTCCCTGCAGTGGATGCTCCAACAATCCCACTCTGTGCCTGAGAGCGTTGTCCAAACGCTCCTGGAGCTCTGGCAGCCTTGGGGCTGTAACCATTCCCTGGAGAGCCTGTTCAGTGCCCACCACCCTCTGGGGGAAGAACTTTCCGTCATATCCAGCCTGACCCTGCCCTGACACAGCTCCAGCCGTTCCCTGGGTCCTGTTCCTGCTCACAGAGAGCAGAGGTTGGAGCTGCCCTTTGTGAGGAAGCTGCAGTCCCTGGTGAGGTCTGACCTCAAGCTCCTCCAGGCTGAACAGACCAAGTGTCCTCAAGTGCTTTTGGTACCATCAAATGAAGTGATTCTTCCAGTACAGCCTTCCAGCAGCTCCTGGTGTGATGTATCACAGGACAGATGTACCATGTCTGTCTGTCCTCACCAAGCACAGGGCAGCCAACAAAGGTTGAGCAGGTGAAGGGAGGGATGGATGGTTGGATGGTTGGATGGTTGGATGGATGGATGGATGGATGGGATATGGTGAGCAGGGATCTTGCTGCTGAGGTGTCCCTACAGCTTTCCTACAGTTTGTTGGCTGTAGCTCTGTCTTGGGATCTATTGGTCTATCCAGTGTCAGAATTGTGTCGGCGTGTGCAAGGAGCTGCCGTGTCAGTTTGATGATCTCAGGGGCTCAAACCCCATCCTTTACTGGCGCCCTGCACTCCCTGCCTTGCTTCCCTTGGTTTTGGAAAGCTTTTCAACAAGGTGTCTTGATTCCTTCATGGGGAGTAAAGGTAGTGCTTTTGGGCAGCTAAGAATGGAGCCAATGGATGGCGGGTACATGAAGTACTTCAGTTTTGTACAGGAATGAGCCCTTGAACAAAATGCCCCGAAATGCCGCAGGTTCCTTGCCAGCTGCAGCTCCGGGTCATCACACAATCCCAGGCTGGTTTGGGTTGGAAGGTGCCTTAAAGCTCATCTCGTTCCACCCCCTGCCATGAGCAAGGACATCTTCCATAGACCGGGATACTCCAAGCCCTTTCCAACCTGGCCTTGGACACTTCCAGGGATGGGGCAGCTACAGCCTCTCTGGGCAACCTGAGTCATGCAGGTTGAGTGGACGGTGACCGCAGGTGCTTTGTGTCACAGTAGATTTATTCATGGTGCTCCTGGTTCAGGACAGGCAGTGACCTCCCTCTGAGTGCTTTCTGCTAATGAAATGGCAGAAAGGAACCCCCTTTCCTCTGTCTTCTACCGCTGCAACCTCACAAGTAAGAGGACATGGGGAGGAATGTGGTGCTTTGTGGGGCTGCTTTGGTTTGGGACTGGGATTTTGTCACTGGAACTTAAAACTCTTCTCGTGGATATTTCCCATCCTGCCTGCACCTGCCCAGTGTTGGGGCTGCCTCCACCATGCAGGAAGGGTTCTAGCTCCAGAGGAGTTCTTGTTCTGGAGGGGTTCTTGCTCAGGAGGGGTTCTTGTTCTCATGGCCCAGTTGCCTGAGCTCTCAGGAGGAAGGAGGGGCAGGAATGCCACTCAGGAAGCAGCTCCTCAGCTCTCGGCTTCTCCTGGCACCTGCAGTGGTGTCAATGTCCAGCACATGGATTTACTTTGGCATTACTGGGAACAGTGTCATCCTTGTGGCACTGGGATGTCTGCATGGCTTGTACCATTTCCCTGTTGTGCTTCCTTATGGCTTTTCTGTCCCTACCTCCCATTGCTGTTGTACCTGTGCAAGCCCCAGTTTGTACCCGTGTCCAGTTTGTACCCATGCCCAGTTTGTACCTGTGGAAGCCCCAGTTTGTACCCGTGTCCAGTTTGTACCCATGCCCAGTTTGTACCTGTGGAAGCCCCAGTTTGTACCCGTGTCCAGTTTGTACCCATGCCCAGTTTGTACCTGTGGAAGCCCCAGTTTGTACCCGTGTCCAGTCTGTACCTGTGCAAGCCCCAGCGTGGGGCTCAATCTCTGCCCTGTCCTGTGCCCCCCATTGCCTTTGTCACCAGGAGTGCCCTGCTGGCACATCCCTCCTGTGGGAGATGCTCTCATTCAGACTCCTCTTGCTAAAATGAGCAGTTTAAGGTTCAGACTTGTCTCCTGTGGAGGTCAGAGATAAATTGAGCCCCATGACAAAGAGTTGAATCTGGGCAGGGATGAGAAATTCCCCCAAATCCCAGAGGTTTTGTCAGGACTGAGCCTGGGCAGACCCAGGAGCGTCACTCAGGGATGAGGGACAGGAGCAGACACAGGACCTGTCTCAGTGATCTGCTATGGGACAGTAACACTTTCAGGTGCTTCAGTCTGTGCCTTTACGATCTCCCACGAAGCTCTGATTGCTCTTTGCTCCACACTGCTGCTTTGGCTTTTAGAGATACATGAAGAAAACGAGTTTTAAAGAAATTTTCAGGTCCCAAGTTCCAGGGCTGTCTGGATAAACTAGAATATAATCCTGCTTTGTGGTGGGAAATCCCTGTATTTGACCTTTTTAAAGGCTTTGGGGTCCCCTGGAGAAAGGGCTGATTCCCAAAATATCCTCAGTGTGTTGTCAGACTTTCCCCATCCAGCACTCACTGCTACTAATTTCTTTGACTCTCTTTTTTTCTTTCACTGCCTATGGACTAAACTCCCGTTTCTGTGCCCGTTCATTTCCATGATGTTCTCTCTGTATTTCTCTGTCCACTCCTCTCACTCTCTGCAGAATCTCCACCAGCTCAAACAGATTCACACTTTGAGGCAGATGAATGAGCAACTGCTGGCTGAGAACAGGGCTCTGACCCGGGTCGTAGCCAGACTTTCTCTGCCCACCAAGCCCTCGGAATCAGAGGAGCTGTAGCTGCTTTCCCTCCGGCTCATCTCGCCTCCCTCTTCCACTCTTCCAGGCAGGTCTCCGCTCCCTGGCTGGGCTCTTGCCTCTCGCCTCCTTGCTCCAGGGTGCCTGGTGAAGCTTGTGGCTCAAAGCTCGTGGCAAGGGATCTCTGAATTCCAAGAGCATGGTGCTGCTGCCACGGCAGGGCTTCGCTGGAGCTCTGCTCATCCCACTGGCTCTCGCTCTGCTTGGCAGATGCTGCTGCCCTCGCCAGCTTAGCACTGGGGAACGGCTTTGGGGTGGCTTGGCAGTGCCAGCAGCCCCTTGCCTGGTACTTTGCCTCAAGGCAGACCCACAGAATGGTTTAGGTTGGAAGGGACGTTAAAGCTCATCCCCTTCTACCCCCTGCCATGGGCAGGGACACCTTCCACTATCCCAGGTTGCTCCAAGCCCCGTCCAACCTGGTCTTGGACACCTGAAGATAGGTGGTTTATGCTACATGTCTGCTCGTAATAGAATTCTTTTTTTAGTTGGACTTAGTTCAGGGAGAAGCTGGCACTCGGCAAATCAGATTATTCAGTCAGGATGAACAGTGTCATAAATTCTCAGGGATGCTGTGAAAAGTGAACATTTTAGGCAGAAAGGGGATTCTTAGAAAAACTGCAAACCGAGCTGTCCTCAGCAGGTTTTCTTGATCCAACCAGCAAAGAGGACAAACACCTTTCCCCATTTTAAACTGAGATTTTTGAGTTTGAGTCCACAGGCTCAGCATCCCCCCTGTCTTCCGAGGGCTGGCACGGGGTAGGGGATGCAGCAGGAGCCAGACCAGGAGCACTTTGTGTGTTCATCTTCTATTTTAAATCCACTGCAGGGCAGTTAATGTTTGAAGGACGAGCCTTCTCTAAGCTTAGCCCTCAAACATCACACAGTTAAAATACATGCCTTCCTGCTACTTCATTGTCTCAGAGCTAAAAAAAAGCTGTAGATGCTGCTTTCTTGGGGCCCTGCCTGTCCTTTGCAGGTTAGTAGGGATATTCAGATCCCCTGAGACACAGAAGTCATGTGCTCTTGTGGGCTAGAAGTGGCACCACAGTATAAAAAAATCTATTCTTAGCACACAAATTATATCAAGGCTGATTAACCGTAGAAACAAGCTAACCAGGGGAATTGTGGCTTCCCCTTTCCAGGAGTCCCAGCTCAAGCCCACACGTGTGTCACAAGGGCCAGGAGAATCGGGTGTTGTGTTCAGTGCCCTGGATTGTGTCACCTGGTCAGGTGACATGATCTCAGGTGGAATGATCTCCAGTGAAATGATCTCACAGCCTTTCTGGTTTTAATCTGCAGAAGTATCCTCCAACCTGACCCTGCCTCATTCATCTCACAAACCATGAGTTTAAGTCATTCTTCTTCCCCATGTGCTTTGAGATCTGAGAGAGAAAATTGGGCAAAACGATTTCCAGACTCAAAGAACTGATGTTTCACAACCTGCAAGTCACCTCTCTCCCCCTCCCAGAAAGTGCCCACATTATTGCTTCCCTTCCATTCCCCCTCTGCTCTGACCTGCTCTGTCTGGCTGGGGCTCATCCTTCCCTGCTCACTCAGAGGTTTGCAGATCCCTGCCAGTGCCCGAGCTAGGGGAGAGCCGCGTGTGTCTGAGCTCTGCTGATTTATTTTCAACTCTTTTAGTAGGTCTAGCACAGGATATTGCCGGTATGTGTAAACTCTGCCTCAGTGATGTCTGTGGCCATCACAGCTGTACAGTGTTGTCACTGGTTTAAGCTCTGCCAGATGTACCACGCTCTGGCAGCAGCGGTGCTTTTCAGTGAATCTCATTTTCCCAAATCCACATAATTTCTGAGAAGCTGCACTCTCCAGTGTCACAGGTAACACACAGCCCTGCTGCTCAGAGCAGCCTCCAGCCCAAAACTCAGTTTACACTGACACTGCATTGCGGTCACCTCCACCATTCCCGGGGGCTGGGCCACATCCCTGGTCACCATTCCCATGAGACTTCCATAAAGCTGCAGTTTCCAGCCTTTCCAGGCCGTCCCTGAGTGGTTCCATTTCCAGGGAGGAATGCCCTGGGCTCAGAAGAGATCACATTGTGTAAGGTTGATGTGTAGCTTCCAGGAAGGGTCTCTGGGCACTGATGGACCGGGGTTACAACCAGGAAACCTGTCCAGAGGCACTTACTTCACATGTACTTAGCTCACTTTCAAATACACAGCCCAAGCCTCATGAAGCCCCTGTGTGAGGCACAGCCCCATCAGGCTCTGCCTGAGCCCTGGGACTGGGCTCTGGTTCTCTCTGGCGTCACTTCTGGGAACCTGTGGCAGCTGCTCTCTGCCAAAGCGAGTGTCAGGACTTCACACCCGCTTACCACAGCAATGGGCACTGCAGGGCCACCCCAGGTGGTGACAGGGGCCCGACAGGGACTGTCTGTCCACGGCTGCTGGGGCTGTTGCAGGGCACTGGGAGGCACCGGGACGTGCTGTGGGTGGCAGGTGAAGCTCAGGAGGACACAGGAGTGCAGAGACAGCAGGGGCTCTGCTGTGTCACTGAGCTCCTGAGCAGTTTGGTGATGGCGATGCCCCTCCCTTGGCCATGATAAATGGCACAAGGAGCCATGAGTGCTGTTTTGGTGACTGCCTGGCCATGGTGGTACACCTGTCACACCGCCCCTGGGTCCAGGGAGGCACATTCAGCATCACTGGCTGGAGCTCTGGCCAGCCCAACGCATCCATTTACCCTTTCAGCAATATCCCACCATGCAGCACCAACCCCTCCTCCCTCTCTGGCAAAACCCCCCAACTGAGGCATCTGCCACCAGCGCCCACAGGGACAGGGTTGGGTGTGTTGGGGCCACCATGGCTTGGCCTGACTGTGAAAGGAGGGAATTGCTCTGGTGGAAGCCGACATTGCCCCAGGAGCTGCCAGCACTCGGTGCCAGAGGTCACGTAGGGGCTGCAGGTGGACAGGGGCAGAACGTTGTGGTCAAAGCAGAAGCAGCAGCTTGGGAGAAAGGAGAAGATTTAGTGCAGATTTCTAATTTGAAGGAATTCCTGCAAGATCCACCTTGGCAGAGAGAAGCCGTGACTGAGCTCATACAGGCACTGTGTGTCGTCCCGCTCTGCCCTGGGTGCTCCTGCAGGCTCGGAGCTGGGAACAGTCCACTAAAGGTCACTCACCTGCACCGTGGAGAGCACGGGAAGTCAGCAGGGTTTATGCCAGTGAGAAATGCTGGAAGGGTCTTGTTGAAGCTATTTCTTCTCTCTTTCCAGAGTCCTTGGGCTTTTGTCTGTGTTGCAACCCTCAGCTGAGCACCCAGGAGGTACCTGCAGTGACAGTGTGTCCTGCCAGTCCTCTGGCCTTGGCACATGTGACTCTGTTACATGTCTCTGGGGTCCCAAGGAGATTTGGGGGTATTCTGAAGAGATTTTGCAAGATCCAGTCCTAAGTGAGGATTTCAGACCTTTGGTTTCCCCTCTAGTCCTGACAAAATGAAAAAAAAACGAATCAGGAAAACCAGCGTTACTGTTTTCTGCTGAGCTGTAATTAGCCTCTGGGCACAGGTTTGGGATGAAATAGCTCAGAAGTGGTTCCTGCCCTGCCGGCCTGGTCCTGATGTGCTGCTGGGGCCGTGGCATTGCTTTGCACCAGGGGCTCCCTGGCTCGTGGCTCCCTGGTCAGTGCTGTGCTCGAGGCCCCTCTCGCCCCTCACGCCTGCAGCCGGCTTGTAAAAGCTCCGGAGGTGCTGCGGAGCCATGGAAGCGCGCTGGGTGCAGGGGATGCAGCGTCCCCTCTGGTCCCTCTGAGCCGCTCTGATCCCACCTTGTGTTTGTCTCTCTGCAGATTTTGACGGAGCTGAAGTCGGACAACCAAAGGCTGAAGGACGAGAACGGAGCCCTCATTCGTGTCATCAGCAAACTCTCCAAATAGGAATCCTGAGCAAAGGCAGGACGAGGAGGGGTGTCCTACACCAGCTGCCAACCCCACCACAGACCCCTACCCCCCTTTCCTTCCGTCACGTACAGCAAGCGTTTCAGCCATGGGATCAATGTCACACCTGCCTTGCCCTGCCCTTTGCTGTACATTCCCTTTCTGCCCCTATTTACACCCAACACACCCCCTGCCATTTCATTTTTTTTTAATTTAAGCATGTTGTGGTATCTTGGACATTTTATTCAAGGGAGAAATGTAAGGACTGAGTTTGAGCTGCCAAAACTTCTTCCAGAAGCCCAGTATTTGGTGTTGGACTCCAACCTGGAGTGGGAAGCTCCTGCTGTAAAAAGTGACAGCTGAAGAACTAATTCAGCATATCCAAGCCCTTTGCAGGTGGGAAATGTGAACACGGGCTGGGACTCTGAGGATGATGCACATCACCTCTGGTTAAATATGATGCTGTGAAAGCCACCAGAGCTCATGTCTGTCACAGGCTAATGAGCTGCTTTGCACAGAGACCTTCTCCTCTTGCCCCAGTAGACTGAGTTTATTTAAGATTTTGAACCCGTTCAGTAACATCAGCACTGACACTCGGTGTCAGACCCTTATCCCTCACCCTCCCTTTTCCCCACAGCCTGGGTGATGCTGTGTCACATTGTGTCCTTCCAGGGCTCCTGTCTCTGTGATTGGTAGCATCCAGTTGCACCTGGACTCTTGTTCCTCAGGACAGGATGTATCACAGGTACTTGCCGAGCTTTCTGAAGGACAGACTTGAACCCCTACAGACCCTCTGCTGCTTTCACGCGTGTGTGAGCGTGAATCACCTTGCAGGGAGCTGTGCCCACACCAGAAACCAGCCTCCCGCTCCTAACAGCCATCTGGGACATTCTCCTGCTGCCTCCCTGAAGGCAGAGCCCTGTAGTGGAGCCTGGTCTGGTATTTCAGGTACTCCCCTTTGATTTACAGCAGAATTTTTAGAGAGAAGGAATGCCAGCATCCCGTCCCACACACCTTGGAAGGGTCAGGGTGTGTCAGTGTCAGAGGCACAAGGAGCTGCTGGAAACTGAATTACCATGATAAAGTCTTCTAACCTGTCAAATACTTGTGATAAGCCTTGATCTTGAAGGAAACCTCCAGAAATACCCCTGTTTGATGTTACATGCACTCTGAACAGTTTGGAATTGTTCTCTCCGTGGGCATTCAGACATTGGCTCCTCTCTCCATGCTGTGGGACCTGTCATCAGGTCTGTTGAGCTTCCCCTTAACAGACTCCTCTCAAACAATACTTTCCCTTAGAGATGTCTTGCTGTACCCAAAACACTTTCCCATCTACATCCTTCCATATTTGTCCTTTCGCCCCCTTTCTCCTTGGACTCCCCGCTCTGTCTGGCCAAGGGCAGCAGTTCTCAGTCACTGAAGCTGGAGGTGGCCATGGAGCAGCTCTGCCATGTACCAGCTCTGCTGGCTCTGGCTGGGGGGACTCTGCACTATCAGAGAGATGAGATACTTGAACATGAGCAGAATACTTGAGCTTGCTCAACAGGGTAAAATTTATCAGGCAGTCCTGGGCTTTTTGGAACCTTCTACTGGTTATTGCCTCAGAAAGCATCTTTATTTTCCTCTGCCAGCGGTTTTTTCTCTTTGTGTTCCC
>VZRJ01012465.1:282489-303321 GCA_013397565.1 Ptilonorhynchus violaceus
CGGGAACGGGCACCGGCCACCGGGCACCCCGTGGGGTCACCTCACACTGAGCACCGGGAACCGGGAAACCCCCATAGGGGCCACCTCACACCGGGCACTTCACACCAGCACCAGGCACAGACACCGGGCACCCCGCACCGGGTCACCTCACGCCGGGCACTGACACCAGGGACTGCCATCAGGCACTGCCATCAGGCTCGTACCGCGCACTAATGCTGGCACCAACACCAAACACCTCACACTTGCCACCTCACACCGGGCGCTCCTTACCCATCACTCCACACCAATCACCTCGCACTGATCCCCCCATACTGGCCCCTTCTCACCGGTGACCTTGCCCAGATCACCACCCCCCACCCTCCACCACCACAAGGACCTGCCACCTCAATCAGGTCCCTGCTACGGCCACAGGAGAGAGGGGCTGGAAGCAGTTGCGGTGGTGGCACCTCCACCGTGCCTCCCCCAGATCCAGAGGGCTCCTGGGAACCCAGCTTTGTTTTTAGAGCCAAAACAGCAGGAAAAAGCTGATGGGATTCAAGTGAGGAGGCCGGGTGGGAAGCGGAGGGCAGCAGGGGGGCAGTTTTGCCCCCCTGGGATCCCCTTCCCCATCAACGGGGTCTCCAGTGGGGAAGGGAGCCCTTGGACACCCCTTACTCCTCACAGATGAGCCAGGGACAGAGACCATGTGGGTTGACCCCAAACCACCCTAGCTAGTGGTCCCCCACCTCCGTTCCAGCAGCACCTGGTCCCAGCATCGTAGCCAGAACATCTGAGGTACACTGGAAGCTGCTCCAGCCGCCTCAGACAGAGACACTCTGGAGGGATGGTGCCTGGAGCAGGGAGGAGATCCCGAAGTCCCAGCCCAGCTGGGAGCTGCATCACCCAAAACGTCTGCACACCGCAGGTCTGCTGCAGCAAAACCCCCTCCCAGCGTTGTACCAGCTCCCCCCNCAGATACTGCGGGCAGGGGAAGGGACCTGCATGGGGGCCGTATCCCCATTACAGCACCCGGGGATGCTGGTTGCCCGAATTGAAGGGACCCTCCCCTGCCCATGACCCTTGAAAAATGCAGCCGAGTTTTCCCAAACGCAGGTGTCTGTCTGGAATTGAAGCGTCGGCATCATCCCCGTGTGGTCCTTCTGCATCCCCTCTATGGCTCGGACCGATTCCCCTGGCTCTCTGGCTCTGCGCCGTGGCAATCCCCGTAGAGTCACGATGCGTGGGACTCTCCTGCTGCTCCCCTGCCTCCTCTCCTGCCTGCTCTCCTCTCCTCTCCTGCCTGCTCTCCTCTCCTCTCCTGCCTGCTTTGCTGCCTGCACAGGGCTCGGAGTCAGCACAGGTTGGGGCACACGCAAAGGGCACATCTCTGCGGATGAGGGGTCGGGGCTCCCCAAAACCGGTCCCGCTCTCCGCGTTCGGGACCGCACCCAACGTAACGAACTCATGTGAAGTCGCCCTGCGGAAGGAGCGGGAGCCGATGGGAAGAGCCCTCTCCTGGCCCTGGATCCGCCACTGCAGCCTCTTACAGCTCATCACTATCCCGTCATTAATTAACGGCTCCTGAAGCATCTGTCCGCGCTCCAACATCGCTCTCCAGAGGGGAAAACAGATTTGGAGACGCCGAGGGAAGACCGGGCTCTCCCTGCCAGCTTCAGCCTCCCGTCGTGCTCTGCTGCAGGCCAAAGCAATTGTCCCTGCACGAGGGACAACATCCCACCTCTGTTCCCCTATGCTGATGTGGCATCCGTCACCATCACGGCCTTCCAAATGGGCCATCAGATCAGACCTGGTGAGGCAAAAGGGGCCCAGGGAATGCACACCCCCCCCCAGAGCCCTCCTCCCCCACTGCTCACCTCAGGTAGGACCTGCCCCTCCTGCCTCAGGAGAGGGACCTCCTTCTTTCCATGTCCTGAACTGCCAGGATTCCAAACCAGGAGCACTTCTGCCCACCCAGACTCTACAGGATTGTGACCTTGGGAGAGAGGTCCCCAATCCCTAAAATTGCTCCCAGCATCCTGTAGAACAGCTAAGATTTCGACCCAGGATTGTTTCTATCACGCCCCCCTTCCCAGATTTTGCAGGAAGGTGACTTCCAAGGACAGGGGCAGATGCTTTGAGGGAAGGAATCCCCCCTGCTCTGGAGACAGGCTGGGAGACCTGGAGGTGTCCAGCCTGGAGAGAAGGCCCTGGAGAGACCTTAGAGCCCCTTCCAGTTCCTAAAGGGGCTCCAGGAGAGCTGGAGAGGAGCTTTGGACAAGGACCTGGAGTGACAGGACAAGGGGGAATGGCATCTCACTGCCAGAGGGCAGGGTTAGATGGGATATTGGAAAGGAATTGTTCCCTGTGAGGGTGGGGAGACCCTGGCACAGGTTGCCCAGAGAAGCTGTGGCTGCCCCATCCCTGGAAGCGTCCACAGCCAGGTTGGACAGGGCTTGGAGCAACCTGGCATAGTGCAAGGTGTCCCTTCCACTGAGACGAGCTTTGAGGGTCCTTCCAACCCACACCATTCCCTGATTCTGTGATGTGCAGTGGTACAACTGCCCTCCCCTCTCCCGCACAGGAACAGAGCCGCACACACAGGACCAGGAGCCGGCAGTACAGGAGATCACTTTATTGAATCCAATGGTGTTAGACAGACGACCGAGAAGAGACATGCCAGTTGGTGCGGGCAGTGTGGGCAGCAGGAGCTGACTTGGTGCAGGGCTGGATTTGTTTCTGTCTTTTCAGAATATCCTCAAGCCTTTTCCTGGCTTCCTTTTATGTTTCTTTTAAAATTTCTTTGAAGTAAAAACAACTAATCGTGGAAAGAGTCCAGATGGTGTTTGTTTGTTCCCTATGATTGTTCCCGCAGCTATGTACAACGTGGGGCTGGGTCTCAACATCAGGTATAAAATGGAGTGAGTTTACAAACGTGGAGGGTGCAAGGAAAAAGCAAAAACAGACAGGCGAGAGCAGTAGAAATCTGGACCAAAATCTTAAAGAGAAATTTAAAAAGTGCTATAAAACCCCTCGGCAGGAATACCATGCAGTTAAGAAACACAAAACCCAGTCAATTACACAGATAATCTAAAACAGGAATTTGTCCATTTCATCTTTTATTTAATTAAAAAAAGGTTGTTTGTGTTTAATAGAAAAAAGCTAAAATTGTAAGGTTCAGGCCACCGGGCAGCAGCAGCTCAAGGGGGCAGGAGGGTGAGGCGCTGGCATCGCCCACCTCCAGCCCCTCAGGGGGGCTCCCAGGGACCATGGGCACCTTTGGGGGCAACCTTTGGAGGTGGCAGGTACCCCTGGGGAATGATGGGCACCTCTGGGGGCAGCAGGCACCTTTGGGGACAACAGGCACCTTTGGGGGTGACCAGCTCCTTTGGGGGTGTCAGGCACCTCTGTGGGCAGCAGGCACCACCTCTGGCAACAATGGGCACCCTTTGAGGGTGGCCAGCTCCTCTGGGGGTGACGGGCACCCTTGGAGGTGGCAGGAGGATGAGTTAGTGCAATCCTTGGACACTTTCCCTGGGGACAGAAGGGCTCAGTGCACAGCCAGGGGTTAATCCCCAGACAGCCACCAGGCTTGAGGACATGAGATGTTCGGTGTAAGCCAGGAGGAATCCATCAGGACCTGGCCCCTCTGGCCAGGTAATCCCAGTCAAACCCCCACCATGCCCATCCCAGGGCCCACCTGCTGGCACGGCCCTTCCTCTTTCCTTGGAGATTCCTCCTGGATCACACCCCCACCTGCCACTCACCTCCAGCTGCCAGGGCTGAGGTGCCGGGAGGAGGGGCAGCCCCAATCAGGGGAGGGCCTGAGCAAACCTGCAGGACACAGGCCGGGGGACACTCAGTAGCAGGAGACAGCTACAGTTTGGTCAATGTTTGGGTGGCTCCCTGGGGCGTCAGGAAAGCAGGCAAGCCCAGGCAAGGCTGCCCCTCCTCCCACAGGACTCCTCAGGGCACCTGGGCACAGGGCTGCCCCCAAAGGTGCATCATTCCCTTCCCACCCTGGGCACCAGAGTCCCGGGGAGGGTGCGAGGGGCTGGAGGGGATGGCTAGGTTCGCACCGCCGGCCTTGAGCAGCTGCTGAGCCGGAGTCTCATACAATCAGAAAAGAAGTCAGCACAGCACAGTCATCACAGAGTACAAAAAAAACCCAAAACCAGGGACGAGGCACAGGGCCGGGCCCCCCCAACCCACACAGGGCGTTCCACGACGGATCTATGTACAGCGAGTCCTCGACGGCGGCAACACAAGAGAAGGCGAACAGAAAGCCCTAACACCCAAGCCAGCATGGGGAGGAGATCCCGGGAGATCCCCGTGGGAAGGGGCCGGGCTGGCCGGCCCCGGCGGCAGCGGGAGGCTGTCGGACAGACGGAGAAGTGGGAGAAGTGAGCACCATGGGGCGGCGAGGCGGGACGCACCGGCCGAGAGCACCGAGGGCAGAGGTGGCGGCAGCCTCCAAGGGCACCGCGGGAGGTGCCCGTTCCGGAGGGTTGTGAGGCATCCCTGAAGGCCGCACCAGCCACGGCACAGGGGGCTGAGGCTGCCCAGTTCCCAGCCTGGCAGAGTTTGGGGACAGGGTGGGCTCAGCTGACCCGGCCCTGGAGTCACCTCTCCCCAGATGTCTCTCCAGGGCCCCAGTTGAATGTGGGGGCTGACCTGGAGCGCAGCGGGGAGGAGGGGGTCCCCAGAGCCCAGGCGGGCACAGGAGGGGGGTGCTATCCCGCAGGGCACCCCGCAGCCATGGCTGGAGACAGGCTAACAAGGGTGCTGCAGGCAGCAGTCCCAGCTTGGACGGTGCCAGCACCCCCATTCCATCCCAGCCAAGTTGGCTTTGGGGACAATCAGAGGACACTGGAGCTGGAGCAGGCTGTGACAGCATTATCCAAAGCCCCACATGCCCTCTTCCCGCATGGCCAGGGATTAAGGCACCATGGCAGCACCGGGGCTGACCCTCTCCATGCAGGAGTCTGGCCTTTCAACAATGTGGGGTAAGGCCAGGAGGACACATGGCAGCCTCAGGTGCCCCCAGAGCACCAACACAGACCCTGCCAGGCTGCAGGAAGGCACAGGGCCGGGGGGAGCAGGTGGCACAGGGAGCAACCCCAGGCTCACCAACCTACAGCCCCAGGCCTGGCAGCACCGAGGGGATGGGAAGCTGGTTGGGCCCCCCTCCACCAAGGGGACAGGGATGGCATCCGGCTGCCCAGGGATGGGGCAGTAGCAGCAGCCTCCCTATGCCCCGGTACCTCAGGGAGGGAATGCCCACCTGCATCCCAGCCTGGTGGGAGACAGGAGACACCATCCCCATGCCCTGTGCCTTTGCAGAGGGGGGAGTTGCCATGTGAGGGGCTGCTCTCTGGGAGCATCCCGCAGCCACCCGCCTCCACGCTGGCCTCCAAGTCCCACCTCAGCCAACTTGCGCGGCCCCAGAAGGTGGGTTCAGGGACTGGAGATCGTCCAGTGAGCACCAGTTTCGTGACAGAGGTGGTTTGAGTGGTGAAACCAACAGCTGCAAAAGAAACCAAAGGGGAAGGGCACTGCTGCCAGGGAAGCAGTGGGCACCAGGCCACGGGCTCCAGGCCAGGAGAGCGAAAAACCAGAACAAAATAAAGGGACCAAAGCAAAGTCTGGACTCGGCCAAAGGAAAAGGGGAGGGTGGAAACAAAATAAAATAACCAAAGCAGGGTTTATTGGGCTGTCCTGGTCACAGCGGCTGCTGTGTAGGTGGAACGGGGAACGCACGGAGAGCGGCAAGAGCCGCGCTCCCCTTGGCCAGCACGAGGCAGGAGCGGTTCCCTTGGCTTTGCCCAGAGGGCGCACAGGGAGCCAGAGCCCCTCACGCCTGCGCGCTCATCCTGCGGCCTGGGCTCCTCCTGTGCCCCCGGCTTCAGCCCAGGTGGCTCCCACGGGGTCCCTGCCCCACGCAGGCGCTTTCCTGAGGCTCCCGGGAGCAGGGGCTCGGCCGCAGCGGTCGCCCTGGTCCCAAAGCCCAAGAGTTTGTAATACAGACAGAAAAAACCAAGAAGAGAAACCAGGATTCTCCTACCCCCAGGGTCGGGAGGGGAGATGGCAACTCGTGCTCTTTCACAGATGAGCCGAGTTTCCCCAAGCTCCGCTGGGACACGCCAGAGCCCCGCTCCTCTCCTCTCTGCTTGCTCGCCAGCCCCGCGCTCCTGGATGCCAAAGGAAAAGGAGAGCAGCCCAGCAGCAGCTCCCCTCCGCCTGGGCTGGCATGTCCGGGCCTCACAGAGTCGACTGCAGGTCGGGATCCACCATGGTCTCACGGTCCGGAGACTCGATGTAGTTGGCGGCTTCCTGGAGCTTGAGCAGCATGGCCATCTGTGGGGACACGAGAGTGGCAGGAGCCCAAGGGGGACAGGAGGCCCACAGGTGCTGGGGAGGCCACTTTGCCCCCTCCTTGTCCTCCCCGACAAACCAGCCTTGCTGGGAAGCTCCTTAGAGCCCAAAGCAAATCCCAGGGATGCTGAAAAATCCCCCCCTTGTGCCAGGATCCAGCCTTGGGCACAGCTGGAATGCTCAAGGCTCAGCGTGCTGAAACAGCATCAGCTGGCATGACCTGTGGCAGCCAATCAGCCAGCAGCCTCTCCAGGTGACACACCAGGACACATGTGAGCACGTGAGTGCCTGTCTGTGGCTCTGCATGTGGACACAATGCCTCATGGAATGTCACGTCATGCCGTTTCGCTGGCACATCATGTGTCCTGGTGTGCAGCCCATTTGCCAGTGCCACCACCCTGGACACACTGCTTCTCACGGGAGTGCAAAGTGTTTCTGCATCCCCAAATCAGGCTTTTTACACTGAGAATTAACCAGGAAAGCGAAGCTCCACCCTGCTCTGCCCCCTCCACCAGCCCGTCGCGGTGCCCAGCGTACCAGCGGGTCCGAGTCCAGGGAGCTGGGCGTCGTGTCCTTGACAGTGCGCTCCTCGGGGGGGGACACGGCGCTGTGGGGCCCAATGGTGGGCGGGGGCAGGTGGTACAGCTTGGACTGGTCCTGCTGCGCTGACGGCCAGGGCAGGGTGTCCCGCACCCACTCCACGGGGTCCTCCCAGGCCGCCTTCTGCCCGTGGACCTGTGGCAGGGAGCAAGCAGCAGCCACCTCCTCAGCACATGCCAGAGCCAGCAACATGGCACCTGAGCTGCTCAGGACAGTGCTATGTCCCACAGCAGCCACAGGGCAGGGACTGATGGAGATGTCACCTGCATCCACAATCCCAGTGCCGCCCCTCTCCCCACCCATGACGGCTGTATCAGTGTTCCCACACTGGGTTGTGATCCCATTTGCCAGCAGCACTGGGTACCTTGAGCCCATCTTTCGCCCCCTCCTGCAGGTAAGGGATGATGGAGTTGTTCCACAGGTCAATGAACCAGGTCCGGAAATCCTCAATTCCAATGGGGCAGGACAGAAAGAAGCAGGGACCTGCAGAAGGAAGGCAGACAGTAGAAATGGGAGCTGGGTCTCCCTGGTCCAGTCACTGGCCCTGTGGCTCACAGAACTGAGGTGGGCACACCTAGCTGGCCGGGTGCCCTGGAAGTAGTGTCCAGGAACCATCCACCCGCACAGAGGGCAGACAGCATCTCCCAGGCAAGGAACAGGGCTGCCGAGTTCAATCTATCCCCCAAAAGCCTGGTGAGGCATGGGGGATCTGTCTGGGAAAATACAGCTCCTCCATGCCCAGAGAAGGGTGCCAGGAGGACTGGCAGCCTTGGCTGACACCCCAGTGACAGCTCCCAAAGCAACAAAGACCACCCAGGGAAGACTAACGCTTGTGTGCATCACCCACCAGCTGTGGTTTGTGGGACTGGGGGACACAGGGAGCAGCTCCCCAAGCTCCTCTGGGAGGGTTTGATTCCAGTCCCCGAGAGCTCCTCGCAGCAGGGAGGAGGAGGAAGGTGAGGCAAGGCCGTACCGATGAGGAAGTCAGATGTGCTGTGTTTTTCCAGAAAGGTGTGCAAGTGGTACCAGAGCTTGGGCACCCAGTCCAGCACCCGCAGCAGCTCCTCCTTGTTGGCGTTGATGTCCGTGTCTGACTCCAGCAGCTTCCGGCGCAGGTAGCGCACCAGGAAGCCATTGGCCGGCTCCACGTTGTTGGAGAAGGTCAGCATCCTGGGGGAAGGACTCTGGTGGTCAGGGCTGGGTCTCCACACAAGCTGTCCTGCTCCCCAACACTTTTGGAGCCATCCTAGCATCCCCACCCTGCATCTTCCTGAGGCTGGGGAGTATCAGGTCCTTCTGGGATGGCAGGGACAGGCCTGGGGCTCAGTCCTAATCAGGGTCCCCCATCATAGGATGTGACCACAGAAATGCCCAGGTGCAAGTGATGGCTTCTGCCTCCCACAACCCCATAGGGACGGTCACCAGGGATGTATGATTCCCACCTGAAGCTGAGATGGAGGCCGTGGTTTGGGGTCATCTTCACAGGCTGGTTGGTGGTCCCAATGATATATGGGCTGAGTGAGCAACAAAGAGACAAGATCCATGAGAAAAAACCTCTGAGTCACCCCACCCAAGGCAGAGCTAATCTGGGCACAGGAGGCACACGTAGCCTCATCCCTACAGCCCAGGGACCTCGGTGGGAGCAGCGAGGAGAACGTGTGTGCCCAGGGGCTGCACTGGAGGGGTGCAGGGGGCTCTCACCATTTGTGGTACTTGCAGGTGAGCGCACCGTTGACGAGCTCGCTGATGGAGCCCGCCTCGCTGAGGTCATCCAGGAGGATCACCAGCGGCACGTCCGCTGTGCCCGTCTCCCGGTCGATCTGGTTGGCCAGGTTGGACAGGTACAGCTGCAGGTCCTGCAACGAAAACGGGCCGGGTGTCACACGTGGGGCCACGGCATGATAGCCACAGGGACCGTGACACCAGTGCCCACAGGGACGCTGCCGCATGCCCTCACCTTGCAGGACTGCTGGTGCATGTTGAAGGTGCTGACAATGCCCTCGGTGACGTCCCGACCCGAGCGCTCCACCAGGTACTCGGCCAGGCGGTTGGTCAGGTAGGTCTTGCCGGTGCCGCTGGGTCCCGAGAGGATGAGGCGGCGGTGCTTCAGCAGGAGGCTGATGTAGTGCTGCATCATGGGCTTGGGAATGAGTGTCTCGAACACCAGGCTGTCCACACACTTCTCCTTCAAGCCTGTGGGCAGGGAAGGGCTGAGGGTCCCACTCACACCCCACAGCACCGTGAGACAGCAGGGATATGGCAGAGCCACGAGCTCCTCTGCCACACTGACCTTTAAGTGTCACCACGACGCTGGTCAGGCCCCGGCGGCACAGCGGCAGCTCCGGTGGCTCAGTGTCCAGCACCCGCTTGATGTGGCTGATGCTGTAGCCATAGACAGACTCGGTGCTGAGCCCCAGCGTGGATGCAGGATCCATCTTGGTGATGTAATCCTACATGGAGAAAGACAGAGTTGTCAGTGCCCCTGAGGGCTGGCAGAAAGCAGCTCCAAGAGAGCTGGGAAGGACCTGGGCCAGGGAATGCCAGGCCTGGTGGAGCAGTGTCAAAGGATGGCTCTCTCAAGAGTGTTCTTCATGCTCCTACCTTGAAGACCTGGCAGACAGCCTCATCCAGCATCTTCCAGTCCACCTTCCCGCTCACCTTGGTCCAGCCCAAGAAAAACTCCTGCTGCTTGAGGTCCTAGGAGCCAAGGCAGAGGTGTGCAGCGTTGGAGCACCACATCCAGCCCAGGAGAGGCATCCTTTGCCCCTTGGCCAGGGCCATGACAAGGTGACGGATCAGGGTGCCTGCACAGCCCACACTTACCCCCTTGATGATATGCTGGGGCGGCATGCGCACCACAATCCGCAGTGTCAGCTCATCCTTCTGGGTGCCAGCACTGACAGCATCCATGGGGGACACGTCTGGGGATAGAGCAGTGAGGCCATGCCAGGAGGGAGAGCCAAGCCATGGGACGTGGCCACGCCCAGCCGGAGCCAAATCCTGCTGAGGCTGATAGTGGCACCAGCAGCACAAGAGATCCCCAGCTCACTCCAGGTGAGCAGCAGCACATTCCCACCACACAGCCCTCCCTGTCCCAGCCCTTCCCCATCTGCAAGCATCTCCATCACCCCTACCTGCATCCCCCAGGCTGGGGCTGAAGGCATGACCAAGGGTGAGACCCAAGGAGCGCCGCGGTGAAGAGGAGGCCGAGGTGCTCGTGACATGGCTGGGAACAGAGCCTGGCACTGCCGAAGGCCCCGGGGCCACCTTGAGACGGTCGTTCTCGGCCTTCAGGAGATCCACCTCCAGCTGGGGGAGAACCAGACAGGGCACAGGGTAAGGAGCTGGATGTTGGCACCTGGGGTGCAGCACAGTGGTGGGGGTGCAGGGATGCCCTGTGGGCATCCAGGTACTGAGAGCAGCCGGGCCGCTGGCACAGGTCCTCACCTGCATGTTGTGCATGGTCTCCCGCAGCTGCTCCAGCTGGTGGGCCGAGTTCAGGGCCTCCAGGCGAATGTCTGTCAGCTTCATCTCCTTCTCCCACAGCTCTGACCGCAGCTCTGACACCTCCTTCTTCTCAGGCTCACCCTCGCTGTGGGCCTGGAAGAGCCTGGGCCAAGGGAGAGACCAGGTCTTGCACGTGTCTCTGGTAGGAGCCTGCAGACCTCACCACTGGCCCTCCCCAGCCCCACGTACTCAGCCGTGTCGATGCCCACGGAAGAGGACGTGGAGGATTTGATGGAGGGCGAGGCGGTCTCTGTGGAGCCATGCTGCAGCTTGGGGGAGGAGGGGGCTGACGAGTCCGGTGTGGCGATCTCCTCAATGTCTGAGTAGGATGAGGCTGATTTGGGGCCCTTCTTGATGCTGAAGGCCTTATTGAAGGAGCTGCGTAGCTACAGGAGAGGAAAATGTTCTTGTTAGAGGCAGCCCAACAGTGCAGCCTTGCAAGCAGAGACCTAACACAGTCCTGCCCTGGACCCACAGTCAGTCTGAGCTGGGACCAGCACAACCACACCCATCACAGAGGCAGTACCACCACCATGCTGCAGGAAGGCTCCAGCCTGATCCTGCTCTGCTGGCACAGCGAACGGATGGGGTGCATGGTCCTTTGAGCAACACTCACGCCAGCCTGGATGGCCCCAGAGCCCCAAAGAGTGGGACCCATGTCCTGGTCAGGATGTCTCCCAGCCCTGCTCCCCACCACCTACGCTGGCCTGTTCAGGCCTGGCACCAGCACCCCGGTCCATCAGGACAGGCCAATCCATCCCCACATTCACACCACCACAGCCATTCCAGCAAAAGGCATTTACAGGGATGTCCCTCGCTCCTGTCACTGCAGAGCCAGGGTCCTGTCCCACACCTCCCTCTGCCCTGTGGATCCTGCTGGAAGCACAGAGGGGCAGCCAGCCCTCCACAGAGCGTCCCGGCATCCCATCTGGGCATGCAGCATGCACACAGCACACACAGAGCAGTGGGTGGGCGAGCAGCGGGCCGGGGCCAGGGAGGGTGATGGACACTGCACAGGCACCAAACTGGACCTGGGTCCCACCAGCTCGTGGGAGAACAGCAGGATGGGCACCCCAGGCTCACAACACGTGCCCTGGAGCGCCAGGGCCTGCTCCAAGGGAAGGTGGGAGGAAGAAGGGATGGAGAACACACAGATCTGTCCCAATCCCCATAGGCACCAGCAGACTGCTCTAGGGTGTTACCAAAACCAAAAGCATTACATTTCAGTGTAAACAAAGTGGGTATCCAGCTGGGCTGATGGTGGAAGCAGGGGAGCACTGGGACCCACGTGGGCACCAGCAGGGACACAGCCACTTGATGCCACATCAGGCAGCCCTGGAGAGGCAGAGACAGGCAGTGCCACAGCCCAGTGCCCTTAGTGCCACAGGCAGGGCTGCACTGAGATCCCCATCCCAAAAGAACCAGTTACAGAAGTAAGGGGAGTACCTGCCTTCACTAGGCAAGAAGGGGACTGTTCCCATCCGTGGGACACGTCCCATCCGAGCCCTTCCCGATGCCTCTGGGCAGCTCAACCCCTCCTTGTGGGCTCATATTTGTCCTTAACATTCAAGGAAGCAGCCAAGGAGGGCACAGCCCGGCTGGGGACCCAGGATGGCCTGTGCTGGGGTTAGTGCCAGTGGGATGGATGGGATGGGAAGTGTATGAGCACCATCCCATGAAATGGAGCAAGGACCCTGGCCGGGCACAGCACGTGGTGGAGGGGACAGCGTGGGACTTACCTCGTACACCTGGAAAAAAAGGGTTGAGGTCAGCATAGGGGGAGAGAAACAAAACAAAGCAAGACTTAATCACACATCCAGCTCAGAGCTGCCTGGTGCAGGGAAGGGGCTGCCCAGCCAAGATGTCCAGCCCTCCACACTGCCAGAGCCTGCGTGGGCAGGAGGGAGACATGGGGGAATACACAAGGAAGCAGACATGCAGGGCCAGGGCTGGGAAACTCCCAAAGGGGCTAGAGAAGTCCCAGCCAACAATTGAAGACACAAGTCCATGGCAGCTACACGTTCCTCACCACTGCTGTCCTCAGGGGACAGAAGGGACCAAAACTACAAGGCCAAGGCAGAGCGAGTGCAGCTGTTTTGTGGGGCTGACCCTGAGCAGAGCCTGCCAGCGGCTCCTCAACTGCCACTTCTGCCAGTGACCCGTCCAACCCACCCAGCTCTTCTTCTTCTTCTTCTTGGCATCGGCGTCCTTGCTGCTGCCGATGCTGGAGTGGCTGGTGATGCTGTTGAGGCTGGAGATGCTGTCAGAGGAGTTCTGCCGCTTGATGCGCAGCTCTGGGGTCCGCCAGAGAAGTGGGAGAGATAGATTGGGAAAGGAGGGATCAGCCCCCCGCAGCTGCCCCAACACCAGAGCACCCTGTGATCCCTCCTCCCTACACCCCATCCCTCCTCCCACCCAACATCATCTGAGTTCTTGGAGCCACCTTGTAACAATGACATAGGGCTCAAGACACCACACAGGCACTGCCAGAGAGATGCCCAGGACATAACTCACCCTACCGCTGTCCCAGGCCACCTCCCTGCCAGCCCCTTGCATTCACACTGGGGTTTTGGGGCTAGAAACAGCACTTACAGGAACAAAGTGAAGATCAGCAGGCAAAACTGGCTGTTGGCAAAGGGCCTGGCAAGGAGGTCTCCCAAGGATGACAACCAACCCCCTCCCCTACACGCCAGCACTGAGACCTCCCATGCTGACAGCTCTGGCTGTCCATCCCTGGCTTCAGGGGTCCCAGATGGGGAAAAGCTGCTGCCCAGGGCACCTTGCCTCTGGGTGAACTTTCCCCAAGAGCGAGTGTGCCCTGAGGCCCTGTGCCAGCCCCAGCAGAAGCATCCTAGCTCAGGAAGGGCTGCATTCCTGCAGTGGGAGGCTGCAGCATCATGCCTTACCTTTGGGGGTGACATCAGTGCCATTCAGGGCACCCTGGATCACAGCTTGGGCCTCTGAGTTCTTCTTCTTCAGGAAGTCAATGGTCTCTCGCAGGTCCAGCAGCTCTGTGTCCTGGGGCAGCAGAGTTGGGAGCCATGGAGTGCATCCCGATGGTGCAGGGCCCATCCCAAGAGCACCCTTGGGGCTGGCAATGCTGCAGCATCATCCAAGTCCAGCACCCCCCAGGCCCATGAGCCTCACTGAGTGTCCCGACACACCCACCTTCTCCTCGGCAGTCTCGGCCAAGTGCCGCAGGCGGGATGTCATGCTCACCAGGCTCTGCTCGAAGGCTGCCACCAGATTGGCCTGGGAGAAGTGGACAAACAGGTGAGCCCCCACATTTGGCCAAACACCCATGGACGGGTGAGCACCCACTGCCAGGTGTGGAAGGCGAAAGGCTGAAGGGGCAATCAGGGCTCCCACGGGCACAGCCAGCGCTAGCCCCACGCCCTGCAGGGATGGAGCAGGGTGTCCCACAGGAGCTCCCATGGGGACTCACGTTAGCGGACAGCTGGGACGTCAGTGTGGCCACCTTCTCCTGCGAGGACTCCAGCTCGCGGCGCAGCTTGCGGATTTGCTGTGGGGAGAGAGCACAGGGATGAGAGGGGCCAGGCACTCGCCCTCACCAGGGACAGGGGCGGGCCTGAGCAGAGGGTGTGGGCTCACCTCAGACTGCATCTTCTCCTCAGCCTGGCAGCGTGAGAGCAGAGAGGGACAGACAGACAGAGGCAGGCAGTCAGGGGGGCAGCGAGGCACGGACAGGCTCAGCGCCAGGCAGAGGCATGCACAGAGCCCTCCCCGATCCCACCCGGACCCCCCAGCCATGCACAAAGCAGCGCAGCACGGAGGCGGCTCTTACGGAGGAGTAGGTGGAGGATGCGCTGGAGGCCAAGGACAGCACCGATCCATGAACTGCAACAGAGGAAAACCCCGGCTGTCAGGGTGCCCCGGACAGCAGCACCCCAGGGGCTGCACGTCAGGGCACAGAGGACAGGGCTCTCAGTGGTGGGGGGCTCTGAGGGAGCCTGGGGGAGGCATAGGGTGGGACAGCAGCTGCTCAGTACTGCCTGTTTCTTGGTGTGTGCCTGGTGGCCTCCCTGGGCACGTGGCAAGGAACACCTTCCACCTGCACCCTCCTCTCTGGCTGAGCTCAGGGCCTTTACTGCCCTCCCTGCCTCCTTGGGTCCCCTCTTCCCCAGTGCCACAGCACCCTGGGGCCAACCCAGGGACAGTGGGCACCCACAGAGGTCAGGGCAGACCCAGGACTGATGCCAGCGCAGAGTCCACCAGGCCCCTCAGGGCTGCTGTCTGTGCTGATGTCAAGAAGGGGAGGCACTGACCCATCCAACAATGCCATGGCAGCACCAGTAGGAAGGGACAAGGGTGCAGAGAGCCCCAATGAACCCCTGGAGCCTCCCCTGCCTGGGCAGGAGCGCAGCACATTCTCACCATCGTCCACAGGGTCCCGGAAAGAGCCCGAGCGGATCATGCCCTTGGGTTTGTCGGCCAGGGAGAGGGTGCTGCCCATCTGAGAGGTGCTGTACAGCTCGAAGGTGGAGTCGTGGGTGGGGATGCTGTTGGAGCGGGTGATCCGGGGGGTTGCAGTGGCAGTGGGGCTCACTGCAAGGAGAAAGCAGGGAGGAAGCAGGGTCAGAGTCACACTGGGGATGTGGCATCAGGATGGGGAAGCAAGACTGGGAGCGATCCGCAAGAGCTGTGATGCAGTGAGGAAGCAGGGATTCTGGTTCCAAAGCGGGGCGGGGTCGGGGAAAGCTAAAAGGCAGATTGATGCTGGGAAGACCTGGACACCAGCACCAAGGTAATCACAGCACTGAGAAACAAATCCATTGTCCCACCACCACGCCTGAGCACATCACCTGTGGGTCCAGGAGTGGAGCCTGCTGCCCCAACCTGTCTGCCTGGAGCCCCCAAACCCTCTAGGAACAAGCAGGTCCTGGTCAGAGCAGGGCAGGGCTCACACCTTGCCCTGCCAGGCACCTCCAGAACAGTTGTGGCCCGAGCCCCAAAGGTGGATGAGATGCCCTGAAGCAGACGTGATGAACATCCCTGGTCCCAATCCAGCACCAGTAGCACCAGGTGCTGGTATTGGGGGTGTCAGGAGACAAGCAGCGCCCAGGGCAGCACCAGCACATCACAGGGGGAGCAGGAGGGCAGGGGGAAGGGGTCGGCAGCGGAGAGCACTGACCGATGCTGGTGAGTGGACCCTTCCCGACCAGCGCCATGGGGAGGGCGGGGGGCGAGGGCAGCTCCTGCTGCTCATCCGACTCGGGGAGCCCGCTGACAGCGTGCGAGTGGCGCCGCTCCTTGGCCTCCTCCTGGGAGTGGAGCTGGTACCTGGGAAGCCACAGACAGGCACGGTAAGATCAACCAGCACTGTCCAGCTCCTGCCTGCTGCACTGCAGCCCAGCCTCCCCGGCGCAGGGGCACTGCGCTGGTGTCACCCTCACAGCTGGAAAGCTCCACATGCCCTCCCCTCCCACCCCAGCACCATCCAGAAGTGATTTTGGCTCTTTTACCTCAACCCTTTCTTGGGCAGCGTGTTCCTGTCACGGTTGGCACTGGAAGGGAAGGAAAGATCAGTGACATCCCTGCACAGACTAGGGAAGGAACCATGGGGATTGAGCTGCTGGGACAGGCAGCTTTTCCCTAGAAATGTAGCATGAAGAGGCTCTGAAGCAGGCAACGGACATGCAGGACAGCAGGGAGTGATGTGAGCCCACGAAGGTGCCCCAGTAGCCCCCCACCCTCCCTCCAGCCATACCTGTCCAGACGTGTGAGCCGGGGGCTCCCGCTCCAGCCCAGCTCTCCTGCCTCTTCTTCTTCCTCCTCCTCCTCTGTGCTGGCAGGGGGTGCAGCAGCAGGGGTGGGGGTGGTGGTGCTGCCCCCTGAAAAGGCACTGGGCAGGCTCATGGGCATCTGCAGGGACTCCATGCTGCGGTGCAGGCCAGAGAGCTTGGGGTACATCCTGCCCTCCTTGGGGACACTGAAGCCGCCCATGAGCTCCAGGCCCTGGGAGAAGCTGGCCGAGTTGATGTTGAGGATGGGGGCAGGGCTGGGGCTGAAGCAGGGCGCGAGGTGCCCACCAGCAGGGTGCAGGTCCTGCAGCTTGGCAGTGTGCGGGGGCTGCAGCTCGCTGGAGGAGGGCAAGTCCAAGCTGTTGGAGTTGACTTTGTCCAAGTTGGCCAGCGAGGGAGGTTTCACGTAGGTCTTGGCAGCCGCTCTGGAGGGGGAAAATGGGTACGGAAACAGGTGAGACTCATGTACTGGAGCTGGGCACAGCAATGCCGGGCACCTGCCACCCTCGAAGGTGGAAGGACCGTACCTGAGAGGTGTAGGGGGCAGCTCGGCCACCTTGGCTGCCGGCGGGAGGTTGGCCTGGGCTTTTGGGGTGCTCTCAGGTGAGCTGGCACTCTTCAGCGTCCCAGACTCAGAGTCAAGTGCCACCGCCTTGGCCTTGGCCTTCTCCTTCTCGCGGTCTGTCTGGTTCACAGGGGCCGGTGTGCCACGGCCGGCGCCGACCTTGGATGGCTCCTTGAGTCGTGACACCGAGATGCTGCCCTGCTTGGTGCTCAGCAGGCTGGGGTCAATGCTGCTGCTGACCGGCCGGGCTGTGCTGCGGCCCCCGGTCACGCTCATGGAACTGGACTTGGCCGGCCGTGGCAGGCTGCGGTACTGGATGTTGGAGCGAGCCCCAGGGGCCAGGAACCCAGGTTCAGGTGCATTGGAGACATCCAGGCTTGTTTTCCTCCCACTGACTGGCTTAACAGGGATGCCAGAGCTCTTCTGGATCTTGCCGAGCGTGGCTGAGCCCCCAGCCTGCATGACAGTGGCTGTGCCCGTGGCAGGAGCTGGTTTCTTGTATCCAAAGGAGCTGGAGGCCGAGGGGCGTGCGAGCCCCGACGGTGGCTTCTTGGCATCAGCAGTGCGGTCACGGCCGGCATCAGAGGAGGAGCGCTGCAGGCCCGTATTCTTCACTGACAGCTTGCTCTTGTCGGTGGCTTTGGTTTCCGGCTTGCCTGGTAGCAGGGAAGAACAAGGTAGTGTTCTGCAAGGCTTTAGGGACATTTGGGAGTGAACTATCCCGGACAGGACTTGGGCACCAGAGATGCAGGTCATGCCAGGCCTTTGGTGCACCCAAGCAAGCCCCCAGTCTGGTGCGTGGACATGAGGCCATGGAGCAGACACAGACCCCCAGCCTACCTGCAGGGACACACAGCCCTGCCTTCCCTTCCAGGCCACACCCAGCTCCCAGGTCTGAGCACAGCCACAGGGCGTCCCATGGCCGACAGAAGGTGCACAAAGATGCCACCCAACCCTCCCCCCATCAAAGGAGCTGGACCCTGCTGAAACCGGTTCTCACCTGCCACTTTGAGGGTGCTCTGGGCCGTGTGGGTGATGGGGGAGGTCACAGCCACTGGAGGAGTCTTGCCCTTCTTAAGGGAGCCTGGGGTGCCCAGGCTAACGGGCTTCTTCAGCTCTCCACCCTTGGGCCCCTCCTCACCGCCCTCAGAGGGCTCCCGCCGCCACTTGGAGGAGCCGTGCTCCATCTTGAGGCTGCTGCTGTCGTAGTCCAGTTTCTTGGGTGCCTTCTCGTCACCCTCACCGTACCAGCTCAGCCCACTCTCTGCCAGCGAGCGCTTCTCCGAGTCCGTGCGCAGCTATGGACAGAGCAGAGTCAGGGGCGTGCCCGGCGCCCACCCCAAACCCAAACCCATCCCCAGAGAGCATCAGCCAGCCGGGAGAAGGATGCAGCAGACACCTCACATGTTTCCTAACACTGGCACTGCCCATCTCCTCTTTCCCACCTAGGTGGTGGCACCAAGCTGGGACCGGTGCTGGGAAGGGTCCGGGTGCCACTGACACCTACCGCTATGGCCGAGTTCCTGCGCGAGGCGGTGGGGGTGGAGGGCAGGGAGTTGAGCGAGGAACTGGCGTTAAACTCCTCTGAGCTGAGGTTGTCGGAGGCATCGCTGAGGCCACTGCTGATGGAGCTGCTCTCATCCCAACTGTGAGGGACAGACAGCGTCAGACCCTTGTCCAGCCCAATGGATCCCACCACCCACGGGATCTCCCTGCTCCAGGAGCTGCCAGGGCAAGAACCAGCTCCTGGTAGTGCCCACGGCAGGGACATGGCATGCATGGACCATGGCTGGCTCCAGCCCAGCCTGGCATGGGCTCGGTGTCCCTCTGACACACAAGCCTAAGTGACCCTGCATCTCCTTGTTAAGGCCCCGTGGCGACTTTGGGGGGGATGGAGGGACCTGCGCAGCGCAGGTCAGAGAAGCCAGCACCCACACCACAGGGCTGGCAACACCACAGTTGGCAACAAAGCCTCCTGTGATCTGCCCTGACCCTGGAGGAGGGTCATGTTTGTTGGAAAGGGCAGGACTGCTGGAGTAAACAAACCAGCCGCCCTGCAGCATCCACCCTTCCTCAGGCAGCCCTCATCCTCCGCACCCCACTGCCCCTCCCCAGCCCCCAGCAGCAACAGGCAGCAGGTCTGGGCACCACTGCTGTGCCAAGGTGGCTGTTTCATGCTGGGGGCTCAGTGGAGTGTGCAGGAGCCCATCTGTAGGGCCGTCAGTCAGCGCCGTTTCGGGGCAGCAGCTGCCTGGGTGCCCCATGGGCCCGGCTGGCTCCGCAGCACGGGGCTGTGCTCACGGCAATCCAGCACAGACGGGCATGGAGCACCTTCCAGCAGGATGAGCACAGCCCTTTTCAGGTCAGCAGCTGAGTAGGTCAGTGAGGCCCTGCAGCCTCCAAGGGCCTATGAGAGGCTGGGGGAGACAACACTGGAACAGGCTACCCAGAGAAGCTGTGGCTTCCCCATCAATGAAATGTTCAAGGCCAGGTTGGACAGGGCTTGGAGCACCCTGGGCTAGTGGAAGGTGTCCCTGCACATGGCAGGGGGTGGAACGGGATGAGCTTTAAAGTCCCTTCCAACCCAAACCATGCTGTGATTCTGTGACAAACTGTGGCATAGGAGCAGGGAGCAGAGTTGGGGGCTGCAGCCAGCCCCAGTCCCTGCTGGAGATGCCTGTTTCTCCACAGCCGGGCCACAGAGGTGCAAGAGAAGTCCAGCGAGCACCAGAGCCCCAACACCAGTGCCAGGGCAAAAACAGCCACCACCATCCCCTTCAGATGCCCAAAAATGGAGCAACAAGGGCAGCTCCAGCACCCTACGACCAGCACTGTGTGTCCTGTCTTTCCATCAGGGAAGAGTCCATCAGAGACTGGTCAGAGCCAGAATGGACACAGCTCCCTGTGTCCCCACAGCAGCTTCCGGGACAGAGCCCGCAGGTGCTGTTGCCCAGGAAGGGATTTCACTAGGACTATGCACTTTGGATGTGCTGTTGAGCTGCTCAGCTCCAAGCATCTCCCACCACCAGCCCTATGCCTAGGGTGAGTTCCCACTGGGACAGAAATCCCCACCCCAGAGCCTGCAGCAAAACTCCTCTCCCAGCCTGGCATCATCCGGCAGCAGGCAGTGCCAGGAGTGAGGCCAGGCTTTGCAGAGCTGTGTCCTGTGGGGACATGGCTGAGGCCACACGTGGTGCTGGGTGTCTCAGCTTGGCTTTTGGGACTGGGCAGGGAAACCCAAACGCTCTCTCAGCCACACATGGGACACCCCCACTGCCCCCAGGCATTCAGAGAGCCACAGGGAAAAGGGCACAGGCTAAGCTGAGGAAGGAGGTGACTCCAAATCCTCCTTGGCAACCCTGTGCCAAGGAAGGACAACATGGAAGGTCACAGATGACATCCCAAAATCACTAAAACCATGGGGTGAGGCTGGAGAGCCAGCTGCACACTGTGGGGGTGTCTCTGACTCTCTCATGGGGCACACAGCTGGCACACTGAGGTATCCCCCAAACTGGCACGTGTATGCCATAGGCAGCACAGCAAGGAAAGCCTCAACCACAGCACCACTGGCCCGTCAGCAAGCACGAACTCCTGGAGCGTGGCCGAGCCCTGGCACCCCGAGTGTCCCCCTGAACCGGCAAATGGGGAGCAGCCATGTCACAATGTCACTCCGGGGGCAAAACTCACCCCTTGCTTCGCGCTCCATCCCCTCCATCTTACCCAGAGCCATTCCCAGCTCCTGCAGCCGATCCCGCACCGAACCCACCCGCAGGCAGCGTCGCGGCAGCTCCCGGGGACCGGGATGCTCAAGGGCAGCGTGTCCGTCCTGCCGCGCTCCGTGGCGCCAGCAAGCGGATGGTACCCACCGGAGGCGGGATGGCCCCAGCACGGCCCCGGGGATGAGCACCCCGGCCCCAGCTCCGGCGCGGGGAGCCGGTTGCACCGGCAGGGAGCGGGGAATGGACCCGGACCACGGTGCGGTGCGCCGAGATGCTCCGCTCCGCCCCGGCCGCGCCCCGGCTCGGAGCTCCCCGCTCGGTAGCCCCG